>JARYHS010008074.1:272588249-273008681 GCA_031002005.1 Vandiemenella viatica | reverse complement strand
GTTGTGTGGCCCCATGGATGAAGTGCGATTGACAAATTCCTGGATTATATAAATAAAGCACATCCTAAAATTAAATTCACTAAGGAAGCGGATAAATGAGGACAGCTGCCATTCCTAGACGTGCTAGTAACCAAACGTGACGACGGGAACCTTGGACACTCAGTATACCGGAAGCCGACACACACAAACAGATATCTACATGCCACATCATACCACCATCCAGCGACAAAAAGAGGCGTACAAGAGCGACGAAAGTGTATGATGCAAGTAGCTTGACGACGGAGTTGGAAGCGCTGCAACACACATTCAAGTCCAGTGGCTACCACAATCATTGTATTAGACGCCACAAGTTTCGCCAAAATGTTATCAACTCCCATCAGGAAGGAAAGTGTTGCTATGCAGATGTCCGTTGTAGACACAGGCTCAAGCATAATGTGCTTGTGTCAGTAAAAATGTCACGCAAAACTAGTGTTGCAAACTGAAAAAAACAAAATGTTTTTTTCAGCTTTGTGAAAAAAAATGAAAAAAAACCTAGCACCCGTGTTTTTTTTTCTAATTTTTTATTTTTTTATTTTTTTTTTTTTCAGAAAACAATATATTTGATAAATTATAGTTTTATTTAAGGAACTTCCATTTTACAAGTGTGTTTTAAGTCTTACTGAATCATATAATGTCTCACATAATGATTCATAAGTGTATCTATATAGGTAACATAATTTTATTCATCCTCTATGTCAGTACCACATTCACTAGTTCGATCGGTGTCGGAATTTTCTGTCTCTTCTTCTGTCTCCTCTAGATCCATAACTTCAGAAATAGTTAAATTTTCTTTTACTGGTTGTTCTTGTATTGTACGCAAAAGATTTTGAGATTGCAATTTTAAATTGTGAGCAAAGTATACACTGTGCATAAAGACTGCGCCGATAGTTCTGTATTACATTCTTTTAAGTTTGAATTTAAATCTATTATCATACAAAATAGGAGCTTTACTTCTTTTCAATTGTTTGTTTACACCAACGGTTGCAAGGAAACGATTCATAATTAGGGACCGTGCACAAACTACTTGGCTCGGTCCAGAGGGAGGAGGGGTTAGCTGGAAGGCTAAGCTGGGCTACGTGGGGAGGGGGGGAGGGGTGTTCCGAGCCCGGCCATGTAACTTTCCTTTCGAAACATTTTTCACAGTAAAAATGAGGAACTGAACTCACAACAGCATGTGAGTATTTATTTACCTCAGTTAATTATATCCGTATGTAATTTACAATAGTCTGACAAGAGAAAACAGTACAAAATGTACTGTTTGACGGTTGAGGTTCTCCTTACTAGCCTCCATATACGGAACTGTCCTCTGATGCATAGCTTTCTTCTCCGCTGGGAGTACCCACTGCAATGGGATGCTTGTGGCATACCTTTGATGGTACACCACATTTTAACTGTTTGTTTTTTATTTTTGGATTTAAGGGCAGACGTTGGCCTAGCCAATGATCTGTCCCTTATTATAAATAATGATGCTAGTAATTTGGCTAAAGTTTTAAAATGTTGTGTACTGGCTGGTCTCAGCACAAAATTTTTGGGAAGACCAGCCTAAGTTTTTAAGGTGGATGAGTGACCATTTTACAGCCGCTCATCGATGTACATAGTTATTGTTTTGACCATTGGTTTTAAGCTTTTAAATCTGGTTGGCCTCTTTACAGCCAACCAGACATAGTTTGTAAACTTCCTAGTTTTCACGGCCCCTCTACAGCCACCATTTTAGTATTTCATTTAATTTTGCCGTCTGTATGGCCGACCCCCCTACAGTCAGCCATGCAGATGTGTGGGGAGCTTTCAGATCGAGATGTTTTAGCAAAAGTGTGCAGATTCATCTGATGTAGATGGGAAAAACCAGGTGAAACTGAAGATTGACTAATCAGTCATAGGCACTTTGTCACCTGTGTGAATTTCATTGATACATTGAAGGACAAATCAACATAAGAGAAACTGTTTTTAATTCACTCAATGTGTCTGTATATTTTTCTAACCACAAAACATTCAGAAATTTCACAATTCTTTGCAAAGCTCTAATTTTATGTATGACAATTGTGCTGTTGTGAAGTTAGTGCAATAACCGTAATCTAATCAAGTATCTAATTCAGTACAACCTGTATTAAATTTATCAAATGTATGTAAATATAGTGCATACAGTTACAGTAATAATTTTAGAAAATCTTATTTTATTTAAATTCTATTCTTCTTTTACATATTACAATGTTTCTCAGAAAATATCTACTTATTATAAGTATTCATGGGACCTAACACAAAATAAAAGAGATTTAACTTTTCTTACTAGAAAGTTTGAACTTTTTATTGGCCCCTTCAGCTTCTAATTGCCCATTTTACACCATACAGTTTAGCTGCATTCAGAACATATTCAGGTGTATATCCTTGAATGATTCTTAAATAGTATGTGTGCTATGATCAGTTTAAATTTTTGCTAAATTCTAACCACCTGCTTCCTTTTTCACTGTAAAACAAAACTTCCTGCAGTATTCCCTCCCACTACCACATTCAGATCACCCATCATTATTAGGTAGATTTTCCTCTCCCTTGACGTATTATACTAATATGTTCAGCGCATGCTTAGTTTTTATTTTAATCAGAATAATCCTAGCACTAAACTGTTCATAATAACTCGCCTATTTCCCTACAGTCTTGTTCATTACAAATCCCACACCACTTACACCACTAACGTCGTGGGTGAACGTCTGGCCTCACATTCGGGAGGACATGGGGTCAAATCCCCATCTGGCTATCCAGATTTGGGTTTTTCATTCATTTACCCAAATCATTCCAGGCAAATGCTGAAATTGTTCATTCAAAAGTCCTTGGTTAAATTCTCTACTTTTACTTGACCCAGTCCTTTCCCACCTCTAATGATGTCGACGAGGCATAAAGCCATTAGCAAAAAAATACCACTTCTTGTGTGTCAATTATTTCATTTTCACCAGTAAGCCTGTGCTTTCATTCACTTAATTTAACTAATCTTGAAACCATCTAACTTAAATCCATCCAGCTCCCTTTTTAAGTTCTCTGATCTATCTGCCCTATTAAGACCTTTAGACTTATATAATGTTTTTTTCCACTCTGATAGTTCCTTCCTGACCAGTCCCTACCCAAAGAGCCATTTGGGTCGATTATTTTATCTCTAGATTATTTAACCTATGAAGAAGCCACCACTCCAAATATAATTTAAAGCTGTAACATGCACTTGGTATACCATTTGGGTTTTTCATTCTGTGGCTTCCTGTTTCTTTCTGCAGCCCTATGTTATTGATCATTTCTGATCCATACACCTGGAAGAGCCGTTTCCATCCCCAACTGCAAGAATGTACACTCAACCACTATCTATTCCTCCGCCCTCCTTTCAGAAGACCATT
Organism: Vandiemenella viatica; assembly: GCA_031002005.1. Lineage (NCBI taxonomy): Eukaryota > Metazoa > Arthropoda > Insecta > Orthoptera > Morabidae > Vandiemenella > Vandiemenella viatica. Next base: position 273,005,268 of record JARYHS010008074.1, on the reverse strand, counting down.
GGCAACGAGGAATCGTACAGCTGATTTCAGTAAACCTCTCAATTTAGACAACATCTGCAAAACAGTAACCTGCAATGAAATTTCAGAACAAAATTTCTTTTGCAGTTAAAAATTTGTTAGCAGAAACTGAAAAATTGATACTGGAACTTGAATTGATGACATCAAAGAACTGTTAAATCTAACAAAAAAATCATCTGCGTGAAAATATTTAACATAAATAATCAGCTTCTTAATATTTTATTAATAGCTGACCCGGCAATGCTTTCACTATTTCTAAACTTGAGAACACATATAGATTAAATTAATACATTTGAAAGTTTATATTTAGATAAAGTTAGATATTTACAGATAATTTTTAAGTACTGTTTCATTCAATTTCAAGTTCATTGCATTAGTCTTGGATATACAGTTTTTTGGTGATTCCATTCAGCATATATACAAAAAATCTCTCGATTCGTTTTGGAGATAAATGCTAAACAAGGATAAGATGCATGTGTAAATACGTCTTAAGAGGGGTGAAATGGGAAAGCAAATGCAGTTTTGTAAACAAAATGTAAACATCCTTTTCACTTATTCTAAAGCATATTTTTGCAAACTTACTTTGATATCGAATAAAAACTGTAGAGTTGTGTGTTGTCACAAAACTTAAAAAAAAAAAAAAATTAAATTCAAGTTTGAATTTCTCGGTCAACAATTGTTTGATCGGAATCGGTCCAGTGTACTTTAACAGAAAATGTACAGTCTAAGAATATTTCTATCTGCTTTGGCTAATTTCCCCACCGTTTTCGAGGGATTTTCAAAAAACTGTATGGGTTCAAGTGTAAATTTTGCTTAGTTACAGTGATGGGAGAAATTGGGTTGTTTTTTGCAAACCACATGTAGACAGTATTTTTCTCTCTGCTTTAATGTATACATGTGCAAATTTCCATTCAAATCAAATATAAACTGAGAGTTTGTGTAAGGAATATTTGAAATTAAGACATGGCGGACTAAATGTTGGGACTCTTGCAAACTAAATGTAGACAGTATTTTTCTGTTTGTTTTAAAGTATGCATGTCCAAAATTTCATCGATATCGTATTAAAACTGTGGTTATATGTTATAAGAAACATTTCCAAAAATTAGGGGATTGGGTAAAGGAGGAGAGTAGTTGGCTTTTTTAAACCAAATGTAGATAGTATTTTTCTCCGTATTTTAATTATACATATGCAAAGTTCCATCAGATAAAAACTGTGGGTTTTTATAAAGATCACTGGAAATTAAGAGGGGAGCTGCTACAGGGGGGAAAGGGGTTGGGCTTTGTTAAACCAAATGTAAACAGTTTTTTTCTGTTTGTTTTAAAGTATATGTGTGTAAACTTCTTCAAAATCAGATAGAAACTATAATTTTGTATAAAGAACATTGACAATAATTAAGGGGGTGTAAAGGTGGAGAGAGGTTGCTTTTTTGGAAAACCATATATAGGCAGTATTTTTCTAATGTGAGAACGAAGGCTTTCACGGCGTATCGATGAAATATAGTCTTCGCGGCTTTTCCGCCGTATGTTGTTGAAGAGAGACAACATCGATACGCCGTGAAAGCCTTCGTTCTCACATCAGATACCTCTACAGGGAGGAGATATACCAACGCGTCAGACGCCTGGAAAAGTTGCGCAAGAAGAAGGCCAGACTTCTGTGCTCCCTAGCCTTCCTGCTGAGATGTCGAGACTCCGACATCATACCGCGTTTCTGCACGGTCAACCATTACATCGATAGCAGGAAGGCCAACCGCATTCTGCGCCGTGCCAGTTTAGCGCTCCTCCGTGAACGCATCCGCTACACGCGTTTTGCGCTTGACCAAAACGCAAGGGAATTGTGGCACTGCCATCTCCAACTTGCAGCCATGCTATCGCCGACCTCTTGGGATTGGGTGGATGCAGCCACGTCAGCACAGGGGAACCTGGAGCACGACAGAACAGCGGCCAGACAGACGTCCAAATTCAACCGCCTGTCCCAAGCACAGCGGCCAGCAGAGGACCGAGAATCCAAACGCACAGTATTCAATCTCACGGGAATAAGTCTGGACGAAGCGACTGAGAAGGTTCTATCTAAGGGGCTTAACTTTGCCCCAACACCTGCTGTCGTTCCTGTGAAAGACATCATCTATGCTGTGGAACAAGCCGCCCGTATGGTACCAGGAGACGCAGCCGAAGAGATACGGAGGGAGATGCGTAGAGTACTGGAGAGAGCCACACTTCCCAAGTCCAACATTACAAAAGCGGAACGCCAAGCTCTCTGCGCCTTGTGTTCCAATCAAGAAATTGTCGTTCTACCAGCGGACAAGGGGAATGCTACTGTCCTCCTTTCAACTGAGATGTACGAGGCCAAGATAAGGCAACTTCTTGATGACACTACCTATAAGCTTCTAAACGACGATCCGACTACGAGGATTGAGAGAAAGACAACGGCTCTTCTGAAAAAAGCCGGATTCACAACTGACGTCATCAAGACCCTTCGTTCTCGTGCCTCGAGACCACCCAGACTCTATGGCCTCCCCAAGATACACAAGGCAGACGTCCCTCTACGGCCTATTGTAAGCGCCATAGGTAGTCCAACATACACTGTGGCCAAGTACCTGACGGGAATGCTCAACCCGTTTGTGGGGAAATGCCGCCACCACGTGAAGAACTCGGCACAGTTCGTGGACACCCTTCGAGAGTTTCGGCTTTCTGACACTGACATCGTGGTTAGTTTTGATGTAGTCTCCTTGTTTACCAAGGTTCCTGTTGCTGACACTCTACAACTGTTGCGCCGTCTCTTCAAACCCCGCATCGTGGACCTATTCCAGCTGGTCCTGACTTCCACCTACTTCACCTATGGTGGGAGTTTCTATGAACAGATAGAAGGCGTCGCAATTGAGTCACCATTGTCGCCGGTGGTCGCCGATCTATTCATGGAAGAATTCGAAGATAAGGCGATCGAAAGCTTCAGCCTTAAGGCCGACTTGCTTCTATCGCTATGTGGATGACACTTTCATTATCTGGCCACATGGCATTCACAGTCTTTACGAATTCCTGGAACATCTTAACGGAATTCACCCAAACATCCATTTCACGATGGAGCTGGAGAAGGATGGCAGCCTGCCCTTCTTGGACATCTTGATTCGACGGAGGCCAGATGGAAGCCTTTCACATAGTGTGTACCGAAAACCTACACACACAGACCGCTATTTACACGCTACGAGCTTCCACCACCCAGCACAGAAGACCACAGTGCTGCAGACGTTGGTGCACAGGGCCAGGAAAATTCCGACGCAGAATCCTGCCGTCTGAGCTCGAACATCTTCACAATACTTTCAGGAGGAATGGTTATTCCGAACGTGCAATAGAGCGGTTCAATTAGAAGAAAGGCACACAAACGCCCTGTTGACCCAGATGTTCAGCCCGAAGCCCTGGCTTTTATTCCATACTCGGGCAACATCTCGGGAAAAATAGGCAGGATTTTGGCCCGGTATGGAATCAAGAGCATATTTCGTCCGCCTCCCAAGATTCGGGACTACCTCCGGCCTGTGAAGGATGACTTGGGTTTGACGACTCCAGGGGTTTATAGCATACCTTGCCAGTGCGGCAAGAATTACATTGGTCAGACGATCTGGACCATCAAGGCTCGGGTGGCAGAACATGAACGCAACATCCGCATGTTCCAGATAGATAAATCAGCGGTCGCCCAGCATGTTATTGAAAACGGCCACAAGATGTACTTTGGCACCGTAAAGGTGCTGGCCAAGTGTTCCTTATATTGGGAGTCAGTCATCAAGGAAGCGATAGAAATACGGCTGAACAACAACACAGTCAACAGGGACACGGGTTTATGGCTCAGTGATGCGTGGAAGCCGGCTCTGTCACTTCTGAAACATTCACCCTGCAAACAGAGAGGGAGGCGGGCGCCGACGGGAAGTGTTTACGGCCCGCCGGGGTTGGCTGGGACCGGACGCCCCACCAGCCAATCAACGACGAGCGCAAGACGGCAGCCGCGGGACGGAGCGAGGGGAGGGGAGAGGCCAGGCCTTATTAGGGCGCGCGGAGGCCAGACACTGTTAGTGCAGCGCTGGTACTCCCTGCAGCACGCATCTAACCTGAAGATGGCGGCAGAGCCAGCCGCCGAAAGCTCGTTGTTGTCTCTCTTCAACAACATACGGCGGAAAACCCGCGAAGACTATATTTCAGTATTTTTCTATTTGTTTTAAAGTACAAGTGTGCAAATTTTCATAGAAATCATATAAATTCTGTCGGTTTCTTTAAATTAAGGGGTGTGGAGGGGAAGAGGGTGTGTTTTTTTTTTTTTGTGAGGAAGCTTTGCTGATGTGCACTCAAGAACTCACCAAAGTTTTATCCTAGTCGGATAAAAATTGTGAGTTTCAATAAATATCATTGGAAACTAAGAGGGAAGGAGGTAAAGGGGGAGAGGTGTGGGCTTAGGAAAACCAAATCTAGACAGTGTTTTTCTGTCTATTTTAAAGTATATGTGTGCAAATTTGCTTCAAAATTGGGTAAAAACTGTACCTTTATATTATGTACATTGGCAAAAATTAAGGGGATGTAAAGGAGGGGTAGCATTTTTGGAAACCATATGTAGGCAGTATTTTTCTGTTTGTTTTAAAGTATACGTGAGCAAATTTCCATCGAAATTGAATAAAATCTGTGGGTTTGTGGAATGTGAAGGCGATAGGGGTTGCGTTTTTGGAAACCATATGTAGGCAATATTTTCATTTTGTTTTAAAGTATACGTGTGCAAATTTTGATGGAATCACATTAAATCTTTGTGTTTATTGAAATTAAGGGGTGTAAAGGGAAAGAGGGGGTGTTTTTTTTTTGGTCAAGAACCTTCTCCGACGTGCACTTGACAACTAACCAAAGTGTCACCATAATCGGATGAACGGTTTAGGAGCACATAGAGGACGAAATACATACATACGTACATTTATTTTTATTTATAAGAAGACTAGCTGACCCAGCAATGCTTTGCTATTGCTAGACTTGAGTAGGCCTACACATATAGATTAAACAAATGTATTTGAAAGTTTGTATTTGGTAAAAATTATTAGATATTTATGATATAATTTTTGATTACTGTTTCATTCGATTTTAAGTTTATTGAAATGGTTTTTGATATGCAATGTTTTTGGTGATTCCAATCAGGATATATACACACAAAAAACAAAAAAAAAAAAAAAAAAAAAAAAAAAAAAAAAAGACATTGAGTTTGTTTTGGAGATATACGCTAAACAGAGCAAAGTTGCATATGTAAATCAGTCTTAAGAGAAGTGAAACGGGAGAGTGGGTCAGTTTTGTAAACTAAATATAAAAATCATTTTCACTTATTTTAAAGTATATGTGTGCAAATTCCTTCAACATCTAATAAAAACTGGAGTTTTGTGTGTTACAAAAACTTTAAAATAATTTATAAATTCAAGTTCGAATTTCTTGGTCAGAAATTGTCCAATCATAATCTGTCCAGCGCTGTTTAACAGGAAATAATGTGTGGTTAAAATAAAGTTGCTATCGACTTTGTCTAATTTCCCCTGCATTTTCGAGATAATTCCAAAGAGCTGAATGGTTTCAAGTGTAGATTTTTCTTAATTAGGATGATAGGGAAAGTGGGTGTGTTTTGTAAACCAAAGATAGACAGCATTTTTCTCTTTGCTTTAATTTATACATGTGCAACGTTCTAAGAAACATTAAAAATAAAGGGGATGAGAGGTTGGGATTTTGGAACCAAATGGAGACATTATTTTTCTCCTTGTTTTAAAGTTTACGTGTGTGAAGTTCCACCAGTATCGGATAAAAACTGAGAATTTATGCTGAACATTGGCAAAAAAAAGGGGGGGGGAGGTAAAGTGGGCTTTCGGTTCTTGCAATCTTAATACACACCATCTTGTTCTGTCTGTTTTATAGTTTATGTGTGCAATGTTCCATCGATATCGGATAAAAACTGTGGGTATGTATATAAAATATTGACAAAAGTTAGGGGTTTGGGGTAAAGGGGGAGAGCAGTTGGTTGTTTAAAACCAAATGTAAACAGCATTTTTCTCTTTATTTTGAAGTATACAAATGCAAAGTTCCATTAAAATCAGATAAAAACTGTGAGTTTCAATAAATATCACTGGAAATTAATATGGAAGAGGTAGAGGGGGAGGGGGCTTTGGCAAACTGAAAGTAAACAGTATTTTTCTGTTTGGTTTAAAGTATACATTTGAAAACTTCCTTCAAAATTGGATAGAAACTGTAGCTTTGTATAAAGAACATTGACAATAATAAAGAGGTGGAAAAGGGGAGAGGGATTGTGTTTTTGTAAATCTTATGTCTACAGTATTATTTCTATTTTTTTTTTAAAAAATATATGTGTACAAAGTTCCATCCAAATCGGATAAAAATTGTGGGTTTGTGTTAAAATTAAGGGGTGGGAAGGGGAAGATTGATTAGATTTTGTAAAACTAATGTCTAATTTTTCTATTTTCTTAAAGTATATGTGTGCCCTTTGTAATCGGATAAAAAGTGTTAATTTGTGTAAAAAATAATAATAATAATAATGGGTGGAAATGAGGAGACGGGATGCGTTTTTGGAAACCAGATGTAGGCAGTATTTTTCTGTTTGTTTTACAGTATACATGTGAAAATTTCCATACAAATCAGATAAAATCCGTGTTTTTTTTTTAAGTTATGGGGTTGAAGGGGGAAGAGGTGGTGGTTTTGAGTAGAAAAGGGGAGAGGGATTGGGTATTTTGTAAAAGTATTTTTTTTTTAAGTATATGTGTGCAATGTTCCATAAAAATCAGATAAAAAGTGTGGGTTTTGGGTAAAAATTAAGGGGTGGGAAGGGGGTAGAGGGGTTGTGTTTTTTTGGAAACAATATGTAGGCAGTATTTTTGTTTGTTTTAAAGTATGTGTATTCAAATTTCCTTCAAAATTGGATGAAATCTGTGGGTTTTTTTTCTTTTAAATTATGGGTTGTATGGGGGAAGAGGGTGGTTTTGGGGTGGAAAAGGGAAGAGGGATTGGGATTTTGTAAAACTAATATCTATAGTATTTTTCTATTTTTTTAAAGTATATGCATGCAATGTTCCATCGAAATCGGATAAAAAGCGTCAGTTTGTGTAAAAATTAAGTGGTGGGGAGGGGGGGGAGGGGATGTGTTTTTGGAAACCATGTGTAGGCTGTATTTTTCTGTTTGTTTTACAGTAGCCATTTCCAAATTTCCATTGAAATCACATAAAATATGTGGCTATTTTAAATTATGGGTTGTAAGGGGGAAGAGTGTGTTGCTTTGGGGTAGAAAAGGGGAGAGGGATTGGGTTTTTGAAAAACTAATGTCTACAGTATATTTCAATATCTTTTTTTGATAAGTGGATGTGTACAAAGTTCCATCGAAATCAGATAAAATGTGTGGGTTTGGTTAAAAGTTAAGGGGGTGAGGGGATGCATTTTTGGAATCCATGTGTAGGCAGTATTTTTCTGTTTGTTTTACAGTATACATGTGCAAATTTCTGTAGAAATGGGATAAAATCTGTTGGGTTGTTTAAATTGTGGGGTGTTATGGGGAAGGGGGAGTGGTTTTTTTGGAAATTTTATTTCTTAGGAACCATCTCATACACGCACTTGGGACTCGTCAAAATTTCACCGTAATCGGACATACTGTTTGGGAGTGCATAGAGGACAAACAAACATGCAGACATTGAATTTTTTTAAATTATGGTGTATAAGGGGGAAGAGGTGGTGGTATTGGGGTAGATAAGGGGAGAGGGATTGGCTTCTTGTGAAAGTAATGTCTACAGTATTTTTTTATTTAAAAAAAAAGTATACATGTGCAAATTTCCACCAAAATCAGATAAAAATGAGTGGGCTTGAGTAAAAATTAAGGGGGTGTGAAGGGGGAGACGGATTGTGTTTTTGGAAACGACATGCAGGCACTATTTTTCAGTTTGTTTCAAAGTATGTGTGTGCCAATTTCCATCAAAATCGGATAAAATCTGTTTTTTTTTTTAAATTATGGGGTGTAAGGGGGAAGAGGGGGAGGTTTTAGGGTGAAAAGGGGAGAGGGATTGGGTTTTTGTAAAACTAATGGCTAATTTTTCTATTTTTTAAAAGTATTTCCCTGCAAAGTTCCATCGAAATTGGATAAAAAACTGTCGGTTTGTGTAAAAATTAAGGGGTGGGAAGAGGGAGAGGGGATGTGTTTTTTGGAAACCATATGTAGGCAGTATTTTTCTGTTTGTTCTGTTTCCATCAAAATTGGATAAAATCTGTGGTATTTTTAAATTATGGATTGTAAGGGGGAAGAGGGGTGGTGGTTTTGAGGTGGAAAAGGGAAGTGGAACTGGGTTTTTGTAAAACTAATAGCTACATTTTTTTTTTTTTTTTAATCGTGTACATTTGCAATGTTCCACCAAAATTGCGTAAAAAGTGTCGATTTGTGTAAAAATTAAGGTGTGGGAAGGGGGAGAGGGGATGCGTTTTTGGAAACCATATGAATGCTGTATTTTTCCAATTGTTTTACAGTACACATGTGTAAATTTCCATAGAAATCGGATTAAATCTGTTGGGTTTATTAAATTATGGGGAAGAGGGGGTGATTTCTTGGAAATTTTATTTTTTATTAACCTTCTCTGACGCGTACTCGACAACTTACCAAAATTTCACCGCAATTGGATGTACCGTTTAGGAGCGCATAGAGGACAGACAAACATACATATGCACATTGATTTTTATATAAAAGAAGATTAAACCAAATTTTTCATTATAAAGCCTTATTTGTTGCAGGTTGAGTCTGAAGATTCCTATGAAAGGATAGGTGGCACAGCGACTGGAGGCGGAACATTTTGGGGGCTGGGTTCTCTTCTGACGAAAGCCAAGGTATTTATTTATTATTATTTGCATGCTTTTAGATTTTTATGCAACATGGTAAAAGAACAGTAGTTGCATTAAATTAATTTGATTAAACTGCTATTTTGAGATGTGGTTACAGAATTAATTATCTTAATATTATGGAATTGATATGGAATTTTAATTATGCTTGATCTTCGTTGGTAAAGTAACTTGTTGATTACATTAACACCAGTAATGGAACAGGAAACTATACTGCAAGATCACAAAATCTCAAGCGAGGATAGAAAGAAGAAGAAAAAGAAATTGTTGCTGTCTACATTACGGGAAAGGAGACAGCGAATGAGAGGATTCATGAAGTATCATTGACCATAATACAACTTCATGACAAAGCTTTAATTTTTATATATTTGGTTTTCTAGACACCATGATTTTGTTTTGCTTTTTTTCATTTGCTCTGTTTCAGTTATCCCCTTATTGAAAGAATTCTGAGCCTAACTATTTGAATTTTCTATTGTATAATTTTTTTAGTGGATCATTTTGTGACAATTACACTGTATGATCTTTGTAGTAAAGAGATTAAGCTTTTTTTGTGTCCCATATTTTATCTTTTTATATATGGAAAAATATTAATGAACTTAATAACTGGAGCATATTTTAGCTCAAATCAAAAAAATTTCAAAATGCTTCAACCAACAAACAGTACAAAAATCCTGGCCAGGATTGTATTAAGAATCTTTTGGTATATCTTTTGTGTCGAGTCAATGGCAGCACTGAGTACCCTTTTCTCAAAGCGATTCAGGCCAATTTTGTACCTCAATTTCTTCAGTCTTATTGTTCCTACATGCCCCAGATTTCTATTATGCATAGATATCAGCAATCTTAGCAATTTTTTTTTTTTTTTGTTACTGTTCTTAATTTGGATGTACACTCACTGTTGTTCATCAGAACTCTTAAGATACTTCCATTGTTGCACAAAGCTGAAATTTAGTACACTGATCAAAATTTATCTCCAGATCATAAGAAAAGTCTAAAACTCTTTTATTTTCATACTATCCCAAATGTGAAGTCACTTTCTACCCTAATAACTTTATCAGCCTCAGATTTTCATTATAGTTGGAATTTACTAAGCTTAATTAAAGTGTTAAATTTTACTTATAAAAATTTCACTGTACTTTGGGTGGGCCAAAGAAGAAATCATAAGGAAAATCTAATATTAGTGTTTTTCGCCGTATTTATTCAATGGCAAGCTCAAAAATGAAAAATGTTGGCGCATATTTGCAGATTAATTACTTTCCTCTGGATGAGGCTGCAAACCCAAAACTTCTCTTTTTCATATAGACCAGCAAGTTTAAGTGATATCTTAAATTTTACTTTGTTCCAGTGTTTAGTTTGGAAGTTAATCATAATTACTAATTAAATCTACAGCAATTGGCATTACTTGTCCATGGCATACACCCACTGTTTGCAGGGAGTGTGGGCAATGTTGCTGATTTTTATTAATCTTTTCAATTCTGAAATGTCATTATCCATTGATTTTCAAATGGAATCAATACATTTGAGTGATGAATCAGAATAAATGATCCCACAAAAACAATTCTTGTAAAAATAGTCCAAGTCTCATGCTAGTGCGGTGACAAAAAGTTAGGAAAAAATTTTCTGAGGCAAGTCTACACTTTACAGTTTGTATTAATTTTCTGAAACAGAATGATTTATCTTGGTTTCATAGACTGTTTATAATAATAAAAAATTCTGGTGACTTGGCAATTAACCATGTCATAATTATTACCAAGTTGAAAGGCTTAATATATACATATGATTTATTCTAAGACTCGTCAAACCTGAAAGGTGTGCAAAGCAAATCTTGGCTTTTGTGTACTTATAAGTTTGATAAAGCCATACTTTTAGATTATTGACTCAGGTTTAATAAAAACTGGTATCCACATTGGTCAAGTCGCCAATTGTTTTATTCTAAATAAACAATCTATAAAACCAAGAGAAACCATTCTGTTTCAGAAAGTGAAGTAACTATGCACTGTAAAGTGTGGACTTAGCTCAGAACAAGATCTCATAAGTTTTTCCTGTGCACAAGCATGAGACTTGACCAATTTTTACAAGAATCACTTTTATGGGATCCATATTACTAAAGTAAATATCACAATTTCAAATGAAGGCCACATATTAGAGCTATCTAAAGATGTGACATACTTTCTGTGTGCTCTCTATTGGCTAAAAAGAGTTAATAATAAGGTAATAATTCAATAATAAATAGTTTGAAGTTTACAGCAAAATATGCATGAAAAGATTAATAATAAGATAATACACTTGAGCATTGATAATCCAAACCAATTGGAACCTAGAGTGCCTCAGATAATCATTTTGTTCGAATTATTGATTTGTATAGTTTTGGTTTGTATATTTTTTATTTTGATTTTAAAGTTACATTAAATATTTTATATGGACTTTAGGAATACCGGAAAGAAAGAAACTTGAAGCATTTGAAATGTGGTGCTACAGAAGAATGCTGAAAATTAGGTGGACAGACAAAGTAAGAAATGAACGAGTTTTAGAAATGATGGGCGAGAAAAGAAGTTTATGGAAGAAGCTTACAGGAAGAAGAGACAGGCTGGTAGGTCATATTTTGAGACATGCTGGATTGGTTAATTTGTTAGTGGAGGGAACAGTTGAAGGTAAGAACTGCAGAGGTAGACAGAGATTAGAATATATGAAGCAGATAATTGAGGACGTGGATTGTAAGGGGTATGTAGAAATGAAGAGGTTAGCACAGGATAGGAAGGGATGGAGGATTGCATCAAACCAGTCTAAAGACTGAAGACAGCAAAAAAAAAAAAAAATTATGTATCCCTAGCAAAGGCGTCTTTTATTTTCTTCTCCTTCGTTTTGGAGGCACTTATGCTTCCTTTTAGAAGATTAACACAATGTTATTATAGTCATATAATGTTGGTACTAGATACTAAAGTTAACAAAACTCACCAACATAGCAAATCAATAACAAATATCCAGGACGAAGACGGTGGGATTCAGATTTCTGAAATAAACTCAAATCTACCAGCACATTAAAAGAACTGTTATTGCCTTGTGATTGCAACAAACATTCAGTAGCAAAACTAGTGTGCGGTTTGTCATGAAGACATTGCGGCGATAATACAATAGCAAACACAAGATATAAAAGAATAAACTCATTGTACTTAGTCCTTAGTGGAATTTCCAAACTGTGCTGTAAATATAAAATAGTGCACAATTTGTAATAATGATAGTAATAATTAAGGGGCTCCAGTAGGATGGAAAATGATGAATTTTGTCATTTTTGTTTGTTCGTTTGTTTGTTTTTTGTGTTTTTTTTGCTTATTATTGATCTTTGGAATGTCCTCTTTAATTTTGTGTATAATACATGCATATTTCTAACCTAGAAATGCTTTTAAAGTGGCTGTGTGGGTGTGGCAGTCTTCTTAGCATCAAAATGGAAGGGGTGAAAAGGATTTTTGAGAGGTCAGCAGCTGATGGGGTACAGTATATAAATTACCTGGGGGATGGAGATTCAATGGCATCCAAGGCAATTGAAGAGCGGAAACCTTATGGACCAGATGTAACAATAAATAAGATAGAATGTATTGCACATGTGCAAAAAAGAATGGGTACCCGCTTGCGACGCTTGGTATCAGGATGGAGGGATAAAAAGATGGATGACTGTAAAGGGTTGCAGGGGAAGAATAGACTTATAGAAGGCATAATTAATCAATTAAAAAAGTATTATGGAATGGCCATTAGACATAGCAACAACAGTGTCGAAGAAATGAAATGATCCGTTTGGGCTTCTTATTTCATGTTGCTTCAACTGATTCTGCTTCCAACCACGGACTTTGCCCCAAAGGAACTGATACATGGTGCAAATACAACAAAGCACAAGCAGCAGGCCAAAATTTGTGCACTAGGATGGTTTACCATATGCTGTCATTGAGGAACTTAAGCCTATATTCAGGGATCTATCTGATGTATAGCTACTGAAGAAGTGTTTACATAGTCGTACCCAAAATCCAAAAGAGTGCATCAACAGTGTTATTTGGTAAAGAATTCCAAAAACTGTTTTGTATCAATTAATGCTCTTCATTTTGATGTTTATAATGCTGTAATGACTTTTAACAATGACAACTTGTCAAGGTGTGAGGCATTGAAGAAACTGAGTATTCGCATTGGGTATCACACCATACGTGCTATGTACAGGCTTGACCAGGAAAGGGTTAGGGCATCAGAGAAAGCATTGAGGGAAGTGGAAGAAAAGGCATGAGAGAAAAGAAGAAGAATAAAGAGAAGGCTGGAAGAAAGCTATTAGGGTGATCCAGATCACACCCTAGTTATGGTTCTGGAATGCACTAAAACTTTGACAGCATTTTACCACAAGTTTGCTTTTTGATAGTTTTAGTGTACCTTTTCCTGGAAACTACCTGTATGAACTTCGTGAAACTTTTACAGCCTTGAAAGTATGTTTCTGTGAGTATTTTAACACAGGGATATTGTATTATACCTTATAGTTTATTGACTGGACAGCACCTTCAAAAGTGCAAAAAATTGGAATAATTTTTTAAAAAAATTAATTCTACCAAACCAATATGAAATTTGGGAAATCCCTGTGTGGGAAAGACCCTATTTTGTTTCAGATATGTATCACAATTAGTTGTTGAGAAAAGATACAATGAAGTTCGCAAGAAATAAATGGGAAAGATACACCCTACCAAAGCCCCTTAAAAACTTGTTTGGATAATTAGCATTGTGGATAATTCACGTTCGGATTATCGATGCTCTGCTGTAACTCAATAATAAATAGTGAAAAATTTACATCAAAATATGTGCAGAATAATTCAATTAAATACAAAGTGGTTCAATAAGTTTTGTAATTCAATAAGAGATGTTACTCATAGGTTTATTGTTTTATTTTCCTATAGTTGATACTACTTTTTTATGAACACGTGTGAAGTTTCATGTAGATCTGATAATTTATTCATATATTTACGTCTGTTGATGTACCACAGTATATTGGTGAAATGGAAAAAATTGAATATCACGAAGTAATAAAAAAAATATTTTTGGAAGGTGTAGCACCAAAACTAATTCATGAACAATTGTTAAAAGTACTTCACCTTTTATTAGAAGAGTAGAAAGGTGGGTTGCTGAATTTAAACACAGCGTACGAGTCTCGAAAATGATCCACGTGTAGGACATTCGAAAAGTGCATCAACAACAGAAATCGTAGCAAAAATAAGGATACGGGTTTGAAAGATCGTCAATTAACAGAGATAGATTTAGTAGAAGCTCTACGCTTATCATTAAGCAGTAAGAGTAATATTTTGGCTGAAGTTTTGGGTTTCAAAAAGCTGTGTGCAAAATGGGTGCTGCTTTCGCTAACAATAGAACAAAAAACTTCCGAATGTAACTTTCTCAGCAACATTTGGAGTGTTTCAGAAAGGATAAAAAGTATTTTGTGTGTCGTTTCATCAGTATGATCCTGAATAAAAACAAGGGGCTAACGAGTGGTGTGAACCCAGTACTTTGGCTCAAAAGTGAGTTAAAAAGTCCAGAAATAAGTCAAGACGGTATTAGCATCAGTTTTATGCAATGCAAAAAGAATTTTGTTCATATGTAACCTCCAAACTTGTAAAACAATAAACTCAGATTATTGTCATTTTTTTTTCTTATGAATAATTTTCACACCAATACAACAATATGTTGTTTTTATTTTCCATATGCGTTTCACTTCATTCTCTGAAGCATCTTCAGCGGTTCTGTCTGTTAATTAAATTTGTTCTATATTGCAATTTACACGAAAAGATTGATATATACAGATATAAGCTTACTTGCATTTTTACATGTTCACATTGGCTTGTAATTGTGCCGTGTTTCAGCATCAGTTGTATCTGTAATAGCAATATTTTGCATTACAGGTATTTGTTGCATCTTTATGAGTAATTTCATGTAACTTTCACTGCACTATAGATATTGGTTTCTGATGGCTTACATTTACTTAGTGTGTAATGTACATCACTGAGTTGCAGGTTTGTTTATCATTTGTCTTCTGTTTTTATTCGTTGTCTCTGTGCTTAGTTTGGTGTGTTTAGTGTATTATTATTACTATTGGCTGTGTCTTTTTGTGGTAGATGGTTGTGTTTTTTTATTTCGTTTTAAGTACTGTGTATAGTGTTGGGTCCGTTAGGTTCATGTATTCGTTTATTATGTTCTTTTCTTCGGCCAGTGATTTTTAAATGTGGTAGTTTTCCTGAAACGTTAGTAATTGTGGTTTGCTATTATTAATGGTTAGTATTTGCATGTCTTTTTCTGCGTTTGTGGGCTGGTGATTATGCTCTAGTAAATGTTCTGCGAATGTTGAGTGGTTATTGTATTTTAGTGCTCTTAAATGTTCCTTATATCTGGTCTCTAAACTTCCTGCATGTTTGGCCTATATATTCTGTGTTACAGTCATTGCAAGTCAATTTATATGTACCTGAATTGTGAATTTTGTTGTTTGGTGTGTTGTTTGTGATGTTTTTCTGTAGTGAGTTGTCTGTTTTAAATGCTATCTGGAGTCCTTGCTTTTTCAGAATGTTTGCTATTTTGTGTGTGTTCTTATTTATGTATATCAATGTGTGCCATTTTTCTGTTTTTCCTTTTGTGGGTGTTATGTTATATGTTGTTGCATTCATGTGGGCACCGAGCATGGTGGTGTAACAGTTAGTGTTCTGGCCTCGAATTCGGGAGGATGCCGGTTCAAATCCCCGTCCGGGCATTTAGATATGGGTTTTCTATGGTTTCCCAAATCACTCAAGGGAAATGCTTCCTTCAAAAGGCCATGGCCGAATTCCTTCCTATTCCTTGCTCCTCATCCTTTCCCGTCTCTAAAAATCTCGCTGTTAAGAGATGTTAAACAGTAAAAAAAAAAAAAAAAAAAAAATGTGTGTATTTGCTTGTTGTAGAGTTGGTATAGTGTTTTGTGTTGTTTTTAGTATTTGCTTTTTGATGGTTTTGTTTATTTGGTGTATTCTGGTTTCTTTGTATCCATTTTTAGTGGCTATGTGTTTGATTGTGTTAAGTTCTGTTTTGTAGTTGTCCTTGTTTAGTGGTGTTTTGTTTAGTCTATTGAGCATGTGTCTAATTGCTGCTTCCTTGTGTGTTTGTGGATGATTGGAATTTGAGCCTATTATTATGCCTGTTGTGGTGGGTTTCCTGTATATTTCAAATTGAAGAAGATTGTTGTGAGTGGTTATGGTAAGGTCTAGAAAGCTGTGTTTTCCTTCTTTTTCTTTTTCCAGTGTAAATTTTTTTTGTGTGTATGGTGTTTATTTCTGCGTGTAATTGGTTAACTCAGCTGAGATATGTTGATGACATAGTTTGTATAGTAAATGAACCAGAAGCCAGAGTTAACCAACTACACATTAATCCGTCCACCCTTAAACATTCTCACACACTTTTGAACTTCACTACCACTCTTGGTATTATCACTGTATACTTCACAAATTTGACTGCCGCCAAGTTTCTTACAATTACAGATTGTATCTCACATTCAACGAACGAATCAATTTTTTTCAACATTACAGACTTCTACAACTCACCATACAGACAGATTATACTGCTGCAAATGGTGTCTAAACATGCAAAATACATGCTGGGAGCAGACAACCATTGCACAATCACATGTCATTCTCACTCTCATTCACAAACAGAACTTATGTATAATATAACCCTCATATATTTTTAGTTGATTTTCCTGCTGAAGTTTATGCAGCGTGTAATGGGAAGGATAGTGGGGAGAATGCGAGTCATTTCTGGGAATTCTAGGCTAGGAGAAAACTAGATAAGAAAGATTTTAATATGATAAATTGTAGGTGGGGCAAGGGAAATGAGTATTTTTGAGTGTTAGGAACCATGACATCTGTTTACGAGCCAATTCCTGAGAATAAGTGTGGGATGTAAGGGCTTTTTAATATTACTCTTAGGGCCCTTTATGTCCGAGTTGACATGTAGCCACATCAACAAATCCGCTCCATCTTCTGCGTTTTTAATATTAGGGTAGGAAAATGTACCACCACTTACCTCACATGATAGCTGTGTGGCATGAACACACATAATAAACACAAACATCAGGCATTGAAATTTTAGTCTTATTCCTTCATGTACAAGTAGAACATTGCAGAGGGTGGTCGGTGCTTTAGGAGACTGCCTCACATAATGATTTTTGAGCAAAGAGCATAGTCAGGCAAGGTGGGGGTATACTCAAATGGATAACTGGGAGAAAGGATAGTGATTTCAAGCTAAAACCTGAGCATTGCAAAATATAAAAATTTGTCATGGGCAGATAATAAGAGCAGTTAACAAATATTATAAAATCTAAACTACATACAAATAAATAAACAAAAATAAATAAAAATTAACATTAAACCAAAAAATAAATTAAGCTAAGCACAGTCTCTGGTTAGTTGTGAAAGAATGGAGAGGAAGAAAATAAGGAAAAGTCAAAGCAAAAACTGGTTATAATCTTAAATTGAAGTCAGGTAGTTGTCAGGGCCCAGTTTGTACTGGTAAACAAGCTCCTGCCTTCTGAAAAGCTGCTGCTTTTGGGGAGGACTTTGATATCATGTTCCTTGAAGCAAGAATTAAAATTATTGGTGGGTTTCATTTGAGATAGCTTGTACAGCTACTGGGCATTTTGGATTATTGGAGAATACTGTCTGTCAGTGGTCATTCATTCTTATTGCTAGTGGATTGGTGATCAAACCTACATGAGACACCAGGGTAACTCAAATGATGAGGCTACATGGGAAGGAGTGTTTGGTATGATACAGATGGCAGCTGTCAAAATGGAGATATTGTTGTTCATTGATGGGTTTGTTATGGGCCAATAGGTAGCCATTGGAGTGAGACAAAACTACTTCAAAGAATGTGGCCTGAGTGTGAGAGTAGACCCATGTGAAGTTCAGCATGTTTAGCTACAGTTAAAAAACAAAAACAAAAAAACATTTCTTAGTACTCCAGCAGGAATAAGTTTTTTTTTAATCAAACCCCTCTACTTATGGGGGTATATAATTTTACAAAATTTTCAATGTGGTATTTGATTTTGGATCAGCCAAACACACAATATATTGTAAAGTTGCAATTAGACAATTAACTTTATTATAACTTGAGAGCAAGAACTGTAACAATATGGAGAGGATGAATTGAATAAAAATTGAAACAGATGATTATTTAAACACTAGTCTGTACTGTGTAGCTCAAACAAGATTATTAACTGTGAGTCATGTGAATAAAGCTTTGAATTTATTAAAATGAATAAAACTTGGACATAGTCAAATAGTTTTAATTAATTGGGAACGTGTTTACATTGTTTTAATCTGGGTAGGTATTTCTGTTGCTGTGAAATTATTTTAATGTCATATTACCGCTGGCTGGTGAAGGTGATAAGTTGACAAAGGCATGTGTCAATTCCCATTAGGATGGGGCATCCTAATGGTGCTCTTTCAGAGTCTCCCAGTGTGACCTGTGCTTCAGACAGCAGGACATTTTGCTCCCCCAGCCAGAGATGTTCCTTCCATTCTGGCTGGTATCCAAAACCAAGGTAATTTCTTCTATCCACCACTTCTCCAGAAATGATGCACTTGAGGTTTAGATCTGTGCCAATTTCTCTTGCCGAATCCTACCACCTGGAAAAAGTCTTGTCAAACTCCTTGAATAACTTTTGGAATTCTTGCCCCTACTCTCATCTACCAGATTCTGCAATGGCTCTCCCCCCCCCCCCTACCCAATGTACCTTGCCCATTCATGCAGTTTAAGTGCATTCTTAAGAAAGTAGTTCCCCATTTCAATTTCTGGAATATAATCATTATACCAGCCTTCTGTTGTGATGCTTATATTTAAAGGCCATCCCCAACGTCTCCTTTTCACTTCGTATTGCTCTAGGCTGCCTTCCAGCAGAGGAACTTGTAGCCATTCACTCACCGTTTTTTGTATAATCGCTGTCCATCACAGTAAGTCATGCATTCACAAGATGCTGGTAACTCGTTACTCCACATTATGTAAATTTTAAGTCTGCAGGTTATTCCATTTATGAGCTAAATGCCTCTGACAGACTACAGACAAAATTGAAAGACAACAGTTGGACTAAATTTTCTTTCAGGATTTGAAATAACCTAATATGGTTATTGTGTCAGCTTTCACACTCCATTCACTTCAATAAGTGCTACTTTGGGGGTCACCCAACAATTATGTTGGTGGGAACTACTTATTTACATATCCCAAACACTAAAATATTCAAAACAAAAGAGCTTGTGTGTGATTCTCAGAATAGAAATCTGCTGCTGACTTCCATGTGAAGTACACTGTAATATTCATGCCAAGCGCAATCTGAAATAAACAACATGTGAGGAACAGTAAAGAGGCAATTACATATTGGTTATTTGATGGTTATGCTGCATAAGTTCACAAATGGTGGGTGCTGTGGTGGGTATAGAGGAAGAAATTATTGGCTAACGGAATGAGTTTAAAATATTATTTTATTGTGGATTTAATTACTCATGAGGAATACTGCATGTCACAGTCCTCTTACAGCACATACTAATTTATTGTTTCCATTGTTTATAGCTAGCTGCATTTATGTAGATTCAAAGCATTATGTGACCGGAGGGGTTAAGGGCAATTTTGTAGAAAGAGGCAAAATAATTTGCAATGACAGATGTTAGTGTCTTGAACAAACTGTCTTGTCTCCTCTACCAGCATACAGGCTGTTGTTCATGGAACTGACTCAAGGTGAAATGTAACAATGATTTTAGAAAACTTCTTCCTCGACATTGTGAATGGTGCTGGGTTAATGGCACAAGATCCTTTTCCTTATAATGTTTACAGTTAATGCCCAAATCTTTTTCAGTGGAGCTAATGCGAGCACATGTGATTTCCCAATGAGTCTATTGGACATCAAATTGATCTAGTAGCCACCTTTGGGCTATTCAGTGTCAGTGAATTAAAATAAACCATGCAGAATGTGACTTAACCTATTAAGAGTCTTATCCTGGCTAGTCGCAACATTGATATCACCAGAATTGAAACATACGGTGCAGAATTAAATGCCATGAAACATGTCACAACTTGTGGCAGTACCTCATTCAGAAATATTAATAGCTATCCATCTCACTGGTCGCAGTGAATATTGTGTGGATAGCATCCTTTTTTATGAGTGATAGATCATATAATCTGCTGATTGTGGTACCGTCAATGAAGGTATACTGTCAAACTGTAATTTGACCATGGGCGCCGGGAGGGGGATGCACTTGCACCCCCCTGACATCCCGGGTCGCCCGGAAATTTGGGCCGATAGGGGGTGGGGAGCACCAATTACAGCCCTGGTGCACCCCCCTACATCCCGGGTCGCCGTGTGGGCAGTAGTAGAGCAAAAAAAAAAAAAAAGGTCGCCCAGCCCAGAAATTTTTGGGCCGATGGGGGGGGGCACCAATGCAGCCCGGGTGCACCACCCCCCCCTAGAAGCAATCCTGCCAGCGCCCATGAATTTGACGTTTATGTTGGGTGCCTTAATTTATTCATGAATCATATTTATTATTTCTATAAGGTGTTTTTTGTCGCAAACCATTATCTTCCTTCATACTTAACCGAAATCAATGAATGAGGTGTCATTATAAAGCTTATGGTCTCCACTTTAGTCATGCCATATTTTAAGAAAGGAATTTTTTGGAATTCGACCCTTAAAGGGCAAAAATGTCAGTATTTCTAAAATGCTGTTTTTTGTGTTACAAGTCAATTATCTCCCTGTATACCTATCTGAAATTTTTTAATGAAGTAGATTAAGATCTCCACTTTGGTGACATCATATATTAAGATAGGAATTTTTCAGAATTTGACCCTTAAAGGGTTAAAAGTATCAATATTTCTGCATCACATTTTTGTGACACAAACCATTCATCTCTCTACATCTCTAACTGATATAGATAAATGAAGTATCATATAAAAGATTAAGGTCTCCACCTGAGGTCACATTATATTTTAAGGAAGAAAATTTTCGTAATTCAACCCTTAAAGGGCAAAAATGTCAGTATTTCTAAAATGCTTTTGTT
Organism: Vandiemenella viatica; assembly: GCA_031002005.1. NCBI lineage: Eukaryota > Metazoa > Arthropoda > Insecta > Orthoptera > Morabidae > Vandiemenella > Vandiemenella viatica. Next base: position 272,984,290 of record JARYHS010008074.1, on the reverse strand, counting down.
TTGTGTGTGTGTCTCAAGCCATTTATCTCCTTGGATATCTAACTGAAATCTATTAATGAAGTAGGATTATGAAGAATAATGTCTCAGCTTGGATGAATTCAATTCCCTTAAAGGGCATTTAACCTCACTTTTCATCATATTTTATTAGCAAAATTTTCACACCGGTCGTCTAGTATATATTATTTCTACAAGGTGATTTTTGTCACAAGCCATTATCTCCCTTCATACTTGACCAAAAACAATGAAGGTGGTGTCAATTTTAAGCTTATGGTCTCCACTTTGGTCACATCTTATTTTAAGAAAGGAATTTTTCAGAATTCGACCCTTAAAGGGCAAAAATGTCAATATTTCAAAAATGCTCCATTGATACCTATCTGAAATCATTTAATGAAGTATCATTTTAAAAAGTAAGATCTCTGCTTTGGTGACATCATATATTAAGACAGGATTTTTTTTTTTTTAATTTGACCCTTTAAGGGCAAAACTTTCTATAGTTCTGCAATTCATTTTTCTGTCACGAGTTGGGATTGCAATCCAGCAAAGCGGGATTCCACAATCCTGCGGGACCCCGCATCACTAGACAGTCTGGCGATTCCGCAAAATGCGTCGAAAACACGTGTCAGTCTGCGTGACTTGCTGCTCCACTCAGTCTCTATTGGATGTATTGCACTGTTTGCTTGTAGCCTTGCAGTTGGCATTTGACTCATGTCAATAAACGTTTGTTTCAGTCAATCTTCCTCATTCGTAAGTAAATAGATCAACTTTTATGTATTCATTAAAACTTAAGTTTGTTTTGAGTATAAATTTCTATAATTTGAGTTATTTTGTGTACTTAGCACAATTTTCCGACTATGTAATACGTATTTTTTATATGTCTCACACATTATCTGAACTACACAGTTAGTTTATTCACGGTTTCATTATTCCGATTTTCTGTATTTGCAGATTAAGTAATTCTGACAACTTCCAGTATTTGCGGATGAAAATCTGATTATTCATTGATACAAAACTAATTTTATCATAATTTTAACGACCGCACACCTATTTATTAAGTAGCTATCAAAAGGCAGTTGTATATGCTTTGACTTGTTATTGTTTTAGCCGCCGCATTTGAAACACATGTTCTTTGAAGAAAGACACCTGCTTACATGTGCCACTCTGACTTTCAATCAATCCCTCGTGGGATGATTCGGTCAATCACCAAAATACATAATTTTTGAGTGACGAGCATGTGTCCTTTCAACTCCTTGTTATTATTTCGACTAAAGGCAAAAATTTTATAATGAAAGTCTTCACGGCTGTATCGCCGAATTGTATTGTAAAAACACCATACCTCAATGGCTGCCTCCATCGTCTTCCTCATGTGTGAAATTTCTTGTTTTTACAATGAAATCCAGTAATACCTCCATGAGGACTTCACTAAAATCATACGCCGAGAAAGACTCCTTTCTTACTAAAAAAAAAAATATAATAATTTCCACTCTAAAAAGTCATTTTGCTACTTAAAGTAAAACTGAAATACTTGACAGTTTACGTCTTGGTAAGTAGTTTCTTTTATTAACGGTGAGTCAACTATAAGTCAATCAAGGAATCGGGAGACATAATAATTAATCCCACAAAAACAATTCTTGTAAAAGTAGGCAAAGTCTCGTGCTGGTGCAGTGACAAAAACTTATGAGAGCTTGTTCTGAGCCAAGTTTACATTTTATAGAGTGTTTAATTTCAGAAGTGATGTTTAAATTTGTAAAAGATTCAAGTTTAGTGAATCTTCAGTAAAATGATTATATATAAATTATCATCCTTAGGGTTTTGATGAATTACTTGAACTTGCTGAGAAGGGTGATCATCGAAATGTAGACATGTTGGTTCGTGACATTTATGGTGGAGATTATAAGATGTTGGGTCTTCCAGCTGACCTAATTGCTTCATCATTTGGAAAAGCCATGCATATGAATAAAGACAGAAATTCCAATGCAGGTAATTCTTGTATTCATATCAAATATGTTGCTAGTATTTCATTAATGTATAGAATAGTTGAGAACTGGTGTGTGTTGTGAACTAGTAAATATATTGCAATATTATTATTTGTGACAGTTTCTTGGTTAAAGTAGTTAAACATTTACATTTCTTTTTTTTTAGAATTTTAATCTTAAATTAATGCATGGTTTGTTATTTTACATAGACTTTATTCCACAATCACTTTCCTTTTTCCTTACTTTAACATGTCATTAACGATACCATTGATTGATTCAGTGAGATGGAAAACATTTATACGGATTACTTTTTAAAATATAAATATAATGTCTGTATCTATCCTGATTGATTTGATAGCCATTATTTTTAACTTACAGCTTTAATTTTATTTCATTTACAAATCCAAAATCTGCCACAGGACACCCTGTATATATAATGTAGTTATGTGTATTTTCAGTATGTTTCTTATTATTTTAAGATCTGTTATCAGTTGCTCTTTAACATATATATCTTCAAGTCACAAAGAAAATATTCAAAGCAATTTATAAACTTTGTACTTGGATTACATCAAGCTGACATTTGAAAACCAGATCAAAATTTATGAATGAACTATTAATTATCTTCTGTTAACCAAACAATAGTTTTTTCATAACTTCTAATTTGAGATGATATGGTAGGAAAAAAAAAGAGATATTCATTGTTTCCAAGCTACCATCTAGCTGGCCATTGACTGATCTAGCGTTTAGTGGTCCCCACTTACCACAATTGACAGCATGATGAAATAGAAAAATCAATCATATAAACACACACAAATTTTTGATCATGAAGTGGATGGAGAGAGAGTCACAGAGCAGCAGAGAACAGTTACTCTTTGACTTGCACCCTGTCGATTTCTACTGTTGAATGATTCAAACCCTCAACATTTCTATATGTTCTTTTTTTTTTCCTCCCCGTTTCTACATAGTTATTTGTGGTAAGTGATGGTTCCTCTGTACATGCTCATTTATATCTGAATTTATTAATCAGCTCATTTTTTCCTTGGCGTATCTATTTATTTATATTACATATTATTAAGTTATTTTTAAATGCAAATTATTTGTGTACTTGTTTATTTATTACTATTCATTGCAATGAACCATATGCCCTGGTGACAGTTTCACTACACATGCTATTTTAAATTGCATAAATTTTTCAGTGTGTGAAGTAACATATTCTTTGATAATTTATTCCAATATCTCACTTCCTTACATAAAGATAAAAATTTTACCCACTGCCATATGTCTGAAATCAAGTTCTAGGTTTTGGTCACAGTTTCCTGTTCCCTTCCATGTATTCTTAAATCTTCTCTCAATATCCATCCATACCTCACATTATTAAATAAATCATACACTGTCATCAACTTTTTACCCTGCCTCTACCCAGCTTTTTTTTTTTATCATTTCAGCTACTGATTGTAGTCTGTGTTAACTTTCATAAACAAATCTAGCTTCTAACTCTTGCATCTTTTGCCCATAATGTGTATCCTGTACTTCCCCACCATACAAAAATAAGGGCCTGACAGAATTTTTTGTATCTCAACCTCACTACCGTGATGACCACGTCATTACCCTATCTATTAAATGCCGAACATACTGAAATTCTTTCCAGTTGAGTTTATTACCAAAAAATATGCATGTTATTTCCACTATGCCTTTCAAATGTAATTCCACCTCCAGCATAAAATCATATAAAACCTTTTTTTCCCATATGTCTACTATCTTGGTTTCTTTTAGGCATTTGTCTAACTTCTGTTGTGACATCCCCATTACAAATCCTGTGCAAATCCTTTTGTATCATTTTATAGCCCTTGCTAGTTTTAATCCTATTACAATGCATTGTGTTGTTCCATAAACACACCAACTTATGACTTAATGACCAACACAGTCGTGCATTAAAATATTTGAACAGCGGTGGTCTGAATGGAACTTCTGTTTTCACTTCCACTTCTTTTGATACTGTGAATCCTAACTTTACTGTTTGCTTCTTGTCTCTTAAAAATTCATCCACCCAGAAAATCAGTTCGTCATGGTCCCCTTTGGTTTTCCCTGTAATATCATTTCATGGCTAACTCTTTAAAATGCCTTTTAGAGGAATGTTACAATTAAACTTTATCTTCCTTTTTCATTTAATTTGAAATGTCATGCACATGCTTCACTAAAAATCCCCAGAATCTACATTTTAATTTTTTTTAATTCTTTGTACTCATGTTGGAAAGCTCATGCTCTAGTCATCCATTGTGACATTTCCTAATGGTCTTAAAATTTAATAATGGTCTTTCTCATATCCTTGTAACTTCTTTCATTATCTATGATTGTGCAGATACCCTACCCCTCAGTATCTTCCCTAGAAATTTTATGTTGCATTATTCAGAGTTCCTCCAACAACCATAATTATGTTTTATCAAAACATTCTTAGCTTCCTGCTTTGCTGCTATTAATTGCTTGTTTATGTGTTTCGTTTCTTCACTTTGTAATATTTCTCAACATTTAAAATGTCAAAAATAATTCTACATACCACTAACCAAGGTAAAAGTTGTATGAGCAATGTTGCTACTAGTTTCACAAGATAATGACATCATGAGTCAGTTGGGCCACTTAGAGGAGCTTGTTTAGAAACCATTACCATTTATGAGAAAGAAGTAGAAGTGTTTAGTCAGTGAAGTAATAAAAAACTTTGGGACATAGTTAAATTGAACTAAACCTTCAGTTATTTCAAGCACATTCTTTTAGTACAACTAACATTTGAGACTTTTGGAAAGTACTGACTGCTTTATCTCTTGCAAGAATAGTTTAATAAATAACAAAGAATAGAGAAAAGACTCATCACTCACCAAAGTTGAAGGCTGTGACGAGTGAAAAACAAGTGTGACAAACAAAAACATGCACAATATTTTGTTTTAACTCCTTACTCGTGTAGTAGGATAAAAGTCAAATGGTTTGGGAGGTGTGCACATGTCTGGCTAGGTAGTGGAAGAAAGGGTGGGGGAGGAGGTGGGAGTGAACGGTTAAGAAGTGAACTATTGATATGTGAGGAAAGACTATGGTGATATATAAAATATATCCAGTTGCAAAACATGTCAGTTCCCACAAAATCAATAATTTGAACATCTGTTTTTCAGTTAGGGCAATCAGAGTTTTCCCTAACAACACGACCCCCTCTGAACTTCGTAGATAGGAACTAGCCTACAAGAATATCCTTGACACCAGACACCCTCCTGGCCTCAATCTCTAATAAACTCTGCCCACCAGACCCAGCACTTATTATCTATACCATTTACATTTTTTGTATTTCTGTATTTACTATTATCCATGCTATTTACATTTATTTTACTTTTCACTTATATACACAGACGGAAAAAAAAATCCCAACACCAAGAAAAAATTATTGTAGAGTAATGAAATTTGGACAATGCATTTGTCAAGTTAACATGTTTAATTGATTAAATTTTCAAGATCACAGGTTAATTTAAGCTCAAGAAAATGCATTTCAAATGTGAAATACTGTTAAATTAATAGCCGGTGTAACCTCCAGAATTTTGAATGCAAGCCTGCAAACGTGAATGCATTGTGTCATACAGGTTTCGAATGTCACTTTGTGGTATGGAGTTCCATGCTTGTTGTACTTGTGCTGTCAATACTGGGACGGTCAGTGCTGGCTGTGGATGATGCTGGAGTTGTCGTCCAATGATATCCCATACGTGTTCAATTGGAGACAGATCTGGTGATCTCGCAGGCCAAGGTAACATGTCGACACTCTGTAGAGCACGTTGCGAGACAACAGCGGTATGAGGGCGAGCGTTATCCTGTTGAAAAACTCCCCCTTGAATGCTGTTCATGAATGGCAGCACTACAGGTTGAATTACCAGACTGACGTACAAATTTGCAGTCAGTGTGTTTGGTATAACCACAAGAGTGCTCCTGCTGTCATAGGAAATTGCTCCCCAGACCATGACTCCAGGTGTAGGTCCAGTGTGTCTAGGCCGCAGACAGTTTGGTTGCAGGCATTCCCCTGGCCTCCTTCTGACCAACACTCGGCCATCACTGGCACCAAGGCAGAACCTGCTTTCATCAGAAAACACAACAGATCTCCACTCCGTCCTCCAATGAGCTCTGGCTTGACACCACTGGAGTCGCAAACGGCGATGGCTTGTAGTCAGTGGAATGCACGCTACAGGGCGCCTGGCTCGGAGCTGTCCTTGAAGTAACCGATTTCTAACAGTTCGTTGTGTCACTGTGGTACCAACTGCAGCTCGAATTTCTGCCGCAGACGCAGTACGATGCGCCACAGCTGTACGCCGAATACGGCGGTCTTCCCTCTCAGTAGTGCCACGTGGCCTCCCGGAACCCGGTCTTCTTGAGGCAGTACCATCCCTTGACCACTGCACCCAACAATCATGCACAGTGGATACATTCCGGCCAAGTCTTTCTGCAATATCGCGAAAAGAAAATCCACCTTCTCGTAGCCCTATTACACGACCTCGTTCAAACTCGGTGAGCTGTTGATAATGGCTTCTTCGTCTTCTTAAAGGCATTCTTGGCTAACATCAACTCACTATGTCAAATCTCAGCGGTAAATAACGTTCACAAACTTTACAGCGCGTATTTAAAGCAAACCTGATTTGCAAGCTCTGAGTAGCGCTACTAGCGCCACACTTATGCGCGAAGCGCGAAATTTGAATCGATGTCATCTTTCAGATGTATAAACACGCCTACCAAATTTCGTTTATCTAACACAAGTCTTTCTTGGTGTTGGGATTTTTTATTCCGTCTGTGTATATATCCCCACCCAGTTATTATTCACCTCTTTCAATAATAACATATCGTCATCAGTATCGATTATCGATCCTATATTTGAACTTACTCTCCCCCCTTCCACCTAAACTACCATCCGCGCCTGAGACGCCATTCACCAGTCGGCCGTCTATGTGTACAAATGTGACGCCGCCTGGTGCTTCACCTTCTGCACATTTAAGGCTGCTGTAGGCCGAAATATTGTGCTTCTCTTGTGTTTATTTTTTGTTCGTCGTCCCAGCCGCCTTCATCTGTGGTAAGTGTTGGGTCATATTTCCCTATCCTTCCTTAGTTTTATTGCCTTAAAGCTTTTTCCTGCTCATTGTTATTATATATATCTCACAGGTGGTGGTAAAATTAATATATGTAACAAGACAGTACAGTGTGTTAAAGTGAACAGTCGATAAATAAATTTGGAAGAAGTTCATTAAAATTGTTACTAGTTAAATGATAACAAGGATTATACTAATAAAAATACTGAGTGACGTGTTAAATGGTAGAATTTTGTCGGTGGTTAAGGCCAGGTTGGTGTCTGGTATTCAGGATATTTTGGTTTGCTATTTCCCATTTCCAAAGTTCTGATGTGGCGGTGGTTTCAAGGAAAACTATGATTGCACTCACAGTGAAGCAGGCATTGTGGTTGTTAGAATTGTGGTAATTAGCATGATCTGGTACAGGAAGGTAAAGTTGTGGGTGTGGACTGTTTGTGGCCATTCATTTTGACTGAGAGTTGCTGTGATGTGAGGCCTGTATAGGAACTAGTGCAGTGGTGGCAGGTTAGCTGATATATAATGTGTGTTGTATAAAATGTGGCATGCCCAGTGAAGGGGAAGTTTCCCCTATAGTAGGGTTGGAATATGTTGTAGTGGGTGGATTCATGCTGCAGATTTTGCAGCGAGGCCTATTACATGGAAAAGAACCACATACTGTTTTTGGAGAGTCTGACGGAGGGTATTTGTGCACCGAGATGTTTTTGAGATTAGGTGGTCTGCTAAAACATGTATGGGAGACAGTTGGTAGAAGAATGCACTTTTCTGGAAAGGAGCAAAGGAAGTCATGCCCCTCTTGTAAGATCCGATTGATGGTCTCGACTTGCAAGAATAGTTTAATTATTCCATATTAAATCTGCAATCCTTGAAGGTCAAAATCCAATATAATACCATAGACTTTGTACTGGAGTTGTTTAGAAGCATGATTTTTAAAAAGGTCAGAACAGAAAATTCAGTGATTATTAACTGTTAATATTTTTTATTTCAGTAGTTTGATCTATTCCCCTTATGGTATAGGGAATAGCATCATTTATAGCTCTTTCAACCTTTGCAGTTCTTCAATATTATGGAAACAGTACTTTCAAACTATCATTACCAACCATCTTTCTGCCCCAAGAACAGTTTTGTCTATAACCACCAGTTAAAAATATTCAGTTGCACTATAGACTTTCCCAAACATGTAAGTATGTAACGGAAGTTTTGGTTACATTTCATTTCGACATATTGGTGATGATTAATATTAGTCAAGAGTTTAGTCTGAATAAAGTATGTTTGTGACAAAAAAATATGAAAGGTTGTTCTTAACTGCTCGCAATCGCCATCTTATTCTAGGTTGTCCAACAGGTTAGTACAGAATGAAAAGATGAAAGATTAAAAGCACATATTTTTACTATACTAAAGACCAGCACCATAAAATTCTCCATACACCACCACTATTAATGAAAGTTGGTGTTGACTGTTAAACAAATATTAATAATTGAATCTACTTTTCCAAATATTACCTTTTCTAAACTGAACAACAGTCTTTCTCCAGTATTAATACGAGCCAACATGGAAAACAATAACTGTATTGTGAACAACTAGAAAATTATGTGATTATTGTAGGCCATTTCTCCCACAGTTGCTTGTAAAATTAATAATTATTATTTAATAAATACGCCAGTACAACTGTAGTTTAGTTATTATTTATTTCACAGATGCGTTTCGGCCTCTCGTCGAGGTATCTTCACTGTACAGCTTTTATTTCCATTTCCATGTTGAGGTGTGGTTGTTGGTTGCCTGTGATCTCAACCAGCATGATGTTTACACTATTGCATTTATTTATACAATTTTGGTATAGTTTTGATCTTTTGACTCCACTAGTAGTCAATTTTGAAGCACAGTTTCTGATGTATGACATTGACTAACTTTCGTCATAATATCAAAACTATACCAATATTGTATAATTAAATGCAATAGTGTAAACAACATGTTGGTTGAGGTCACAGGCGACAAACAACCACACCTCAAAATGGAAATGTAAATAAAAGCTGTACGCTGAAGATGCGTTGACGAGAGGTGAAACACGTCCGTGAAATAAATAATAACCAAACAACAGTAGTACTGGTGTATTTATTAAATTATGATTATTAGTTTAATTAGAAAATTCTCCAACTTCATCATCATCATTATGAACCATCTCCAGTTTACTTGGTGTGGATTACAAGCTTTCCAATGTTTTGGTTTTTGTTGTTATACACGCTCATCTTTTCCACTGTTTCCTCTCTGAGAAAGGTTCATTGCCAAAGCAGATTTCCATTCCATCCTCTTCCCTCTGTATCCTTCTTCAGTTTGTCAATCCACCTTTTTCTTGGTCTTCCAACTGGTTTCTTGGTATTAGCCCTTTTTGTATTAAAAAAATAAAATAAAAAAGCTTTTGGTAATCTTGTATTATTCATTCTTTTAACATGCCTGACACTATTTAAGACTAGATGACCTAAGTCTTTCCTCTTTGGGCTCATTTAACTCTAGGTTTGATCTTATTTTATCATTCTTTATGTTATCAAGCCTAATTTTCTGGAGGGCAGTTCTAAGAAACTTTATTCCATAGGCTTGGATTTTGCTAAGGTTTTTTAATGTTAGTATGCATGTCTTCAGAGCATATATGAAAATTGGAATGAGTTATGATCTGTACAGGGTGGTTTTCGTTCTTTGGGGGACCTTCCGCACAATACTGTAAAAGTTGGGTCTTTGGTTAGTCTGTTCATTATTTATTATTCACCCTGCATCACTAGCCATTATCCTTCCCACTTATCTGGATTGGTCAATGACTTCAACCTGATGGTCTTGTAATTTTACGTGCCATATTCTTCAAACTTGGGATTCCACATATTCAGTTTGTTTTGTACTGCTTGTTTGGTTTCATCCCACATTATTCACAAACACCACCGTCTGTAAATCCCCATTGCTTACTCCTTTTAGTTGCATTAAGATATGAAAGAAATTCCTTGCTGTAATTCTTTTGTTGTACTAAATCATATAGAGTGACCATCTCCAATGTTGACAGAGCTGTTACAGTTAAAATCCATCTGGATCTTACTAGTAAGGTACACTTGGATAATGGTGACAATGAAACTGCCGCTAGGCAATGAAGGCAGGAGGAAAGATGTGTACACATCCAGAACTACGAGATAGGTGTTAAAGGATGTGTTACTCAATGTCAACAAATTGAAATGAGAAGAGTGTTTTGTTTACTTGGGAAACAAAGTTACCACCAATGTGTAGAAAAAGGAGGATATAGTACAGAGAATAGGGAAGAGTGGACAATGTCAAGGACATAATCTGTAGATGGAAAACAGAGAAGGAAGCCAAAACCTTGCTCTATAAACTATACTTCCAGCCAAAACTGACCTGAGATTCTGACAACTGGACTAGGACAAAGAAAGATATTAGCAGATGACAGGTGGCAGGCATGAGGTTTCTGAAAGAGATAGAGCAAGTCCCAAGAAAGGATGAAATTGGAATTTAAAACATCAGGGAGAGATTGAAAGTTGAAACATTGGAAGAGATGTTAAAAATGAAGATATTGTAGTGCCTGGGCATGTCATGAGGTTGGGGGATGGGAGAAAGGCATAGTTAACACTCCGAAGCAATGGGAGGGAGATCTATCATAAGACCGTGGATGAGATGGACAAACCAGGCAAAGATAGACACAGAGAAACTTATAATGATGGTGAGGAAGAAATAGATGGTGTCTTGCACTTACACTAATTTTACTAATCTTTTCTTTCAAATTTCCTACGGTGCTGTGATAAAAATTTCATGGACATATCCTAGTTTATTAAGGGGGAGCTCAAAACATTTCAGGTAGCAGTAGTATACTGAAAGATTTGTTTGCTCTCTATCACATTTTTATTTATTTATTTAAAATGATGGCTTCTAATTTATGCCATTTAAGAACTATTTTTGCTCCAGTACAGCCAGCTCAGAAACGATTACTGCTTTTAAAATGTGACAGTCTAGACTCTAGTTCAAATTCAGGTATAATCTACTATATAAACAGAATAATATTTTCATGCAAATGACTTGCTGATAGAGAATCTCAATTCAGTCACTTAGTATGGTATAACTGAGTCCAGTAAGTGAGCAGTTAAAACTAAGTCCTGGCATTTGAGAGAGAATATGTTCAATTCCTAGCTGAGACATACTGATTTTGGTCTTCCATGTTTTTTCCAAAGTTGCTTTATGTGAGTGCCAGAAAGATTCCTACAATTGGCCATGCCCAATTTCCTTCCATTCCTTGTGCCCACTCATATCCCAAGTCTAATGACTTTATCATCAGTGAGCTTAAAACTATGAGTAAAAAAATAAAGTACGGTATCACTTGTAATAATCTTGCCATTAACATTGAGTAAAGAGCTTAGTGTAAAAATGTCATATTAAATTTGAGAGATTTGATATTTTAAAAGCTACAAACAGTTTTTGATGTTACCTATTCCTAGCAATTAAATGCATGCTCTTTTAGCTACTTAACTACTTTAGCATTTTAGTGTTTTGATATTTGTTGAATATATAATGGAATGTTTATATTTCTGCAGTTTGATACTTGTTGTTCATAAATTTTCATTAACCATTAACCCATCTTATCGTCATGCAACAACAGCACAGCTGTTTGCGTCATTCTATCACTGTATTCATTGTATCGATACATCATTTTCATCTCCATCCGACATATTTTACTTCTTTCATCCCCTATAGCCACACAGTTTTCAGAAGCAGACTTGGCCCGTAGTTTGCTGTTTACCATCAGTAATGACATCGGCCAGATAGCCTGTCTCTACGCCATGATGCATGGTCTAAATAAGGTGAGTAGGGTAATGGTTATCACAAGAGATACAACCTACTCCAGTTATTGGTGTTTTTTATTGATCATCTCATATTCCAATGAGAGCCACATCAGTTCTTTAAGTACTACACTTAACTGACTCTCAAAAATGGCACGTTTTCCTGATTTTAGATTGTTACCTAAAAAAAGTGCACGTTTACAAAAGAGTTGCAAATTAAATGTATTGTGATCATTTTTTGGGATAAAATACATATATCAAAAATTGTTTTGTGCTGCAATTTTCCTTTAAGATATTTCGCTAACATTCAATTCTAAATCTATTTTTCTATTTAAATTTATTCTCTCTGACAACAATTTCAGTACATTGCATTAAATTGCAATTCTGGCACAAAGGAGTTCATTAAAACTTATTTTTCTGTTTAAGAAATGTGTTCTATAATTTTTTATGAATGTAAAATTTTGTATATATTATTTTGGTCTTGCTATGTGTTTAACAAGACTTGAACCTTTTAAGGATTTTTCTTTCAAACTAATAGATACTGAACTGATTAAAACTTTCTGAAATTATTATTCCAGTTTTATTTGATTTTATATTTTATGTTTTTCCTTGTATTTGATATTATTATTTTGTAAATTGGTACAGTTTAATCTAATACAGCTCTTTGTTATTTTGAGAATATGTTGCTGTATACCGTATATGTCCATGATGTTTTTTCACTCCCAAAACGTTGTGTGATCAGCAGAACTTTTTCATACTGTAAATGCTTTGGTAGTTTTTAGTATAAGAACATAAATCTTAAGGTATCTTTATAACTTGTCACAGGTGTACTTTGGTGGATACTTTCTTCGCAACCACCCTCTGAGCATGCATACTGTCTCATTCTCCATTAATTATTGGAGCAAGGGACAAGTGCAAGCACTCTTCCTTCGCCATGAGGGTTACTTGGGTGCAATAGGTGCATTTCTTAAAGGTGCAGAAGAATGTGGTAAGTTGGATTTTTTCCTTCTAAGCTTTGATCAATAAGTTCATTTATTTAAATTAATCTGATTTGTTGAATGATGAATTTCTTGGATCAGGGATATGGAAGCAAATGCAAAATTTGTAACATATTTTTCATCTTTGTTGTTATGATTCATTCATATAGATACTTGTTGAGGAATTTGAAGTCAAAACTTGATATAAAATCTGCATATGGAATGACAACTTTTTAAAACCTCCCTCTAACCTGATATTATTCTTGAAAATCAAACATTATAATATCAGCAATAATGGAGCATGAAGAACTACTGTGTGGTAATACTTATAATATATCATGGTGTGCTGTTAATCTTATATCTATAAACAAGCAATTCTTGTATTTGTATATATGTATATATCTATATCTCGGAAACGGTTGTGACGATTTGAATGAAATTTGATATTTAGATAATGTTTTGACTTTTAAGATTACCTAAATAGTTGTATTCCCTACAGAAAAGTGAGTTTACAAAATACGAACAATTTTGTCATTCGGTATCTCGAAAACGGCACTAGCGCCATCTCGTAGACAATTCAGGTACCGGCAAGCCTACAAATAGATACTCTTTGACTTCAAAGAATATTTAAACAAACAGTTCTTGTATACTGGCTCACCCGTGGGAACATTAGCACTGCAAGTTTCATTGTAAAACATTTAAAAAGGAAGATAATTAAAAATTTATCATTGGTTTTATCAGAGGTGATACTTTACAAAAACTTCTTTGAAAATAATATTACCGGTACCAGTTATAAAGTAATCATCATTTACTTTTTGACAGTAAAAAAGTGGTTAGTTTGTCATTAAATACTACCACCTTAATTATAAAACATTTAAAAAGTTCCTGGGTGACCGATCTCCGTTCGGCATCTTTCAATTTCTGTTCAATATACAAGATTTTGAGTAAAGTTTGATAATAAAATGCATAATTAAATATCAATACATCTACAAATTCCTGAATAAGCCGCGTAGGAGTGCACATACGAAAAAACAGGTTCTGATAAATAGCACCTTGCCTTTTGAAGTGTCTGGCCTAGTGCTTTATTAATGTTTATAACGAAGGTTATTTCTTATGGGAATTGTTTTACTATCATTTTGAAAGGCTGATCAGAAGATGTGAGATTACTGCGAGGTATGAGCATAGTTTTATCGGAGTGAATGAATTTAGCACTGATGATGGTCTATCATTACCGTGACGTCACAATCTGATGATGAATTCTTATAGAACTCGACGAAACATATCGAAAATAAACAATAAATGTTCTTGGTTTTCAAGATATAGCATGTCAAAAATCAGTTATAGGTATAGTTCCTTGTGCTTTTGGCAACGTTTCTTCTGGTCCACTAAAACAAAATAAAATATTGAAAGTACATTTCCACCATATAGAAGTAGTGGTTTTGGTGGATTTTTTTTCTGGTCCAGGCCGATTCTTACCCTAACCTCTTCACTTTTGAGATATATCATCTTGAGAACTAAGCGAGATATCAAAAAAATAAATTCCTTATTTTCGATTTGTCTTGACGAGTTTCATACGAATTCATGATCAAACTTGGCTATGGCGAAATTTATCTTCTGGTGCAGGTTGCAGTTCAACCAACCACGTCAATTTTTAGATACGATATCTCGAGAACTAAGCGAGATATAAAAAAAAAATATTTTTTTCTTTCAATTTTTCTCGTCGAGTTAAATAATAATCCATCATCAAGGGTTATTGTAGAATCCCCTGAATTACCACAAATCTCGCACCATTAATTAATCCCTGAGTGGCAGTAAGATTTCTGTTTAACATAATAATAGCATTTTTCTTTGAAAGCAATTTGTGAGACGGTCCTCGAAAATGGATCTAGCGATTTGGATGAAATTTCATATGTAGATAACATTTTGCTTTTCAAGTTTTTAACACGATATTTTTTTTTAAAAAAAGGAGCAATTTTTGTATTTGGTTTCTCAAAAATTGCTCTAACCTCGTTGAGTAGATGGTTCAGGTACCAGTAAGCCTACTGATGTTAGTTAAGCTTCTCTTTGGATTAACTGTGCACCTCAAAATGGCTAGGAAGCCTTCTTGTCTTTTACTTTAATCAAACTTTACTCGCAATCTTGGATATTGAACAAAAATCGAAAGATGCCCAGATCGGTCACCCAGGTACTTTGTGTTTATATACTGAAACAATTAAATAATGGGAATAAGGAAGGAGATGAATTTTAAGTGCACCACTCACCACAGATGAAGGCAGGAGGGCTTAGATGAACACACTTTTAAATAGTTCTGTATTGAAATATTCTGTGTATTAGTTGCAGCCCTCCTGCCTTCATCTGTGAGAATGGACAGATTTGCTTTTCCTATCCTTCTTTATTATCATTTCCTATCTTTGGCAAAATTGGCAACTCCCCCTTTCTCCATTTTACATATACAGAAATGACATCTTAGTTTATAATTTGGGATGGACAGCTGAGATATTCCTGTGTCATACAAATGATGTTAAGATATGAACAAAACATCTGCATTAAAATTTCTGGCATTTTGAATCTCTTCTAGGCATAAGGTTATATCATCAATTTTACTAAATATTCCTCTTATATTTTGATGGAGAATAGTGGTCTGAACACTTTAATTCAATGATTTTGAATTTTTGACTTTATTAATATATACTGGTATGTCAGTTGGAATTTCTAATTTAATAGGTTTTGATCAGCAGAGACATTAATTTCCCTTAGATATCTTAATACATCTATTTTATTTACCCTAAAAAAAAGCCGCAATTTAACACCACTTATAACAGGAATACCTTTTTCACTAACCTGGCATGCCCTGATCTCGTCAGCAATAAAAAAATGAAAGCTTCCTTTTACCTCTGAAATTCAGATGGATTCCATGGCAAGCATAACTGTCCTTCCAATGAAGGCCACATCTATCAACCAAAGCGTGAATTTGCTGGCTGCCAGAGAACCTTTTCCAATGATGCATTTGTATGCCTAATGTTATGCCACATCCAGTGTCTATCATAATGCTCAAGCAAACCCACAAATCTCACATTCGTCTGATGTGTGTTTCTGCAAATGTCTTTCTCAATTGAATAATTGTGGTCCTTATCAAGACTATTTCCTTGTCCCTCTACAATTACAATACAATCTTCCTCTGAGAAATCTTTTCCTAGGTCTTCCACATTTGCTACAACACTACCAAACCAAGCATGGTGGGTGAGCTGTTAGTGCTCTGGCCTCACATTCGGGAGGATGGTGGTTCGAATCCTTGTCCGGAGATTCAGATTTGGGTTTTCCATG
This sequence comes from Vandiemenella viatica, assembly GCA_031002005.1. Lineage (NCBI taxonomy): Eukaryota > Metazoa > Arthropoda > Insecta > Orthoptera > Morabidae > Vandiemenella > Vandiemenella viatica. The sequence goes on along the minus strand of JARYHS010008074.1, from coordinate 272,968,094 downwards.
GTTTCCCCAAATCATTCCAAGCGAATGACATGATCCTTCCTTCAAAAGGCCATGGCCGAATTCCTTCCCTTTCCTTGTTCCCAGTCCTTTCACACCTCTAATGACCTCAACATAGACAACGTAGCCATATGTAAAAAAATATATACACTTCCAAGATTTGCATTTGGTTTGAAATTACTACAGCCTTCATAATATGGCCCCATGTCAGACTGAACCATCTCACTGATTCCCCTCGCATGACTCCATCCAAGTAACAGTACCTTTCCTGTGTTTACTTTTAGTTACCTCCTGAAAAGTTCTCCCTTTTACTTCTTAAGATCCCAGATCGTTCAGTCCAACCTGTCAGTCCTTAAAGTCACCATCTAGATCCTCCAATAGCAGAAACACATTTAATGTCTCCAGCTGGAAACAATCAGACAGACAGCGTCTCCTACCTCTCCTGCCAGAGCTGACTTCTTTCCACTCACTGTTTTGCCTAAGCCTAAGAACAGAGTTTTCTGCCTTCAGCGCCTTTAAATCTCTCTGCAGATGCCAGATCTGACTGGAGTTTCAGAATCTGCTGCTCTTGATCATTAATTCTGCAGGTGTGACAGTTCCAGGCAATACTGACACAAGAGTCACTGTTATCAACATCGCTGAATCCCCAGTGAAACCAGCGCTCGCAGTCCTGGCATGTCACTCCTTCTATTACTAATCTTCGGCAATTTCCACACTTAGTATCCATTATGTTACTTTCAGAAAAACTTAAGAACTTAGTAGAGAAAAAACCTGTAAAACATTTACGTTTTAATGTTCACCCGTTGGCGAAGGGTTTATCCCGAAAATTATTTTGTTATTTGTGTTTGTGTCTTTTCTGTGTGTTCGCACCCCACGTCCATCATCTAAATGTAAGTGGTGGCTCATTTTCCTATCCTAATTTGATTACTTTTTAATTAAATTCTTGTGTATCAGTTGCCAAAGGAAAGTATGATTCTGAGAAAAATGCTAAAAAATACTATGTAAATCAATCAAAACTTTTCCAAAATGTGAATGGCAACACTTATCAACTACAAGACTTGCAACAAAACAACACAAATGAAATGAAAAGAAATAATTACAATGAAATTTGACACCCTGAAACTCTGATTCAAACCTAACCTCTAACGTAAACAAATAAAAACTGTACTATTAAATAAAATGGCTCACTATCACTTAAGAACTTCACAATTTGCTTCAAAACAAAACTAATGCTGTCAAAACAAACTTACAATAAAATTTTATTACGCTATAACAAGAATATTGATACTAGGCGTTAATCCTGGATGTAAACAAAAGCCACCGAACACTGAATCTACAATTTACGGATTTATAATAAATGAAATGGATCACAAACACTCGCACTACTAGATATTCTTCATCTTTTTAACTAAATTAACTTTTTTAACTACAAAACCACAAATTATTACTCCACAACATGAACGAAAGCACACGCAAATAAATTCCAAAGAAATAATCATAAATGATGAATTGTATTTTGAGACTGAATGTTGTAATAAGCGTGAGTTAGAAGTGCTGTTCTTGATTTGCCAATCTACAATCGTAATTTTGGATCATAGTCCATTATTTTATTAGTAATAATTAGTAGTAATTATAGTCTGGTACCAGCCTTGTGACTCTGAACTATGAATAAACATCATAATTACTTTATGCAGAGTGTCTTTTTAGTTATTTGTGGATATCAAGTTCGTTTTATAAGAAAATTATTCAAATGTGTGAACAATATTTTCCCAAAATCAGTGAATGGTGACCAAGTTGACTCTCTGTTGAATCTATATATTATTATTTCTTCCTACTCACTGGCCAGGTACCATTTAAATTGAGATTGTGCCGGTGAAAAGTTTGTATCAGTGTATGGAGTGAACTACAAAAGTTATCAAGTACTGAATTGATAGCAATCAGTTATCTGCAGCATGGCAAGTTGTTGTGTTTGTAGGAATAAATACAATTAGCAAGTCTCGAATGAAGCAATAATTACAACACATTATCTGATAATTTACAGTATTTGTATAGATTATGGAATATGTCAGCAAATTTTAAAAAAGAATGGACATGCATGTAATTACAGCAGAGTTTGTTCTCTCATTGTTGACAAGTGGGTGATCACTGATCAGTAACACTTGGGCCTGGTGTTAGGAAGGAAACATGTAATAACCCCATTTAGTCACACAGATTTCGGTTTTCGGTGGTTTTCTGAGATGATGCCATGATGGTTTCTTCAAAAGACCATGACAAAATTCATCCCATCCCTTCAGGACTTTAATAAGTTTAATATCAACAAGCCATAAAGCTGGAAGCAAAAAATACCTAAGTATTCCTTGACTGTAATGCCCCATCCTCCCTCCTTCTTTGTCTAATTTTCAACCACTAACTTTGGGCTGTTCCTACATATGAAGTTAAAGGATGGCCAGCCCTTTGGAGTCTGCTACAGAATTGGGCAGCAAAAAAAAAAAAAAAGTGGTATTGGTACCTTTGGGTACAGAGGTACTACTAAAAGGGGGTGGGAGTTATGACACCTAAAAAGATTTTATAGCTTCAGTCTGTGAATTTTTGAATACCACCTCTTCTATATGTATTGCCTTTCATGATTTCTTCATTGTCATCTCCACAACCCTCCACTACACAGATCTTTCTTGCTATGACATCTCAGAGTTTTTATAAGAGGGGGAGAAGCTAGTGCTTAGAAAAAATATATTAGCAGTATTTTCACCAGTTTCTGTAGCAGACATGCAAATATATCAGACATTAATTAATAAGTTGGATAAATAGGACAATCATAAGTTACTTTAAGTACAGTTGTACACTGACATATTAATCAGTTCAAGTATTTACATTGTTAGATGGGAAAATTAATTAAAAGTTTAAACCCAATCCTATTATTAAAATTTGCAAATACTTTGTTATGGATGCCGGTAATAACGGAATTTCTGAAAATTCATTTAAATAATATTCAGCTTCTATGGCAACTATGGTTTCTAGTTTTCAAATAAGTTGCATATTTAATTTCTTTTTAAGTTTTTTTCCTTCTCTGATGAGATTTATCAAAGGCAAGAAAATGTTTGAATTATAAGATTTAAGATAATAATAATTTCATAATTAAATTCTCTAGGTTTTTCCCACCAGAGAAAGTTAAAACTTCACCAGCAATGTTCTTTTAATAGCTCTGCAAGAATTTTCTAATAAGTGTTTCTTTTCAAACTGTTGCCACATCCTAAACATCTAGCACATTGATAATTATGTAGTGATCATTGTAAAGCACAGTTTACATGGGATCAAAGATAATAACTGAAGAATGATCATTATGTATGCTTTGGTATAACATCTAATCCCCAGTGTCGCTAGGATTTACAATCTAGCTCTCCCTTATCATTATTCCAATACTCTCTTTCTGTAGGTGCACTGTGCAATTCACTACATTAAAAAGGGACATATCACAATGTTACCACCATTTCTTCACCAAAGCAAAAACATTAGAAGTTACAGCTTCTTTAAATGCAATTATGGGTAAGCAATTAATAAAACACTACTGTATTGTTACAATCCTTCATCTTCTATCTTGTAGTGCAGTTCCTTCCTCTAACAAATTAAGCAATCCCACATCTTAACATTTTAGACGCCATCCTGTCATGACTTTCTATGAGAATATTTCACAAACTTCTTTCCTTGTCATCATTTCTGCAATATTTCATCACACTTTGTTTTCACTTAATTTTGTGTATAGTAACAAATTTCAAATTCATGAGATCAAAGTTTCTCTCGGCATTGAGAATTAAAATAGTCTTCTCGGGAGACCATCTGAGAGAGCAGAGTGTTTTCACATGATATTTCAGTGATAGGAATCTCTGTCACTGTCTTCTGAGCAGAGTGTTTTCACACGATATTTGGCGATCAGAATCTCTGGCTTCAACAGATGATGGCGACAGAGATTCCGATCGCCGATATATCAAGTGAAAACACTCTGTTCACTCGGCTAGTCACCCGAGATGACTATATTAATTAACATTTCAAATTCTTGAATTTAACATCTTTCTGTTGTTTCTGTAGATGAAGTTATTCTTGCATTAAGAAAGTGCTTTATATACAGTTTTAGAAATTTATTTCCATATCTTAGGCTAGTGATTGACACTACAAGAAGACTATTTTTGCTAGTGCTACTCTGCTTCGACATCATTCTTCCTTTAGTCGTCATTTTCTATTTTTCTTCCTAAATAACAGTTTTCTTACAAATTATTGATATTTTGATTCCATTTTTATATCTCACCAGGTATTTGTATTTACTCATTTATTAGTTTTGTCTTTGTTTGTTTTATGTTCTTTACAAAATTACCCAATATTTTGTTCATGACATTCAGTATTTCTGAATATCCCTACTCTTGGCTGCAAACAGGACAATATCAGCAAATTACAGTATACCGATGTTTCCCCATGAACTTCTATACCACATATATATATGTCGGATCCATCCGGGAAAGATCAGGAGTCAGGTGGATTGAATGGAGTTCCCGGCTCAAGTTGTTGGCTCATCAGCGAAGGTAGGCTGTGAATATCCGTCGGACAGTGGAGAGTAACTACGAGAACACAGCTGATACAAGGATCCGGTTTATTAGACTCAGTCTCACAATACACAAAGACAGATAGTTGAATGATGTTACCTCAGTGGTCGGGATGAAGAGAGCTAGTCTGCTGTGCGCTGCAGTTAAGTTGCTCCTCGTAGGTCACTCTGCGGTTGCTGTGGTGCTGGCATCCTGCTCGCTGCATCTGTGGCGCCATCTAGTAGCGTAGCCCCATACTTCTGACCTGACATGGCTATTCTGCTGAGACAGCCGTCCATGGCTGTCACTCATAGGCCCCGGGTGTTTGACTTGTCGAAGCTAGGAATGGGAAAGAAGATCAGTGATGGCCAGAAGGAACCATCCTGGCATTCGCCTGGAGTGATTTCGGGAAACCATGGAAAACTGAAATGAGGATGGTAGTGGGTTCTTGCAATGGAGTGTTCGAGAATGCCCATCTCAGGCAGGGCTCAGCATTGCTTTTCTTATGATCCTGGTAGTGTCTGTAGCATTTGTCATGGCTGCCTGGTTGCCCGGCTTGGTAAGGTTGGTATGACATTGCTTCATGGCCCTCTCCTTATCACAGCATCCGTCGAATGTGTGAAGATTCTGTGAAAAAAAGATTGTTAACCGCAGTATTTTCGGCTATCCTGACAATTTTGTTGATCAATGGCAGCCTGTCAAGATATTGAGGAAAACTAAGATAATCCAGGTTTAATTTACTTCTTTGCTACTAGACATGAAAGAGGGATTTTACTATCTTCATAACATCAAAGCAATTTTCGTCCTGGCGATGTCCCTGGAAGATTTAAAAAATTGTTTTCTGTTCACTAACCTGAACAAATTTTCTCTTTCAAAGACTTGCAAAAGAGCTACTTTAATTTCTCTATAGGACCATCCATAGAATTATGACAGTGAACTTTCATAGTGGCAGATTATAAAATTTACTCTTCGTGGTGAGGCCCCTACAAATTATAAAATTTTGCTCTTTATAGCAAAGTCCTGGTAAATTTTAAAAATTTTCTCTTTATGGAGAGGTCCGGGCAGATTTTAAGATTTCATTCTTGGTAACAAAGTCCTTGGAAATTGTGAGACTTTGATGGTAACATCCAATGTGGACTGAAAAGTGTTTTCCTTTTAAGAGATTTTGATTGAACCATTGGGTGGTGTGGGTAACTTTTTTTGGAAAAAGAAGTACTTTGCTCATGTTAGCGTCCTGCTAATGTTTTGCTCTAGGTGCTATTAATGACCACTTGTTTTAGCTCGACACGAACTGCTGCTGCTGAGAAATGAATCAAGATGCTGAAGACTCAACAAGAATTAGTGTGTGTTATATTGCTGCATTTTACCTTCGTACCGGAGATGTGGGGTGCAGAGATGAAAGGTGAGAAAACTATTTGTGCAGCTGGGTGGGTAGAGGAGGCAATGACCCTTGCTGTTTGTTTGAGCGGCTGAGTAATACGAACTTTGCATTATTGTGGGAACATACTCTTTTGGGTCGCGCTTGCTGCTGACACTTTTGGGTATTTCTTATGCTGCATGTAGCCAATTGTTTAACAAAGTTGGTTTTCTGTGGCATGTAGTGACAGTTTCTGTTAGAAGCGGCGCCGCTGTTCCGGGTTCGGAAGTCAACATGTGTAATCCGTTTTTCTTTTTGGTACAAATCAAAGACCTGCAGATACGCTTGTCCTGTTTGCAGATTTCCTCATCCGTTTGCTAGTCTAGTGTCTTGGTGTTTCCTCCTGAGAGTTTGAAGAGTGTGGCCATAACTTGGTAAACTGGGGTATGAATTGTGGAAATTCACAGACGAGCCCTGTAAACTGTCACAGTTGTGTGATCCATGGAGGGGATGGGATAGTGGATGTCTGCACGGCTATCCTGTTTGTGTTGGGTCAAGCGTTTCCATCTGTTGTGACGAATCCTAAGTTTCGATTTGGCTTTTAAGAAATGTGTATTTTGCTAGTATTAAAAAAAGTAACTCGTAGCAGTGGTGGATGAGAAAGTAGTCAATATGTGCTATTGCTATGGTATGCGCTAGTGGGCCTAAAGCTTTTAAGACTGTTCTTTGGAAAACTGCGCCTGCCATCGGGTATAAAGATTTTTTTTTTCCCCAGCCGCGTCCTCGGTTGCAGGTATTTGATGGAAGCCGCTTAGAATATTCTAACAGCAAAACAAGTGAACCATTTACTATATGGTCTCCAGTTGGAAGGCAATAGGAATTAATTTGTGATGGTATTGTCTTTGTATTGCCTATTATCCAATCACGTGTGGTCGGAACAGGTGTTTTTGGACTGGTAATACAGGCTTAGCAATTGGCGAAGGTCACACTGTTATACTTGTGGTTAATAGTTCCTATACTTTCTGCCTCACGGTCTTTTTTTTTTTTTTTTTTTTTGTCATTTTATGGAGCCGCTACTACTATGCGGCATGGGTCTACAAGTTGCATGTGCGATACGTCCATGTTAACGCGTCATCCATTATGTATGAAGAGTGTGTAGAACACAAGCAATTTAGCAAGGGTGGACGATATTGGGGTGGGACATTGATTATTTTAGTGGTGGTTAGTTTGGACAGATTCCCACAAATTTGCTACATCCAAGCGCTTTTCGGCATCTGCTAAAGGTGACTAGTTGACTTAGTGTCGATTTCTTGTTACAAGATTTCTTGCTCTGGTAATAGTTTGTTTACTAGCTTGTGGTTAGAAAGTCCTTGGAAAAAATGTGTCTATGATCATAACATCTTTACCTGACTCAGGATCTGGCAGTTAGCACGTGTGGCGTCCAAGCCTATCAACACTAGGCGGGGTGTATCAGTTTTCCAAACAGTTTGATGGCAATGATCTTTGAATGGAAGCAACTCACCGTTTTTGCTCAGCATTCCGCCTGGACAGCTCCTGGTGCACCTGTTGACCGATTTGTAGGCGGTGATGGGGCTAGCGGCTCCGCTGCCTTGGGCTGCCTCTCTGTTAAGTGCCATCTCGTGAGCACTGTGCTGAACAATGTCCTCTGCGTCCACAACGGTAGCAGGCTGCTTGGCTGTCCGCTGGCCCTGGTTCTGCTGCTCTGCTCAGGCGGAGATTTCTCGGCTTGTCGTTGATTGGTGAAACTGATTTCCCAACACGTCCATTGTGGTAGCAGGCATTCGGTGGCATTCAGAATGGTACTATGTGGCTACTGCTGCGCGTGTCCAAAGTCAGCTTTCTCTACTGGCATGCGGTTGCTTGAAGCTCTCAAATCAGCTTCTCTGGTAGTTGTTTTCCCGTTGTGTGCTGCCTTTTACGATTGGGTTAGGTTAGCCCCAATATTGGCCATGGCTATTTCGCTGCCCTGACAGCATGCTGCCTGTGTTGACAGCAATGGCCGCGTGTCCCTCATTGGTGCCGGGTTGCCCTTGCTGCACTTCTTGAAATGGTCGATCGCTTACATGATGATAGTAGTTCGCTGCCGGCAGTTTGGGGTCGAGTTTGGCGAATGTGCCATCTGTAATGTTGCTGCATTTGGCTGTGATCGTTGCAGCTCTGCCTAGTCCGGGGCCAGTCCCACTTTTGATGTCTGATCCATCCAGGAAAGATCAGGAGTCGGGCGGGTTGAATGGAGTTCCCTGCTCAAGGTTGATGGCTCATCAGCGAAGGTAGGCTGTGGATATCAGTTGGACAGTGAAGAGTAACTACGAGAACACAGTTGATACAAGGATCCAGTTTATTAGACTTAGTCTCACAATACAATGACAGATAGCGGAATGATGTTGCCTTTGTGGTCGGGCATGAAGAGAATCAGTTGCTGTCACCCGCGGTTAAGTAGCTCATAGGTCACTCTGCAGTCGCTGTGACGCTGGCATCCTGCTCGCTGCATCTGTGGCGCTATCAAGTAGCGTAGTACCATACTCCCGATTACTCAGTTGCATTCTCCACAAAAAAAGCTGATTTTGGTGTGAATAGATTTACTTGCTTCATTCCCTGTATAACTGATCCTTAAGTATATTGCAATTCATACTTTAGAAGCCAAGTTTTTTTTAAAATTTTAATATACTTGTTCTCTCTGACATTATTGAAAGCTTTTACTAAGGCACTTTCCTTAACTCATCCTTCCAGTATCAATCTTAACATCAGAAATGCTTCTCTTGAATACCCATTTTTAATAAAAAAAATTTATCTGAACTGATACTGTTATTCATTTAACATATTTTCCATTTCTGTTTTCTGCATATTATCCTTGTTGGTACTATGAAGCATATTGATACGCTTTTTTGTAATTAACAAATTTGCCATGTCGTCAATTCGTGATAATTACCTTTAATTGCTTTTCCCTCCAATTCACAGGTTACCTGTCTGTAACATACAAATGAAAAAATAACACCACCGGGTTGTTGTGTAATGTTATGAAATATTGTAATTATCGAAATAAGAAGTCGGAAGCTGCCGCAAGACAACAAACAATTTAATCGTCACTAATGTTTGCTGTGACTACCACTTTACAATTTGACCATGAATTTTTATATTGTGACTTTGTAGTTCCAAAGATGCAGGTTCTTGCATTTGTTAACACTTCCACCAACTCGATAATGAGTTCGACCACCGACAGTTATTAATTACGTGAGTTCACACACACTGATCCTCACAATGAAGTGGCTCCCTTTTCCCATTTCACCACCTACTTTCACTGTTCTGAACTATTTAATATCCCGCACTAATTAACTCACATTTTGTTGGAACCACGCATAACACACGACTCGCCTCCCTGCAATCGCTCCCGCTCACTCTCGAGTCCTCCTCCAAACTGACTAAACTCATCATGTGACGCTTCTGGCACCGATATACCTTGTATTCTTACATGTCGTAGGTCACCAGGGGGTATTACCTTCCCCAAAGGTTAAATAACTACTGCTTTGAATGGATTAAATAGTTCCATGAAATAAAAACATAAACTAATCTCTATTCACTTCATATTTATTTCTCTGTGAGCTCCATATTAACATTACTCACAGATAAGGCAGGAGAGTCCTCCAAAGATACTAAGGCACAAATACACGACTGCTTGATGACTCAGACAAATACCAAAACTTCCAAAAAGAATTTACTCTGCCTGCTAGCTCCGCACATTTAAGTAGGCGCCGGAGAAACACCCAGAAGACCACAGTGCCAACAGACATTTCTCGATCATTATCATACAAAAATAATTACTGATTGTATGAAATCACTTAAGTTCATTATGAAACACCTTAAAATGAAAGTTAATAATGTCTACATGCATTTACACACAAAATTATCAACATAAACCAGTCCAAACCTTTGATAATAGTCATTCCAAACATCGTGTCTCTCATAAGCACTGACAATTACAAACTTTTAATTAGTATTTCATACCTAATATTGTCCTTATCATACTACATATCATTTACACAGTTTATCTCCATAAAACAATGTTCATTTATGTGACGAACGTACACAAATTCACAATTAATCTCACGCAAAAATATACAAATCCACAATAAATGAACTCCCATCTTTGCTACACATTATTCTCAAAATAAAATATCATAAAATGGCTGATACCAGGGCCCGCTCTAGTGGTTTTGCCACCCCGGACAAATAGACAAATTGCCGCCCCTTAAGATTATGTAGAATTATATATTTTATTCAAAAATAATTAATTTTTAATCGAATAAAATATTTAATTTTAATAAAATCGTATATTCATAAATAAAGTTATTGAATTTTGATCTAGCTGCACAAAATAGAGAAATTAATTATGAAATATCTGTACATAGCCACAAATTAACCATATTTTTTTTACATTTTTAAATGCTATTACAGATGGATATTATCACACAAACAATGTAAATGCCATTATTTTGAAAATAAAACGAGATTACATCAAATACGCTAAAATCCCAAAAAACTTTTTTTCTTACTTTCAGTTTGCGAATTTTGTATTACATCTTTAAATTTACTTCATCAGCAATTTCATATTCAATTACCAAAATGGCTAAATCATTAAATTATCAATTTCTTGGTTTTCGTAAATGCTTAGCAAGGCGTCGTATACATCTCCCAAAATGAAATTTTAATGCCTCTATTCTACTCTCCCAACTAGTGTCACTCCATGTTTTCAAAGTTTAACTCTGAATATGCTTTAAAAGTATTTCCCATCGAAAGTAGATGCCGAAATGAAGAAAATATATTTTTTGGACCATATTGAAGAAATTAGCGGCTTCCAAGGACGCTTTTGTGATTAATAACAAGATTGAGAGTATGGCTACTACACGAAACATTGAATGCTCGCGAATTATATTGTTTAATTCTAGATTGCACTCCTGTTTTATTGCCCCTCATATTGGACCCGTTGTTAGTCACTGGCCTCTGATATCCTGCAAATTTAAACCCAAGTCATTAAGTTCTCCAACTATAATGTCAGACATTTGTTTTCCTGTGGATCTTTCGACTGGTAAGAAGCCTTAAAAGCTTTCATTAATTTTAATTTCAACATTAGGATTAAATTTATTGGTTGAAACATATCTGATTACAAGAGTAATTTGCTAAAGTCAGGAGTACAGTTTAAAATTATGGAAAAATATTTGAATTGTTTTTTATTTCATTAATAACATGAGACTTTACAATTTGATGCAGCAGATCTACTATCACGGTTTGCATATTTTTCCCAAGATATTGAGCTTTAGTCTCTACTTTTTGGAGCACTCAACGGACGTGCTCTTCCATAATGGGATCGTATTCAGACAGTAACTCAACTATTTTTAAGAAATTACCGTTATTATGCTCAAACAACTTGTCGCTTGTACCTTGAAAAACCAGACAACATTTACCAAGCATTTTGGTAATTGCAACGATTCTTAGAAGCACCTCATTCCAATGATTTATTTCGGCATTAATAACTTTTTTGAGTGGCAGCATCTACAGTGTTATAACAATTTAATCTTTCGTTTATTTATAGCCATGACTTTTGTATGCCTGAATATGATTTTCGAAATTTCATGCTCTCTTAATGTTTCGCCGAGGTGCTTCCAATTTTTAAAACCTTCCTTTGACTAACGGTCGAAAATTTTGCAACAGAAGCAGTAAATGCAGTTTTGTGAAAGATAGTAGCTAATCTCGCAATATTTGCTCTCCGTTGCTTAAATTTCGTGCATAATATTTTGTGCTAAAATGTCGACCTGTGTCATTGGAAGGAAATTTGTAATTATGCAATACTTTAGGTGGACCTTGCCTTACTAAAAAGCTTCTTACAGCGTCTCGTAAAATTCTTGGCCACAAGGTTTTAGAACGCCTTCTGTGAGTCTCACGTTGGTATCAGTTCCATTGGTTTAGAAACTTCGTTCATTTGTATGCTATTATTCTCTGACGATTCTGTACTTCTTTTGTATCCTGACCTGATATTGGATTCTAAGATTTGTTTTGGTAAACCATGAATGCAGTATGTTTTTTTAACGCGCCAGATTTATTCTGCCTTTCTGCTTCCTTTCCCAACCTTCTTTTTTTGTCCTTGTAACCAGATAGTTTTCTTTGACCATCAAACATTTTGGAAGAGGCACGCCCGTAACTCAAACAATTTACACTATAAAATAATATAAAAAGTAAATATTTATCCTTGTTCTAGATAAGCTAAAACAATACTCTCAGTGGATGTGAAAAATATTTACGCACAACACAAAATTTATTCTATACGCTGTGAACACAAAGAAAGTCTAGTGTTACTACACAGTCAAAGCTTATTCGCGGAGGATACGATCCGTAAATTTGCTGAAAATGCAGAAACCGTGTATACAGAATGGCAATTTCTATAGGCTTAATCAGAATACGTTCCAAGTAAACAAAAAAAAAAAAAAAAAAAGAGATGTTGTCGAGTGATTGTCGCGCAATGCATTTATTAAACCAACTGACAAAGTTATTCACATTCACTAAAATAGTAATGAATTTCTTTTTGTTGAAACGGTTTACAAATGCAGCAATCAGAGTATCTGGAAACCGCATTCGTATATATAATAAGCATCATGGGTTATTATATATTAGCAGTTAACATTCGAAATTGAATATAGGCTGCTAATGGTATTTGAAGTAACTAATCGGTAATTTATTAATGATTATAAGTACTGTCCCTCACCCACTAAACTACAGTATTTTCACAAGCGATCAAAGCTAGCGTATGTAATTTAACCCAACCGTAACACTTTCAATGCCTATATCTATTTTTTACAACAAATCTGTGAGGCTCGGATTACTAGAAGAAATTATTAAGCAAAATATTCCAGTTAGATTTCCAATAACTAAGATCCATATTGATTGGTTCATCAATTCAATAAAATAAATACTCAGCATCTCCCGTCAAGCACTATCAATTCCGTGTTTTAGAGCCTAAAACACTCCTTTTCGCCGTGTCTAGTAACTTGTGGGCAGTATAATGGAATCAGCGCAGGTAGCAAAGGTCAAGTGTAACCCTACCGCGCTTCTGTTGTGCGATTTTGTCGTTGTGCGCTTATGTCGTATATCCAACTAAATAACAGTTTAATCATAGATGTACTTACCTTCAGAAATTATAAAATCCTGAAGTAAATTTTATGAACTTCCACTTATCACTAATAACGTAATAGTAAGAGAAATGCTGTTGTGTAATGAAACCACTTTAATAATTAGCAATAATAAGTAAGTTGAAACAACAAAAGTCGAAACAGCGTTCTACTCGTGTGCTAAGGCCCAATTCACACAGAAGAGACGTGGCGCGGACACGGCGCTTTTTGAAGTTGCTCCTATGTCGCAATTCACACTGAGGCGGCTGGACAACGGCGCGCCCCTATAAGGTCCGCGCCCCGTCTCTTCGAAGTCTCTCGGGGCGCACCCAAATAGCTAAGAACTGGAAGATTTTAACGAACGAAAATTCGGTATGTGGATTTTTTTTATTAATTGGGTATTTAACACATTAATATTATTAATATTTTTCTCACACTTACAGCCGAAATGGCGCCCCCTAAATTTTAGCGCCCCGGGCAAATGCCCGGCTTGCCCCCCCCCCCCCCCCCCCCTAGAGCGGGCCCTGCTGATACTGAAGGCTGTTACAGTATAATGTTAATTTTATTTTATTATAGTTTTCCATTTGTCAACTGCTGTTTTGTTCACACACATGATAAACGCCCAAATTTATTTCTTAATATTTTGATAAACGTTTGAATTATCCTTAAGTCCCTTCTTTTACCAGAGATTTTAGCAGTTCTGAAGGAATGTCATTCCCTTTTTAACTGACTTCAAAAAAGGCAGTGGTTCTCAATTCGATTTTTTTTTAATGATATATGTACAGTGACATTTTCACCCATTTTGAATCAATTTTAATGATTTTTTTTAAATTGGATAGGGTATAAATTCCAATAAGATCTTAGGTGGTTTTTTTTTCTTTCTTTTAGGACTGCACAATTCCATAACTGAAATATCAACAAACAAAAATTAGTCCTTGATTCTGGGATTGCGTCTTAGCCACACAAGTGCTGCCATCCACTTACAGACCTACTTTCAACTTAAATTTTAAACTGAATATGCTATGTCAGAAGATGGTTTCCGATTCATCACTCTAGGCATTATATTACTTGAGAAAAGGGGATTTTACTGACACTGGAGAGTGAGCAGTTTCACTTGGGCCTGGTATTTTCAAGTCCCTGTCTGGCCATCCAAATTTTGATTTTCCACAGTTTCCCAAAATCACTACAGACAAATTCAGGGATGATACCTTCCAAAGGCCATGGACTAATTCCATTCCTTTTCTTGCTCCACCATCCTTTCCCAGCTCTAACATGTTGTAAAGTGATAAAAAATAATAGTAATAATCTTATGACCTCAACAACAGAATAAATAGTCTATAAGAGTTATATTTGTTAATAATTATTAACTAATAAAGGAAAGTACTCATCAAAGGTATTTATACATCTGTATTAAGGTAAACTTCAGTTTAGAGCTTAATAATTTCTACTAATTTTCAAACATTATGTACATTTTCAGATGCAGATAAATATTCCTGGTTGGAGAACTATGCTGGAAGCTCAGGTCTTCGAAGTCCCATACCCACACAGGTATTATCAGCTCAAGGGGCTTCAGTTGACCAACTTGAAATAGACAGATGGGAGTCAGCTGTCACATACTGTCCTTTGCTTGCTGAACCTGCTAATTATATACCAGACACAGTAGATCTTACACAAGATACTGAAGCAAGGTAAAGTCATAAATTATATTCATTACCAATTATGCAAAGAGGGGGGGGGGGAAGGTAATGATTATATACATAGTTTAGTTTTGGGCACATTAGGGGGTATTAATAATTCATAATATTATAAACCAATAAATTAGATTTCATACTAATTGTAACATAATAAAACATTTTATCAGAAAATTATATTTTTGTTCCTTGAACACAGACAAAAATCGATATATTTATTCTTAAATAAAAGAAGTGTAGGTTGCTATGGACATGAGAAATAAATCAAGACTTAGATGCTAACGACATAGAGACAGGTCGGTTGCTTTTAAAAAAATCATTGCTGAAGGATATTGCATCTTCGGATACTACAGAAGTTCGATGTAGTTCCTAAAGGAATACAAATTTTGTATAATAAACTGAAAACTGTTGAAAACAAAAGGATTGGATTCTTTATAGTTATAATCAGTTCAAAAAATATGCAGTTATATCATATAATGAATGAAAATTTTTTAATTTTTCAGACTTACAAACTCTGTGACCATATTATTATTTACTTTCTCTTTACTAAAAAGGGAAAATATAAGCAGCACAGAAAAACAATATTCATTCGAACACTAATATTTGCAATTTCTAGATGGATGTTTAAATTATTCTCAGCCAAGATCTCTTTCACTGTCAAATCTGATTTCTTAGCTTTGCAGTTTAAATCTTCTTTAAATAACTTTATTGAAGCTTTGTTCCAGTCATTAATACTGTACATAACAATAACTGGTTAAACAAGGGTGTGTTATTTTTTTAAAATCATCCAGCATTACATTCTATTCAAATTGTGGTGCTCTAAAACTTTTTAAAGAAGTCACAAGTAAGGCATTTAGAACTCATCTGAGAAATAATTTTACACAGTTCAAAAAAAAGTATGCAAAATGAAGAAATTATTTGTTCTTAAAATTATTAACAGTTTCTAACATTTTTCAGTGTTTCTGGGAACTCACAGGTCACTTTGCTCTTCAAGACTTGTCAGTGAGATATTTTGGAGGAGTCTGTAATGTAATTTGGTTGCTAGTGCTTTATTACCACACTCAAATAGTTGAGCAACTGCAGTTTTTGGGAAGTTTCAGTTAAACTTACTGCTGTTATGTTTTTTAAATTTGAATAGTGTAAATCTGTTCAGTTCTCTGTGTATCTGATTTCGGTGCATAAACCAGTTGTAAGGTAATTTTCAATTTGTTTACTCTCCTATGCTCTCCATAACAACATTTTAGACAGACATCAGTTCGATCCAAAGATACTAAGTACAAACATAAACAAGTGTTCCAGCAATTAAACTCTCACACTTCTGAGAACTACTGACTGACAAACAACTTTCAACCTAAACCCACCTCTGCCATTCGCTTTATATAGGCGCTAACACAGAGAAAGCTGACCGTGTTTTGCGAATCCTAACAATACTGAAAAATAACATTAAAACAATCAGACTTAGTATAAAATCATTCACAATCACCAGGAAACATACAGAATTTAAAGATATTGACAGGTATTTACAGAAATATTAAATTTTAAAAGTGGTTTCCCATCGGCAGCTTTGATGTTCACACTTCTTTTCTTAATTTCTCCCAAATTCTGTTTGATCTTCCTATATGCAACATCTACTTTACCTACGACCATTATATCTTTCACAAAATTCTAACAGCCTGCTTCCTTGCTCATTTCTTTCTCCTAGACCAAAAGTTCCTATGTATTCCCCTCTTTTCCTTCTCCCACTATCGCATTCCAATCACCCATGATTATTAGATTTTCCTCCCCCTTCACATATTGGATTAATTCTTCAATTTCAGTATGTATTTTCTCTCTTTCTTCATCATCTTTCTGTGACGTTGGCATGTTCACTTGTACTATCGTGGTTGGGACGGGCTTACAATTACAAACTTTTAATTAATATTTCATCTTGTAATACTGTCCTTGAACACTTAAAATAGCATTTTACCTAGTTTCTTTCCATAAAACAATGTTCATTTACATAAATTCACAGTTAATTACACAAAAAATATACAAATCATATTTAATCAACTCCCAGCTTGTTAACCCTTCGACTGCTCTAGACGTGTTAACGAGCGTGGCTACTAATGCGCCCAGGTGCTCTAGATGTGTATACACGCGACGCCTTGCTGCTTTGTCTGTGCTCTGGACGTGTTAACATGTCGGGCCGCTTGGGTCCCTGTGTGCTCTGCTCTTAGCGGCCTGGTCATGAAGCCATATTTCCTGCCAGGGTGGTTAGTTGTTTTCCTCATTCGGCCCTTGAGCGTTGGCATTTGCGATCCAATTTGTGTTGCTCTTTTCCTTTTAGTTTTCGCTGAGAAAATGGCACGCTGTCGTGTTTGTACAGCGGAAGAAATCGTGGAGAGTCTTACTAGAAGCGACAGTGAATATGATCTCTTTGATATGGATGACAGTGATGACCCTTCGATAGGATCTCGATATAATATTCCTAAGCCGTGTACATCAGCTAGTGGAAAATGACCATTTGTCTCCACCAGATGTGAATATTCTTCAGAATTTAAAGCTACAGATAGTGAGGGCGAAATGTGTGGAAAAAGAGAATGCTTTAGTGACGCGTTTGACCACATGTGGTTGATGATTAAGCTACAGGGCACAAGTGTGGATTAGGTTAGCATTCTAGCAGTTTGTCATTTTTCCTGATATTTCTAGCAGAATATCATATGATATCTATTGCTGATGAGACCAACAGATACGTGAGAATCAATTCACACTATATATTCACTATGAGTGGTTTATAAAGTTCTTTTTCCACATTCTCGAACATTGCATTTTAAATGCTCACGCTCTTCACCAAGTAGTAACCGGATGAAAAATGCCAGTTGCAGAGTTTCATCTGTAAGGGGGCATCCATAAATTTAAATTACATGAGGTGTTTTTCAGGATTTCCGAACCCCCCCCCCCCCCCCCCCGTCTTGTAAGATTAGGTCCGTGAGACGCCACCCCCCCCCCCCCCCCACCCCCCTCCCTAGAAATCGCCCTCACAACTTTTTGAGACCTTTTTTTTAGCTCTCAACCTTCCAAAGCTGCACTTTTCGAAAAAATACATAGACTTTCACGGCATTTGTAGACTTTTTTTTTTAGCTCTACAGTCAAAAAAATTTCACGTGAGATTTCCGTTGACCCCCTCTCCCCCTTGGTAATATTTCACCGCCCCCCCCCCCCCTCCTATTTCACCTCACGTAAATTTATGGCCCCCTTAAAGAAGTTGTCGAAACATATACCACAGAACAGAATGAACCTAGCAATGGAAGACACTCTGATAAAGAATATCGTCAAGGATTTACTGGGAGACATTTTCCAAATTTCATTCATATTGCAAATTCAAAGAAGAGCACGCCAATGCGTAAATACGCTGTATGTTCGAAACAGAAAGTGCGTCGAGAAACCAATGCAGAACATGTAATGTATCACTGTGTGTTGTACCATTTTTCAAGGTTTATCAAACAAAAAGAATTGCTAACCATGGGTAACTGCAGAGTAATAATTATATTACATTTATACGCCTCTAAAACTAAACGAAATAAAAAAAAAAATTAACTTCGCCAGTGGCGGTCCAAAGCCCAAAGAAGGCTGGAAAATATGTGCAGAATTTGTGAAAGGTATTCGGAAAGGTTCTCTTCAGATAAATTACTACACTCACAAACTAAAAACATTTCAGTTGCTGTAATATCTATTTAGTATATGAAGTACGGGCATGTTTGCTTACGCAGACATTCACTTTTAGAGGAGCTTTAAATTGAAAAACTTTAGATGTTATATTAACAGCATTTATTTTGTATCTGGGGTTTCAAATCGCAGAGCGACAGCAGAAGAACGTCACACACAACGCTCCAGACATATTCAGTACACAGCGGTCTGGTCGAACGCAGCATTCCAGCGCAGGTAAACAGCTTAGGCCTAAACAAAGCAGCACTCAGCGATGGCTCGGCCGGGCAAACCGTAGCAGTTAAAGGGTTAAACACAATTCTTAAAATAAATTTTAAGAAAGGTCTGAGGGCCATTATAATCCCTCCCAGAATTAATTTGATTTTGCATAGTTAAAATTGATTGAATCCTTCATGAAGTTAGACAGGTTGTAAATCACAATTAACCAATTATAATACTCATTATAATTATAAAATCCAGATACACAATCCTTTGTAACATACAACATCTATACACCACTTACAACTCTTATCCCAGTCATAGGAAGTATTTATCTATTTACAAACCAAACTGTTTCCTTACAATTTCATTTTATTAATTCCTGTTCTAACAAACAAATGTTTAATCACATCATTTTAAGCCTAAGGTACAAAGTCATTCATTCACTACAAGCTACACACATGCTGTCAGTTTTTTAATGACAACAGTCTGTTTACATTTGACAGCTGATCAGTGGTCCCTGCAGTGCATCCATCTCCAGCGTTATGAAAACTAGACAAAATTGTTTCAGACATCTGAAACATAACATTTTACATATTCTACACCATTACCCTTAACCTGTTATCTAGAGTACACAAACTAGTTATCTAGATACATTTTTTTGACATTCTTATTTTAAAAATAATATATTTACATGCAGTGACACTCTTTGAACTGCACTCTTTTGTAACATGGTTGAAGGGTTTCAATATTATTTACATCTTTACAAATTCCACTCTCTGGGTCTACTAGTTCATAAAAGTTAATTTGTGGTATAGATACTATCTTGTAAGGGCCTTCAAATAAACGATTAAAGTGACGAATCTCTTGGCACAAAGCTGATGATTTACTATGGACTCCAACTGACAATAAATCTCTCACTTTATACTCTGTACAACTTTGACCCTCATCATGTTTTCTTTTTCTCCTTGTTGGTTTCTCCTTTAAATTTTTTAAAGCCGAAGCTACCTTTTCTTCATAACTAAAACTCTTTCTATTTGGAAAACTAACTCATTCTTGTATTAACCTGTCAGCCAGTTTCTTAAATATTAGTTCATTAGGGGGTATATCATTTATATCACTAGGAATGGAATTACCACCCATCTCATTTACCAGCTCACCTGCCTGCACTCTCCAAGTTCCTACATTGTCCTGGCCTCAAACTCATTATCCATCAGAATGAATGGTCACAGACAAACAGTTTACTCCCAAAACTTGGACCTTCCTGTTGCTCACCATGCCAGTACTCACAACACCTGCGACCTTAATAACTGCTTCACAGTCAGAGCCATTACAGTACTTCCAGACACTACCTCCCAATCTGAACTCTGCAGGTGGGAATTGGGATATCAACACATCCCGCAGACTAGAAATCCGCCAGGCCTTAATTTCCGTTAATATATTCCTTCCTCACCCCTATACACCCATCACAATAGATTCATATATTTTTCAATTATATTTTATTTATTTATTTATTATTACTATTATTTTTTTCAACCATTTTAATCTTTCTTATACTCGCATTTATATTATCATTGGTCCCCCCCCCCCCCCCCCCCTCTGATGGTCTATTGCGTTCTATGAGTGGCTGCGTCCGACACAAGTCTTGTGCAAGACCAGTCACCTCTCTGTTAACTTGAATAAGGGGTTTTCACCCGAAATACTGTTTTTTCTTTGTTTGTGTGTTGTTTTGTGTTGCTGCTGCCCTCCTCCCTTGGGTGTATTTTCCTTTTCTTTTCCATGTAAATATTGCCTCGTGGCATTTCTTTCCTTTCACTGTTACCTATATAGGTATGGAATTAATTACATTCTCAAAGTTTTCCACTTCATAAGCCCACTTACTATGTCGGTCTGTACAATATGTCCTAAACCAACATTCTTTTTTTCTCATCAGCAGGTGTTCTACAGCATTTATTGCTGGATGATAAGCCGAGGGATGTACAACTTCTATCCCTTCCTGTTCAAGTTTTCCTATCCAAACTTTACTAGTAAATTGTGGGGCATTGTTGGTCAATAGCTCCTTTGGTTTACTTACTTTCTAACAGTATTCATAAATTACTTTCCTAACCAAATTTTTGCAGTGGATTTTTTATTGGGTAATGAAATAAAACTAATATCTGGGTCACCCTTCCCCAAGACATGGGTAGTGGGCCAAACACATCAGCAGAAACCAAGTTTAATACTCCACTGGGAACATTAACATTGTTTATTTTATCTCTTTGGCAAATTTGACAAGACTTTAGAGTTCGTAGCACGTACCAAGGCGGGTGGGTTTCGCGTTCTGCGCAGAGAGAGAGGGGAGATGTGTTGCGACGCTGCCAATTTGCTTCTGTCACGCAAACCAACACCACAAGCTTCAGCCGTCTGCTTCTGGCACTTGGCAACGGCGCGACTCGCACCACATGGTGGCACGGACTCAGAAGAAGACTGCCTTTTCAAGTACTGGTACACACGGAACACTATTCCTCTCGCTTGTTTGTGCAACACTTGGCGTGATTCTTTACCATCAATCATAATGAACACTATGAGGGCAAAATAATCACTAAACACGGAACACTATAAGTGAAATAAACTGTAAACTTGACGAACACAGCACGACGCGCACAGAACGAACACAGGAAAGCCACTGACACGCGATTGGCTGTGAGTCACGTGGTACAGCTCCACAGGCTACTGCGCATCCGCCCGTGACCCGCCTTCGTAGTTGCTCCGAACTCTAACAGAGTGGAAATTTTTCTCCTCGGTAGGCCCACAATGCCTGTAACTATAGTGGTGGTGCCAAACAATCTTTTTGACCAGACTTTCTGGAAGCCACAACTTCCAACTTTCATCATCTTCACTAGTACTTCTAAATAATACCTCTTCATGCAAAGTATAGTATTTCTGAAGTTTATCTTTATGGTGTGGGTTATCAAGATTAGTCTTTACTTCTGATATAGCTACATCTTTGGCCTGTTCATCTTCAGTTCCTCTAAAGTAATGTTTAACTTCAGTCTAAAATGATGCTCCCTTTAGATAAGTGATCCTAGCTTCAGTCTAGGGTCCTAAGCATCTTTATTCTAAATCTAGACATAACGTTAAATGTGATAAACCGTCTGCAACTTTGATTTTGACTAGCAGGCCTATACCGAATCTCCAAATAGTTTTCCCGCGAAACCAATGCCGAATGGGTTAACTGACTGTGAGCCAATTTACACTTTAACAGAAATGAAAATGCTTTATGATCAGTAAACATAACAATCTTTCTTCCTTAAATTAAGTAACTAAACTTGGTTCAACCCCATACAATAGATAAGGCCTCCCATTCAGTAATTGTGTATCTAGTTTCAGGTGGGTTGCAATTTCCTTCTGGCAAAATCAATAGTCCTAGACTCTACTTTTCCATAACTTCACACCCACTAGAAGACATGTACACCTAGACCGTAATCTGAGCTATCCATGACAAGACAAAAATCTAGATCCCAATCTGGATAATACAAGATATTTGCTTGACATAATTCATGTTTGATTTGTCTGAAAATCTCTCTCGCATTCTTGGGACCACACCCACTTTGCCTTTTGTTGTTCCAAACTTCTTAAAGTTGGGCTATTTAAAGCTTGCCCTGAAGAAACTTCCAATAATATGTGCACAATCCAAAGAAACTCTTTAGTTGCTTCCTATCTCTAGGTTAGAGAAAATTCTTAATGGCTTTAATCTTATCAATAGTAGGCAAGATTCCTGTGGCGTAATACCATGGCTCAAAAAAGCACTCAATGTTCTTCAAGCGTCTGACATTAAAAGAATATCATCTACATACATCACTACCTGCTCAAGCAATTCTTTTCTTAATACACTAACCAATACAGGAATAAATGTAGCCACTGAAATATTTAAACCAAATGTTAAAACTCAAAAATTATAACAGCAGTCAAATATAAATATAGTATACTTACGTGATTCTTCTGTAAGGTGGGACTTTCCAATAGGATGCAGTCAGATCAAAAGAAGATGTATCTTTTACCTTTAAATCTGTTTAATAACTCACTGATAGATAGATGGTGATCCGTTTCCATAACTAGATGTTTGTTTAGGGTCGCACAGATTTATGTGCTTTAATAACAACCACAATAGAACTGTTGTAGGGACTCCTACATCTCTCTATAACCTCCCATCCCAACATTCGATTTATTTCTTTATTAACATCATTTCTCTTGGCCAAAGGGATTGTGTAAGGTTTAATAAAGAAAGGCTCCTCATATTTTACAGTAAGCTTGCATATATAATTTTTTTTTTAATATCAAACCTGGCTTATTAGAGAAGACATTCCTATATTCCTCAATTAGACATTTCAATTTCTCCTGCTGATCTCAAGGCAGTCACTTCGTATTATTGGGATAATTCAGTACCGTTTCTTCACCTATTTCAGCACTAGCAACCAGTCCATTACTCTACCTTAGCACATTCATACAAATTTGTGGTCACATTTGTTCTCCCACTACACTGTCATTATTATATTCAACTTTCACATGAGCAACTTCTTGGATCCCTTTCCAAACAGTTTTTTTTTCCAAAATTAATTTGATCCGGAAGTTACTTCCCCTACAGTCTACAACAGCTCTTACTTTTGTAAGCCAATCCATCACTAGAATGCAATTAACATCTATTTAGGTACTACATACATGGGTATTTCTACATCCACTGCCTCCATACTCCCTTCCATCAATGTTTCCTGCTTAATTCTCTTAATTTGGGAGACAGTAGCAGTAATAACTGTCATACTATTAACAGGTAACACTTCTACTTGGTTTGTGTTCTCAATGTCATTAAACAGCCCCTCAGCAAGGCATGAAACCTCAGATCCAGTGTCAATAAGCGCATCTATTTATCAGTTAAAAGCATTGAGCTGTACCATAGGAACTTTATCTAAAACCTCTTCCTTGTCCTCTACCTCTTCCAATAAGTCGTCTCTAGGATTATTCATAAAAATTGTATTGATTTTATGGCACTCAGTACCTGGAGCCAAGATCTTTTCCACCACTTTAGGGCTCAACACAGTGGTGGTCTTTAGCTTTTCTGCCCCCCTCACTATATTTTCCTTTCAGGTTGTGTATTTTGTCTACTCACCCCACCATTACCATCTCTCCTTCCGTAACCATCACGACCTGTTCTCCTGAGCCTACCATTCCTTGACATATGACCCCTTGTTGGAGGACTCCTGCTTCCCCTCCTATGGTTATAGTGGTAATATTGATCAGTGAATGACTCCTGGGCATCCAAGTGCCTCAATAATTCTTAAACTCTTTCCCCATTTATCACCTCCATAGTAGCTATTACATTTCTAGTTTGAGGAGGTAGCCTAGCTCCTATCAAATCGATGAATTCTTCTTCCCCATATGGATGCTCTAAATATTTACACCAGATCCAACATTTACGAAAAAATTCATGCTGAGTCTCACTACCAGGTCTGTAGTGTCTACCAGTCATCAATTCTCTCTTCTCCTGAATTTGCCTGCTCGTTGACCTTAAATGTTTAAGAAAATTTTCTTTGAACAACTTGAAATCATTCACCACCTTAACTTGCCTATCTTCCCATGTCCTAGCATAAGACTTTAGGAGAAAGTTTCTTACTGTCCGGTAACACATTAAAATAGTCGGATCTCTCAAAATTATCGTTAAATTCTACAGGATGTAGCTTCCCTATATCATCATAAAATTCAAATTCTTCCTTAACATCAGCACTGACCACTTGATTACCAGTTAAGGGACAACATTTTGACTTATTTGAACCTGCAACCCAACAACTCTTTTCTCCAACAGATTTGCATTATGTTGTGTTTCTCCGATGTATGGGTAGCTGTTCTTATTGCTGCACCATTCCACATACTCCCTGTCTTAACTCTTCTACTCTTTGAACACTGGCTTAAATAGACCCACATACACATCCCTCATCAAATTATAATTTTCATTGACTTCTTTTATCTCCTTACCAATCAAATTAACCCATTCAATCTTATTCTGTTGACAAACTTCAGCTACCTCTTGAATACTATCCCTACATTCCCTTTTGCACAGATCTACTTTCTGCAATACCTCCTGGTATTTTTCACTGCACTTCACTAACCTCCTCTTTCATTAGAGAAGTAAAACCTGGAATTGCTTATTGATTTTCTTACCAAGACAGTTAGCTAATTCAGAGAATTTGGTATATCATTTTGTTTCAATACAGAAAACTAATCTTTAAGGCTAGTGAACTGACCACTGAAATCTGAAAATTTCTTATTAAATTCAGCAACTTTAGACTTAATTTCAAAAAACTTACTACCAATATCCTGCTTCAACTCATTTCTAAATTCAAAAAATTTTGCATTAAAATTAGTTACAAAGGATTCTAGAAATGCCTGCCAATTTTGACCATCAGACATTTTCAACCAGCTACGATATTAATTAAAAAAAAAAAAAAAAAAAAAAAAAGTCAAAAGAAACTAACTTCATCAACTTACCACAAATGAATATGCAAAAGCAAATATCTAAATACACAGTACTTACTGTCCACCATCCACTGGATTTTGAAGCTCTTTTAAACGTTTTATATCACTTTTCCTTTCTTGGTGTGGCACCACTTTTCAAAACACTTTGTTGATTGTCGAAATGTGCAGTATTCACGCCAAAGGAGACTCATATCCTGGGCTGAAAAATTTCTCCACTTGCCGCCGGGACACCAATTTCAGTTATCGTCATCTTAATCCAAGCAATCACCAGTTGAATCACTCCTCCAGGTCTTCTAAACTGCCCACGTCTTAACTTGTTCTACGCTGGTAGTTCGTCACCACTGCCAGGTTTACAACTCCAAAAATTCCCTTCGCGCATTGCACTTCGTCCACAGGTTCTTTTGATATTTTGACATTTGTTATCTTACAAATGACCTAAAATACTATGTCGGTCAACAGTTGCCATGTTGGCTATTTGGTTTCTTGAAATAACTGTGTATAATGTTATTAATGGAGAGCATGGGAGAATAAACAAATGGGCATTGGTTCGATCTAGTGATACTAAGTACAAACCTAAACAAATGTACCAGGGATTACACTCGCACACTTCCGAGTACTACTGACTGACAAACAACTTTCAACCCAAACCACTTCTGCCATTCGCTTTATATAGGTGTTACTGAAATTTTCAGAATGACACAGAGAAAGCTGATTGATGTTTCGCGAATTCTAACAATACTTAAACATTTAAAATCACATTAAAACAATCAGAATTACTACAAAATCATTTAAAATCATCATGAAACACACAAAATTGAAAATTAAAGATATTTATTGGTATTTGCTAACAAAAATTTCAGCATAAATAAGTCCAAACCATTGCAAATTGTCCTGTAAACATTGTAGCTCACATCAGTACTTAAAATTACAAACTGTTAATTAAAGTTTCATGCACAATACTGTCCTTCAATATATCACATAACATTTTACCTAAATTCTTTTCACAAAACAATCTTCATTTACACAAGTTCACAGTTAATTACACGAAAAATATACAAATCCATATTTAATCAACTCCCAGTTGGCTAAAAACATTTCTTGAAATACAATTTCATAAACGTCTGGGCCTTAAGGACATTATACAGTAGCTTTTAACAATAGTCCAATGCTCATTGTAATTACTGTAGCTTAATGATTTTGCAGCTGCTATGCATACCCTTACATGCATTTTAGATAGCAGTATTCTCTGCTCTCCCCCCCCCCTTCCCCTCTCGCCCCAAAGCTTAGTGAATTTGCATAGATATATTTAAGTTTTTATTTAATATGTTATACTGCCATGTGAGCTTTCTGTCTTAATTAAGTACATAGCTTATTCTATGGCTAGGTCATTTGTCTGTCAACTAATTGTTTATTTATATATGGGGATTGTCTGTGCAGTGTAATGTAACTATTTTTTGCAGCTCATTTTGTCTCATCAAAAGTGATGTGGCACTTCACGAACCACTCCAAAAGTGTGTTTTAACCTGTTACCTAGAGGTATATATGGAGACAATGACAATCAGTCTATGTGCAGGATAACAAAGAGACTAACAAAATGTGAAAAGAAAGAAAAGTTTGAGATTTTGCATACTGACATCAACCCTTCCCCCCCTTTTTATCCAGGATTGAGGCCCTGTCTTCTTCATGGTATTGGCTTTATGATATTACACATCAGTTACATTTCCTTTACTTTTCTATTTGAGCTTTTAAATATTTATATTAGAGGAAAAGTGAGAGAGAATGATAGTATCTTTCGAAAGCCAATATTTCGGTTTAAAAACCTTACTCATGTATGTAGAATTGGGCCATTTGGCAAGGAGGAGATCACACACTATGGGCTACAGCATGACATGAAATATGGTAAAGTGTCTCATGTTTTTATGTTTACCTGGCTTTCCTGCCTTCATCTGTGTTAAGTAACGATGTAGTTTCCTTACAGTTTCTTATTTACCTAGAACTGGAACAAAATATTATGTTTAAGAGTGCTTCATTTAATTGAAAACCAAAAATTAAGAGTAACAACCCCCACAAATACAGCAACAACAGAGATTGATTGATTGTGACCTACATTGAGCCCCAACTCTTGGTACATTTGTCCGCGTGAATTTCCCATGCCTACATTGTTCTTTTATCCACTTATATATTATTTTTTCACCTCATAGATATCTTATTGTGGGTCAGTTTACTATTAATCCACTAATTTATTTTATTCTTATCTGTCGCATATTATGCTTGTCGCTATTGCTCTCAGTTATTGGGTTTGTTTACATTTTCAGCATCTATTTATCCCTTTTTCCCTTGTTTGTCAGTTGTATGGTGAGTTATCACTAAAAAAGCAACATTCTGCTAACAAAGACACCTTACAAATCTGGTTGATTTTTGATAGTTGCAACCAATATCACATAAAATGCTCCCTTCCCTAAAGCCTAGCCATCAAAGGCATGAACATCTGCTCCCATTAGAAATCCTTTACCCTTTATTACAAAAACTTGACAACGGCCTTTCTATCCCATAATAATCCTCCAGAATTGGTCTGTTAACAGATATTCCGAGTCATAAGGGGCATCCATAAATTACGTGAGGTATTTTTCCAGATTTCCAGACCCCTCCCTTTTCTGGTGAGATCTAGTCTGACCCCCCCCCAAAAAAAAATCGCCCTCTCAAATTTTTGAGACGCTTTTTTTTTTTAGCTCTACGGTCCAACAATAATTTCCAAAACCTCATGTGAGATTTCCGTTGAACCCCCCTACCTCTTGGTGAGATTTTGCCAGACCCCCCCCCCTTTTTTCACCTCACATAATTTATGGACACCCCTAAGTTGTCTCATACACTGAAACACACAACCCAAAAACAATCACCCATTTCTTTCCTTTCCTGAAATCCGTATAGCAGATTCTTCTTCTGGTAATAATATTTCTCAGACCTTTTCCTGAAATGCATCATATCCCTGTCTTCTCACAACAGCTTACAAACCCTTCAGCTAGCCACCTAACTTAAAAATTGGGCTTGTGCACAAATACCAACCCTTTAATGCTCCTTAACCACCCTATACCTCCTTCCCTTGTAATAGGGCTCATTGCAGAACATGCATCTACCCACAACAAACAATTGTAGCCCTATCACTGGTGAAATAAACTCAAAACATAGGCTGTGCCACCTGTGCCATGTCCCACCTCATGTATCAGTTCACCTGTCTCTATTGCTACTGTTCTTATGTCAGCATCACCATCAGAATGAATGGTCACAGATATACAGTCCACTTCCAAATCTAGATTACCCTGTAGCTGACCATTCCAGCTCCAACAACTCTCATGACCTCAACAATTGTCTATAGTATGAACCATAAGGGTACTCCCTGAAACCACGTCCCCATCTAAACACTATATCTGGGAATTGGCCTACGAACTCATTCTGGATATTAGAAACCCCCCTCCCCCCGAACCACAATCTCAGATAGTACACGTCTTCCTCACCGTAATACACCTTTAACATGCAGGAATATATTTTATTTTAAAAAATGTTTGTTTTGTTTTTATTTGTCTTTTAAATTTTTAATATTTTTTCATCACTTATACATGTTCCCTTCTATTTTGGCTAATTCGTTTCCCGCAGTTATTATTTCCACTGATAACATTTTTGCACCCCCAAGCCTCCACTCTGATCTAAATTGTCATTACAATTATTCAAACAGTTGTATTCTATATTCATGAGTAAGGGCATATGCTGAAATATTGTGTTGTGTTTTTTATCGCTGTTGTCCTCCTCCCTTCAACTTTTTTGAGTGATGGATGTATTTTATCATTCTTTTCTATTATGCCACCACAAATAGATTGATCATCCTTATACCAGAGATGACATTCTGCCTCCTCCAATTTCAGAAGTTTTTGTGTGTGTTAAACTAGATCAAAATTTAAAATAATTCTTTTCATTTGTTAGAAAAGAAAATGCTTTTGCTGCGAAGTGGGTATGACATAGCCTTCCAAAGCTGAGGTTCCTTGTGAGAGCTTAATTTTTTGTGTGGAAAAGATATATTCAGTTTTGATGTCACAATTGGTAAAAGTCTGTCCTCAGAGGAAATAAAAACATATTTTTTTCAACAAGGTTACTCTATTTTTTAGGGACGAAGCATCCACAATTTCTAAAATTCCCAGTTGGAGATTATAAAAGTAACTCAGTCCACAACCAAAAGGTAAATTTGATCATCCTAAGGAGGCATACTAAGCCATTGTATCAGAGGTAGGACGGCCAGTTCCTTTCCTCTGGGATCTACAATTTAACGTGAGATATAAAGTGGCCTGGCATAGCTCAAATGATCAAACACAGCTCTTAAAAATTCCTTCACCCATCAGAATTTGAACCCAGGATTGGAACAGTGAACTTTCGAAAGGAAGTCCCTTAACCACCGAACTACCAACTGCTCACATATGTCAGTTATCTGTACAAATAAAAATTTATGTGTACAGCAGCACTTTGAAAAATAATGGTTTCTTGGTGAATACATAAGTTCATTCCACTAGTTTGTAAACCTGAAAATAGAGTAAATTGGTTTGGTATTATCCATATCATCTTTAACATTTTCCAAATTTTTAATGGAAATTAATATATTCCAGTTGATGTCTCAACATTAGGGCCATTTCACCATAAAAAAAAAAACGGTTTCTTCCCAAACAAGATAATCATTTCACTTGTACACTTTTATGTACTATAACATCCCAAAATTGTTTAAATGAGAGTGGATAGAGTGACATCTCTGATGCTGATGTGGCAGACTGAGTTTTGGAGTTAGTTATACTTTAATATAAATTTTTCCAGTTTCTGTTCACTTTTTATATTCATAAGACATTTTTAGTTTGTTTTCTTTTGTATATAACCTTTAGACATAAGTTTGGAAAAGTGGGCAGGACTTTCATTCCCCAGTAAAACTGAAAAAATTTGATAAATAAAACAATGTAAATTTCTGCATAAAATAACAAAAAATTTCCCTTTATGCCATAACTTGATTTTTTACCATCTAAAGACGTTACTACACAGGCAAAAGAAAAAACTATATTTCATTTCAAATTTTATTCTATTATGTTATAGAATAGTTAAAATTAGGAGGAACAGAATGTGGTCTGTGGTATGAATCAGTTTGTGGTGTGGTTACTACCAACTTTAAATATTTTTTTTTAAATGTATAAACCCTTAAAGATTTATTTTGATTACTGTAGCATAAGTTTTTAGTATTTTAGTTTTTAATTTTTAGGCAAGAATTTTAACTTGAATGAGTAGTTCACTATGAGATAATTGACTTACTGGGGATAAAAAATTTGCCATTTGTTTTGTCAAAAATGTATGTATAACACCAAAAATTTCACTTATTGCCTCTTAATTTTTGGATGTGTGTGATCCACCAAAAGTTCTTTTGCAGCTTCAATAATATATATGATCCTTATATTAAAATTGGAAGGGGACACTTGGGGAACCTTCCCCCCCTTTTTTTCCTGCCTTTCTGAGTGAATGGTTTAATTAATCTATGACTCAATGGTTAGCAGTTTCTCTATTTGCAATATTATAGAACAATGTATAATACTGTAACAGTTATGTATCCAGGGTGTACTAGACTTGGTTGTTTTGTTGATTATGGCATGTGGCTTACATTTTACATTCATATTTTTATAAACCTTAAAGAGTAGAACACTATTTTCTATCACAGATATTTAGTGATGAATAAAAAGACTACATAGGTGTTTAATAATGCAGAAGTATAATGATTTTTCCTGTTTCAGGGAATACTGGCTACAGTGTTTTGAAGAGTCGATTGACAAATTTGTAACAAGAGCTATAGAAAGTCAGCCAGATAGTGAAACAGCAAGGGAAAGAGCCCAGAAATTTAAGGAAAAATATCTTTCCCGTTTGCAGTATCTCAAGGATCAGCCATTGTAAGTATTATGATGCCAGTTCCAAAAAAAGAAAGTACAATGAAATTACAATTCAAATGCATGACATGTTTTTGAAGGGGGTAGTATGGAGAGAGAAAAAAGTATGGAAGGGGGCAGAGGTGCATCATACTTGACTAGCTATGCCACTCCATTTGCCATGAAGCAGTGGAACGGCACCATGTTCTCATGTAAAACAGAGTTTTATTAACATGTTCGTCGCTGCGTCACCCATATCTGGGTGACAGGTATGCTTCCATGATATGGGTGATGTGCTTCATGTTCAAGTAATTAGGATGTACAGTTGGATTTTTAAAAGGAATTTAATGGAATAAGAACTGAAATATAAATATAGGATATACAACATAAAAATACTAAAAATATACACATTATACTATACATTTTATTAATTTATATTTAGGATAGCATATAACATTGTACTATGTGGTGTTAATTAAAACACTCTAAACACATTTGAGGTGATTTTGGACAGTGGTCAATGGGTTTAAATTTTTCTTCGCTTCTTGGCATTCGGCAGTTTGCTTTTTCTTCTGGTAACATAAGGTGCACATCCTTCTTATAGGCTTGCCCTGCTGATTCCTACACATCTGTAAATGGTGAGAAATGTTCCTTGTTTTATTGCACAACTTTTTCCAAGAACTACCATTTGGTAACGAGAAGTTCCCAAAATTTTTTTTTTTATTGGTGGCTCTCTGGTACATGATTTAAGCATTTACTACACTTGTTCCTAAAAACAAATATAGTGCTAATTTCCATTACCACTTGATACTTTTCCATACCATTGTGGCATATGACACTATTTGATTGCTTCTGTTGATGCCAGTTTTTCCATTATTATTTGCTAGTGCCACGAAAGGTTTCAGTTTTGAAGGATGACCGCGATGAGTAGAATTCGATCTTGGAGTCACGATAGATGCATGTTTTGTTGATAAGATTCTAACTTCCATTGTAGCACCACAATACCATCTTATCATGCTATCATTTCACCAATGGCAACGACATTACAAAATGTGGCATAATTTTTTTTGTTGTACCATACAGTTCTAATGACGTGTCTTGAATTGTAAAATTTTGACTGCTAATTCATAACTCGTGTAAAAGTTATCAACAAACAAAGTTAGTCCTTCATTTAGCAATTTATCTGCAAGTTCAATTCAGACATTTTTGGCTATGCCAATTTGCTTTCTTCCACTGGTATCTCATCCAGAATATACTTTCTTGGACCATGTATACCCTTCGGTGAAGCACAGTTTAAAAAAATTTTATACCATACTTAAGTGATTTCATCCGTATGTATTGCCTGAATATTAGTCATCCTCTCCTACCAACATCTAACGAGCAGTGTCTGTACTAGACCCATCCAAATCATTAGTCCGATAAATTTTGTAATTTCTTCAGAAGTGGTGGGTTTCCACTGTCCAGTTGCACATGATCATTTATTTCATGTGATGCAGTTTTTGCACTGCATATCTATTAGTCTCTGTGACTAATAGATTTTTTCGTCTAAGTACGGCGATAGCACTTGCGCTAATATCAGATGCCAAATCTGTCAGAAGCCCACCATATCTGGTGAACGGGAATGATTGTTGCCTGGTAGTGAATTTGTTCCACTTGAATCATCAGCAAAGTTCTTCATCCATATCAATTTCTTCCTACATGTCATCAAGGTCTTCACTTGCATATGGTTTCTCGGTGTCTGAGTCTGAACTCTGTGAAATTCTATTTATCACTCTTCTTTTAAAACTCACTACTTCATCATCACTACCCTCCTCACTTTCAAATATATGTTTATTGCCATCCAGTGATCATTTTGAGGATAAAAAAGTGACTGACGCATGTCTCAAAAGAAGTATTCTTCTCAACTAAATGAAGTCTCTGGGATAGCTGCAGTGAAATCGCAGGCAGTCCTCTAGCCAGAAAGCTTATTGCTCTGTTTACCTTCTGGTGCTCCGGCAGTGGGATTTGGCCGAGCTAAAAAACTGAGACGAATCATGTTGTGTTAGCAAAAGTAGTACCTCTTTCACCATTGCTATAATGTCTGTCTACACGGAAACTCTATTTTTAGATGAATTAAATCCTTCAGGTTCCTGGGAATGCCCAGTGCATGCACCTAACAAGACATTAACAAGAGTGAGACATTCACTGTGAAGTACTAGGACTCTATCTGTCCCTTACCACAGATGATGTCAAGAGGGTCAGGCAAACACATTCCTTGGAGGCAGTTTCATTATCACCATTTGCCAAGGAATCTATCTGGAAATGTTTTGGAAAGTCGTGAATAATTTCTGAGGTTCGTAACTTGTGTTTGAGGAAAAAATAGTAGCGTAAGTTATGTTATTTTTCACATATAAAAAACTTATATGGCATCTTATAACTTTTATTTTTATGTTAGTATGTGAGCTTTAAATTAAAAATGAATTCTAATAATTTAAAAAACATGCTATTTCTTTGAATCGTCCAGTACACCAATATTTATTCCCTAAATACTATTTCAAAAGTAAATATCATCATCGTGCCCTACTTTATGCCCCTTTTTCATGCCTTTTTTTCCTCTAGAGACGTAATGGAGCATAGATAAAAATTGTGATGAGAGAGGTATGTGAAGGGAAATCAGCATAAGCTATTCATCCATAGATTGAAACCTATTTAAAACCAAATTGTTGGGGAACTGTACCCAGCTGAATAGAAATTATCATAGAAACACAATGTTTTGCCAGCTGGTTTTGCTGTCTTCATCAGATGTCATGTAGCTTCCAGGTGATACAAGCTTGCTGTCACTGTGTTGACTGGGTAGCCTCATATGATGCTTCATTTTATATGCTTAGAAAATACGCAAAAAAAAATTTGGCTGCCTACCAGGTCCATTCCCCATTCTGTTCACTGGCAGAATACACAGGCCATTCTAACTGTGTCACAAGTGTTAGCTTAATCCATGGCTTGTGTCATTTCCTTAATTTTCCCTGTCGTGAAGATAGGCCACATTCTTGTCTGAGATCCATGATGATTGACATCCAGGCTTCACTTAGGTAGAGCCCACTGTCCCTGGTGATTGTTCTTTTAATTCATCTTGATTCCCAATGACTCACTTATTCGACATCACAACTATTTTATTGAACTGTATCTTGCATTGTTCGTCGAAGACATGCTCGACTATTGTAGACTTTTCCATCATCTTTAGGTGTCATTTATGCTCAGGTAAGCACTCCTAGATTGTTCTGATGGTCTGACGAATATAGAATTTGTTGCATTCATGTGGTATGGAGTAAATTCTGGGTATTCACAAGCCTAAATCATCTTGTAGCAGACACATATCTCGGCAGGAGGCAATAATATGCTTTTTATCCCGTACTGCGCTAGGAGTCTTCCTATATTTCGTGACATATTCGCGTCATATGGGAGGGAAAAAAGAGTTTTCTGTGTTTCATGTTGCTCAGATGCTTGTAACCAGCAACTGAACAAATGATGCCATCTGGGCATCGAACCCAACCACCAATTCTTATGGCACAGTCAGAATAAGCCTGCCAACATTGTAAACTAAGTATTCTGCCAGTGAGCAAGATCCAAGCCACTGAGAAGCAGACGTTACAGGAAGCTAAGCCTGTCTAGGCTACACACCACCTAATGAAAACAGCAGAGCCTGCTGTCAAAACATTGTGTTTCTACAACACCATTTGGTTGGACTCCCGAAAAGATTAGATTGCAAATTCCACATGTTGTTAATCACCATACATCAGAAGATGAGTTTTTAAAAAATTAAAAAAAAAATCTGGTATACTTGGCTAATAATTACAACCACTAATGGATGCAAGTTGTACTTAGTTACATTAATTCAAGAAAATTCAACTTCCGTTAGGAACCAACTTATTTTATTTAGCTGCACTGTAGTACATAATAATTCTGATTTTAGATTATACAATTCTTTTATTTGTGTTAACTTAAAAACCAATAAATACTATTTATTTTTGCACAAAAAATCTGATAAATCATTTCTCAACTGACTCTTCTTGCTATCCATATCTAACTACAGGTTAATGCTCATATCTTCCCTATCTGCATCTAAAGATAACTGGGAAAGAAATATCTGAAGCTATGACAGATTCTTCAGATTCAATATTATGTATGATAATTGTTAGGTCCTGCTGCACTGTTTTTCATATAAAAGATTAAAGGACCATAATATATAACTTCCAATCTAAATCAGGGTTGCATACAAACCATTTTGAGATGTCCATAAGGGAAATTTTATGACAGTATTCATGATGTCAAGAAGTACTGCCAGTACTCCATTTAACAGTTCCCTGCTGTTGGAACTGAAGACAATACTTATTGTTTGACTTTTAAACTTTTCTTCTTACAAATATCAAACACTTTCAGTATCAAGTTATGGCAAAAACCTGATGCAAGTGTTTCTTTCACCTGCATCTCAACTCTGACCATGCCAGGTGAAAATTTACACATTGAAAAATTAATTTTATACTGTACACTGTTGATAGGAAAATGAGTTTTAAGTGCAGAACACACAGTAAGATAAGACATCTGTATCCATTACTCTGTTTTTTAACCATTTAATGTGATTAAATTTGACGATTGTGTACAGAGAATTGGTTCACTGTGTTGAACATTAAGTTTTGAAATGTAAAGATATGTTTTTAGACTGATTAAGCAGAAAATTTAACAATGGCAGATTAAAGATATTTAATTCAGAGGTTAATTTGTTTCACCTGACTGAGAAAGTAAAAATCCAACACATTTACAGGGCTTTTTTTAAAAAATATCATGCACCTATAGTTTATCATCAGTAAGTTAAGGGACTAATGTTGAAACATTTAATAATTAATTTATATGGAAAAGAATGGGAGGAAGGCAGCAGCAACAAAAATTGCTCCAAAAAGACATTAAAACACAATATTTTAAGTTACGCTCTTTTTCAAGATAGCAAAATGATGTGACCAAGCTCATGCAGCCAGCCACCCACAGACAGCTCAGCTATGTGAATTGTGGTTTTGACTATTATACTCGGATTAAAATTTTTATAAGGCTTGGTTTTTTCATTCCTGTTAGATGTGTAAATGCAGTGTCAAAACAGCAGGAAACAGTATTCCTTTGCCACACAAAATCTTTAAATTGGAAGTACCAGCAGTTTCAAACAGAGCAGTAAATTAATGTAAATCCTCACCAGTAGTAATTTCATTTGTATTGAAATTTTTTAAGCTGTAACTTTTCCCTAGTTTATGAAAAGGTATTTTTTTAATTGTAAACTTAATTGTATGTTTGACTTATAAAATAAAAATAGAAAACATATCTAAAAGCACTTCATAAAATCAATAATAACTACTCTGTCACCCAGGCCACACCAAGATCTATCGACAAAGATTTTACACTAAAAAATTACATTGTCGGTAATTCTTGCATGATATTTTTTTCCTGAATATTCTGTCTTTTTATCATCAGCATGGAGTAGTGATTTTCTTCCTTGGAATTGAGTGTAATATTTGAGCAGTTAATGCTCAGGACTGGTAACAATTTTGTTGTTGTCCGTATTCTACAGTTATTGCACAAATGTTTTAAATTAAACACTATCTGCAATGTAGTCTTCACGGGTGTACCGCCAGATAGTGTTGTGGAAACACAATATTTTGACAGCTGGCTCCGCCGTCTTCTTCAGGTGTAGAGACATCTGCAATGGTCGGCTGACCCACAGATACTGAGATGGTTCGCAGAGATCCTAGGAATGATCGACCTATATCTCTAACATCTGTTTGCAATAGAATTCTGGGGCATGTCATATGCTCTAACGTTATGAAGTTTCTAGATGGAAACGAGTTACTTACAGCAAACCAACACAAATTTCGTATAAACCAATCGTGTGAAACGCAACTGGCTCTATTTTCACATGACGTAATGAAGGTTATCGATGTAGGATCACAAGTTGATGCTATTTTCTTCGATTTCCAGAAAGCTTTTGACTCTGTACCACATAACCGGCTTTTGGTGAAGATTCGAGCGTACGATATATCTGATCAGATTTGCGAATGGATACGCGATTTTCTAACTGGTCAGTCGCAGTATGTCGTTGTTGACTGGGAAGCCTCTTCAATGCTAGATGTTACTTTGGGCATTCCTCAAGGAAGTGTAATAAGACCACTTCTTTTCTTAATTTTTATAAATGATCTCGGTGACAATGTTAATTGCAGGATGTGATTTTTTGCTGATGATGCTCCTATTTATAGGGAAGTGAGGTGCTCTGACGATTGCTTAGAAATTGCGATCTGGTTGTTATTTTGGAATGGTGCCTTAAATGGCAGCTTAAACTTAACTGCAAAAAGTGCAAGGCATTGCAAATAAGTAATAAAAAGACCCCGTTTGCTCACAAGTACAAAGTTAACAATTCAGTTGTTGACACGGTTGATTCCCTAAAGTATCTAGGCATAACAGTACAAAGCAACATGAAATGGGACTTGCACATATCTTCCATCGTAGGCAAAGCTAATTCTAAACTTCTTTTTATGGGTCGTATTTTGAGAAGTTGTAATGCTAATACAAAGGAAATAGCGTACAAAACACTAGTGCGTCCGCATTTGGAATACTGTTGTGGAATTTGGGATCCGTATCTCAAGGGATTGATTGACACGTTAGAGAAAGTACAGTGGAGAGCCACTGATTCGTGACCGCTATAGTGGCAGTCACGAAATTAGTCCTGTGAAGGTCACGGAGTATCCGAACAGTGTTGCAAATCAGCAAAAAAATCAACTTTCAGTAATGTGTGCAAAAAAATTTCTAAAACATAATACTAACATGCGGAACAAGATGATGTGCTTTATAATTCCAAACATTTGTGTGACTGTTTTTAAAAAAATAGTAATTTGTTTCCATGAAAATTAGAAATCAAAATACTTTTTCACTTCAACCGACAAAAAAAGCAATAAAAACAATAAGAAATAACTAAAAAAAAAATCATGCGTCTTTGTGAAAGTTAACAGATTCATACCGAATACATTCTATTCATTAAATAGGGAAGCATGTGAATAAAAAAAAAAGTTACACGAAGCGCTTAGTTGTTTCGGCTGTGTAATGTAAAATGTTGTCACTGACTAACTTCCGTTTTATTTGTTTACGTAAAAACTTCCAGCGAGAAAGTTTCTAAGAAAATACTGAAATTAATTCTGGTAGCAGGCAAAGCCTCTTCAGATAACCCCTTTTGGAATGTTTCACAGTTTATATTTGCGCGAATGATTGCGCGCAGCGCATGCTCCAGTGCCGGCTGGTCGGTCGGTTCATTTACAACTGAGAAACATATTTCCTGTCCTCCACAGAAAAGCTATTTTCAGCTTCTGTAAGAATTATTATTGTCACAATGGACCATACATGACAAATTTCGCGAGAAATCTTCAAAAGCAAAGACAAAATGAAAATTAATTTATCAAATATAAGGGACCGATTATATATAGAAATGACTGCCACAAATACCTCCATGTCAGTGTTTGTAATTCATCAAAGTATTTTTTTTTTTTTTATTTTGCGTATTAGTTATTGGTAATATTCCTTAAAAATACTTTAAATATCAGCTACAATGATTTTAATTAGGTTTACAATGCCCAGGCGGCCTGCAGGTTCGCGAATATTATTTCTGTCTGTTAATACACTAATTGCATGATTATGTTTCTGAACATCACCACCATTAACATTACTCGAAT
This sequence comes from Vandiemenella viatica, assembly GCA_031002005.1. Classification (NCBI taxonomy): domain Eukaryota; kingdom Metazoa; phylum Arthropoda; class Insecta; order Orthoptera; family Morabidae; genus Vandiemenella; species Vandiemenella viatica. Next base: position 272,929,218 of record JARYHS010008074.1, on the reverse strand, counting down.
AGGCCTTAAACTAAGGAAATAAAGCGACCGCGGGTAAAGATACGCATGGACGACCGGCAAAAGCTAATGTGGCAATGTCGCTGGCCCAACCAAGGGACAGTGGGTTGGTGCGGGCAGGGGAGGCAGTGGAGACTACGTGACCTTGGCAGGTCTAATTTCATGACGCCGACTATAGTTACAGTCCTTATATAAGTGTCACAGAGCTGATACATGGGTTGGGCTTGGATTGTTTGGCGGACCGACGACGTCGTTTTTGTTTGAATTTGTTGGAGAATATGCTAAAATCTTTAATTTACGAGTGCAACGAAATACTTCTTCTGCCAACCTATTTAGCTCGCAATGACAAGAGGTATAAGATTCGAGAAATAAGGTGCTGTACTGATACATTTCTGTATTCTTTCTTTCCTCGTACTGTTGGGGATTAGAATGCACTGAATTAGGATTGGTGCTTAGCACCCTCTGCCACCCAAAGTAATTGTGAATTGCAGAGTATAGATGTAGATTATCCTTACTTGGAGTCCATGTGTGACATTAGTTTCTTTTCTTTGAACTGCATTATTCTCAAGATACAGACTTTCCTTACTATTGCCATTTTGAGACTTCTTTTCAATATTAATTTAGAGATCTTTAAAAATATTAACCTCAAAATCAGCTGTTAACTGTTCATTCACAAAATTGTTTACCTTTCTGTTTTACAACCACTTCTAAACATGACAAACCCTCCATTACTTTGCTTTCTTCTAATAAATCAGCCTTCTCTTGCAGTTTACTCTTCTATGTAACTTCCTATATTATATTCTTAAGTAATGCTAAGTTAACAGGGATGTTATAGTCTTCATCAACTTCACCCTTAATCCCTATCTGCACAGTTTCCCTACTTGTGCTCATAAGATTCTCTTCTACTACTACTTGGGATTTCCTTGTACCCACAAAACCTTCAATTGAATTAACCACGATTTTATTACTACAAGAAATCTCCCCAAAACCAGTACATACTTTGTTATTTACTGCTTCACTATCAAAGTTAGCCCTAGTTGTTGCAAATGTCGGTACACCTTCCTTTATCTCTCCCCATTCAATATTAAACAAAATATCTCCCAAATAAATATTTTCATATAATTCCTTTGTTCTCAAAGAAATATACTCAACCTTCTTCTGTCACTCTCAAAACATATTCTGAATTTTAATCTTCAATTAATACTACATAACACCCGATCTCCTGGTATTTAACCATTCTAAACCAAATTGATGCATCTCATCATGAATACTGTCAACTGACATGTTCACAAAATACCATTCATCTACATTAAACTCTTTCTATCATTCTTCATGAAAACCTTCAAGAAATGAATTTAAATTTAGAATTTCTATTTGCTAAGTGATTTCAAGGTCACCAGCCATGCACTATTCTAGTAACTTAAACTTACAATCCTTACGGAAATGTATAATGCAATTCCTAATATTAATTACTGCCACATCATATCTTTTCCTCTTTCTTGTTGATAAATGGCATGTTATATATTTTAACACTTCTACATACTTTAATTTTTTATTACTAAGTTCACATCTACTTGAGTACTCCATATCTAAAGATAAATAAACACACACTTGAACCAAAGAATACAAACAGAAAAATTAATAAATCTCCTAATTTTTCTCCCAAGTATGTATCATGAAACTATTTTAATTTTGTGAAAGCCAATGGCACTGACTTTAACAAAACAAAACTGATTTTAACAAACAAAAAAAAAACACTAAAATTCAGTTCTTCTCATCAAGAAATACCTGGTTTTGCCATGTCTTCTAGTCCAGCAAGCTAGCTATTTTCATGACCCATTTCTTTGTCCACCAAGGCTTGTAACACAGTCTCATAGTACGGTCATAAAGCTGCTCCTGGAACCTCCAGTTCACCTTTCCGAGGAAGTAAACTTTGGCTCGTGCCATTCATGATTGCCGTCCCACCAGCGTTGATCGTCAATTCTCCATGCTACAGTACTCCCCATACTTATTTCCAAGTACCAACTGTAGGTCCTTTTTCAATTGTCACCATAAAAAACTACTCGTGAATTTAGATTTTACATAAAATAAAAAAAGTTAGTGGTATTTCACTTTATTCAAAATTCACGAAACCTAAGCCACCAAAGTCATCTTAGCTTTATATATTTATAGAAGAGCAGATCTTTCCACTACTTTTGGCTACCAATACTGTATGGCTTACCTCAACTGTGGCAACATTAGTCACCAACAATAGCTCCCGCATCTCGCGATGCCTGACTGCATTTTACATACACAGACGGAAAAAAAAAATCCCAACACCAAGAAAAAATTATTGTAGAGTAATGAAATTTGGACAATGCATTTGTCAAGTTAACATGTTTAATTGATTAAATTTTCAAGATCACAGGTTAATTTAACCTCAAGAAAATGCATTTCAAATGTGAAATACTGTTAAATTAATAGCCGGTGTAACCTCCAGAATTTTGAATGCAAGCCTGCAAACATGAATGCATTGTGTCATACAGGTTTCGAATGTCACTTTGTGGTATGGAGTTCCATGCTTGTTGTACTTGTGCTGTCAATACTGGGACGGTGCTGGCTGTGGATGATGCTGGAGTTGTCGTCCAATGATATCCCATACGTGTTCAATTGGAGACAGATCTGGTGATCTCGCAGGCCAAGGTAACATGTCGACACTCTGTAGAGCACGTTGCGAGACAACAGCGGTATGAGGGCGAGCGTTATCCTGTTGAAAAACTCCCCCTTGAATGCTGTTCATGAATGGCAGCACTACAGAAATTCGAGCTGCAGTTGGTACCACAGTGACACAACGAACTGTTAGAAATCGGTTACTTCAAGGACAGCTCCGAGCCAGGCGCCCTGTAGCGTGCATTCCACTGACTACAAGCCATCGCCGTTTGCGACTCCAGTGGTGTCAAGCCAGAGCTCATTGGAGGACGGAGTGGAGATCTGTTGTGTTTTCTGATGAAAGCAGGTTCTGCCTTGGTGCCAGTGATGGCCGAGTGTTGGTCAGAAGGAGGCCAGGGGAACGCCTGCAACCAAACTGTCTGCGGCCTAGACACACTGGACCTACACCTGGAGTCATGGTCTGGGGAGCAATTTCCTATGACAGCAGGAGCACTCTTGTGGTTATACCAAACACACTGACTGCAAATTTGTACGTCAGTCTGGTAATTCAACCTGTAGTGCTGCCATTCATGAACAGCATTCAAGGGGGAGTTTTTCAACAGGATAACGCTCGCCCTCATACCGCTGTTGTCTCGCAACGTGCTCTACAGAGTGTCGACATGTTACCTTGGCCTGCGAGATCACCAGATCTGTCTCCAATTGAACATGTATGGGATATCATTGGACGACAACTCCAGCATCATCCACAGCCAGCACTGACCGTCCCAGTATTGACAGCACAAGTACAACAAGCATGGAACTCCATACCACAAAGTGACATTCGAAACCTGTATGACACAATGCATTCACGTTTGCAGGCTTGCATTCAAAATTCTGGAGGTTACACCGGCTATTAATTTAACAGTATTTCACATTTGAAATGCATTTTCTTGAGCTTAAATTAACCTGTGATCTTGAAAATTTAATCAATTAAACATGTTAACTTGACAAATGCATTGTCCAAATTTCATTACTCTACAATAATTTTTTCTTGGTGTTGGGATTTTTTTTTCCGTCTGTGTACAAGCTCTGTGCTTCTAGCTTCTCAGTCCAGCGAATGCCACCATAACACTACTCCTGCCAGCCTTTTTTCCTCCTCCCTCCGATATCTGCCCACTAGCTGTCAGGCCTCTGGTGCAGCACAGCATGAAAAATTAGTAAGGGAAAATATTTGTACCCTCACATACTGGAGGCACTTAATAAGTTTTCTTAAATCGTTTTTTTGTTGCCAGGTTAAATTTCACATCGTTTCTGATATTTTGAGGAGAAGGAAGTTTCACTATAATTAACAAATAAAGGTCACTTGAGTCTGGAGTTACCAGCATTGTTCACAAGTTGATTATTTCTCTCACTCAGATACACCGATTGGCTCTAACCAAAATTATAATTTAATTATTGAGGATTTATATCCAAGAACGATTCTTAAATGGAAAACGGCATTAAGTGTTATGATGCTGAAATGTATTGATACTGAAGGGTTATGCTCGCTCAGTCCAACAAAGTTCTCATTAATCTGTCATACAACAGTCTACATGATTTGTTATAGTCTTCAGGTTCCACAATCACTAGTGATATTCCACTTGTCATAACTGATTACACCCATATATGTGATAGACTTCATTTGACAGAGCTCAGCTCTTCACTGCTGGCTGGCCAACAACATGCACCACATGTCCATACACTTTAGCAGATGATCGACTCTCCATTCTGAACATCATACAACTGAACTATCAAACATTCTCTTTGCATTATACCATACAAGCTTATTGCTACTTTTGGCACAGAAATCATTGTAGCTTAATATCCTCTCATTTTAACAAAATTATCAACAATTGCTACTGCTCCAAATACTACTGTTTTGTTACATTCTCTCCCTAACTACTGTGACAATATATGAATTTGAAAAACAAACAAAAATGTCTTAAAAAGACACTTCCCCTCCAAAGGTAAATACATTTCCACAACTTACAGATTATTTTACACTACTGATACAACTGAATATATAAATGAAAAAGAAAAAGATAAAAAAAAGTAAAAAATGCTTATACTAGCAGCAGCTACCACTAAGAGAGGAGGACTTGCCCCCTTGTGAGAGTCCTCCATGATATTAGTCACTTGAAAGATGAAGCATATACAATGAATAATTGTTTTTGTTTACACCCATGTTAGGATTTGAGTTTGTTCTGTTGAAGAAGCTGCTCAGTTCATCACAAAAGCTTGCACCATTGCCGCATTGTCACTAAATTTAACAGCTGTTGGAAACGTGCACTTCACTCATAATAACACAACACGTTACTACACTTACTGCAGCTCTCTCACTTGACACTCCTCAGGGGCCTGGTATGCAAGCGCCAGGAATGGGTTTGGCGAACCTGCGGTACCTGAGCAAAAAATTTGTGAGTGCCGCAAGTTTCCCCACACCATAAGCTCCAACCGTGCTTCAGTGACCACCTTAGGGTGGCGGTGGAATGTTGTGTGTCTAGGAGACCCGGGATCGTGGCCTCATTTCCCGGTGGTGTGCGCTGACTGCTCCATGTCACATTCAGCCTGGAGCAGGGAGTGTCGAGTGTATCTGGAAAAAAAATATATAGAACGTTGAAAACGAAAGAGTGAATATCGTACGGCGAAGCCAAGAAATGATATGATTCTCTGGCTCCACTTGTCTTCACTAGCAGCTTCATGAAGACGTTATATACTCCCGTCAAGAAAGAAAGTGTTGTTACCCAGATGTCAGTTGCAGACATGCTCATGTCAATGCAAATGTGGTGCCAAGCCCATCAAGGTCATAAAACCGAAGACCACTGACTTTTGGTAGCAACACATCAGCAACCCTGGCCACTTCGACAGCAGAATCATCAGTTCCACCAGCAACAACAGAAAGGCCTACCACTGCAAGCACTGCAAAAGCAACACTAGCCGCAACAGTCTCGGCAGCACTAACTACTTCAGCTTGGAGTGAAAGGAAAACAGATGAGAAGGTCCAGGACCCAATACCATTTTTAAAATCCCCTTCTTCTTTGCCTTCCAGGCTACAGAGTAGTTTGGAGAAGAAGGGAAGAAGGTCTCAGCGGAGGAAACACCCTCCTGACTCCAAGGCCTTTTTTGAATCTGAGAGGTCTTCAGAACCAGAAGACTAATGCTGGTGGATATTTCTGGCCCCCTTCCTCAGCAGTCATCGAATGACCCACCCAAACTAGGGCCGGTGAGGTTAAATAGGTAGGATGGCTCCCATACTACAGTGGAACATCAACGGCTTTCAGGCTCACAAAGAGGAAGTCTAAACCTTGTGTCTCTGCTTACAAAAGACACACTTAGGATCAACCAAGCATCCAGTACTAAGAGGGTATGACATTTATAGAAAAGACAATACTGAGGATGATCGAGTGAAGGGGGAGTGGCTGTGTTTGTCTGAAACACTGTCAACTCTAACCTGTCACTCTCACCTCTAACCTACAAGTGGCAGTGAGGATACACAGTCTCATCAAACTGACTGTAAGCTCTATTTATCTATAACCTAATGTGCCCTTCGATTATGACAACTTCTCCAACATCTTGCGACAGCTTACTCAGCCGTTCCTCCTAGTGTGTTGTTGGGTTCGAACACCAATTACCCCAGAGGCCGAGTGGTCGGTAGGTTAATAGAGCAAGAGGAAATATGCATCTTCAATACTGGACAAATGACACATTTCACCACTGCTACCGGTTCATCCTCTGCCATTGGCCTTTTCTTGTTCTCTCATTCAATTGCAGACTCCATGCATTGGGAGATGGATTGTGACCTCCCCAGAAGTGACCACTTCCCAGTATGGATGCACGTTGAGTTTGGACATGAGGATAGTATTGATCAACCTAAATGGAATGTCGGCAAAACTGATTGGCAGCTCTCCTGCCGTGCTGTTGTCCTCCAAAAGTGTGACAGCATAGAGGAGAATGTGAATTGCTTCAGAGAAGTGATTCACCAGGCTGTTGACGTTTCAATACCTAAAAGCTTCAGAACGCTGTGAAGGATGCCCATCCCCTGGTGGAATGATGAATGTCGTTCTGCTATTCAGGGTCAGAGGAGAGTTTTGCACCATTTTAGGTTGTATCCAATATCCGACAACCTAGCGGTGTTGCGAATTGCCAGAGCAAACGTGTTTCGTGTCATTAAGGAGAGCAAGAAAAGATCATGGCAGCTTTGTGAGCACCATTAACCATTACACAAGTTCATCAAAAGTAGGAATTCAATCTTTCATATCTGGGTTACTGGATCAGGGCTATGTAGTTACCGATGAATGAAGCATAGCGCAGCTGATGGCAGGGTATTTCGTTGCCATTACTTCATCTGACAATTTGGACTTTCAAGGTCAGTGACGAAGAATTGCTGCCGAAAGGCGCATGCTGAACTTTGATTCGTTGGATACACAGACATACACCAGACCTTTTACATCTTGGGAGCTGGAGGCGGCATTAAATAGCGCCAAAGAGACTATGCCAGGGCCTGACCTGGTCTACTACCAGCTGCTGAGGCATCTTAGTGAAGATATTAAAGAGTACCTTCTAGATGTTTTTAATGATGTTTGCACCAGAGGACACTTTCCTGACTCGTGGAAAGATGCAAACCCAGGAAGGACAAGCTGTTGTCAGGTAGCTGTCCTAGCATAGCCCTTACAAGCTGTGTGGGGAAGACACTAGAGTGGATGGTTAATTGCCATCTTGTCTGGTGTCTCAAGTCCAAAAATCTGTTGAGCTGCTTGCAGTGTGGATTTATGTTCCACCTTAGACAATCTGATCCTGCTTGAAGTGGTGATACAGAACACCTTGATCTTTAGCCAACACCTTTTTGAACATCAGAAAGGCTTATAATACTACCGGGCAGCATACAGTTTTAAAATAATTCCATGAATGGAGATTTAGGTGAAACCTTCCCCGTTTTTTTAAAATAGTTTTTATTAGTATGTTGCTTCTGGTACCGAGTTAGCAGCGAAGTGTCTGATCTTTTTTATTCAGGAAAATGATTTTCCTCAGGGGTCAGTTTTAAGTGTGACCCTTTTCACTATTGTAATTAACAGCAACTCAACTGTAATAAGGAGTCCCATATGGTACTGCGTATATGTTGATGATTTTTTAATTTTTTGTGCATCATCAACCTGAGAGGTACTTAGCGGCAGCTACAATTCTCGCTAAGCAGGCTGGATGAATGGTCAGTACACACCGATTTCTGTTTCTTGTCGAGTAAACCCGGTGTGTACTTTTTACTTGTTAGAAAAGTCTTTTACCAGAGCCTCACCTTACCTTGAGCAACATCATTTTATGTTTTACTGAAACTGTTTGGTTTCTGGGCCTCATTTTAGAACCAAGGCTCAGCTGGCTTACACATCTTAAAGACATGAAAGCCAGAGCCTTGAAAGCTCTAAATGTTTTAAAATGTCTCTGTGGCAGGTTGTGAGGAGCTTCTGCCTGCTACAATTTTATAAAGCCTTTGTACGGTCGTGGCTGGAGTATGACTGCATTGCTTACTTTTTGGCACTGGACTGTTATGTCCGGACACTGGATAGTGTCCACCATGCACGAATTCGATTAGTCACAGGTGCCTACCATACCAGCCCGATACCCAGCATTTGTTCAGAGTCTGGCAAGTTGACACTTTCCACCCACCGGTGTCTCCTCATGGTGCGACACTATTTGTGTATTGCCATAATCCCTGGCAGTCCGTAGTACAATGTAATCACTAAATAAAACTTTGAACTGCCTTACGTTGATCGCTGTATAGCGACCAAACAGTTCAGCTACCTACAAAGCCTATTTTAAAAGAATTTGGGTTTGAGCCTCCCTCTTTTTATCACCAGGATTGGTGTAAATCTCCTCCTTTGTTTTTAAAGAGGACCAGAACAATTTTAGAATTGTCTTGGTATAACAAATTTTTTACCGCTGACAGTGTTTTTATTAATGTTTTTACAGATATTTTAAATCAGTATACACAGATGGGTCTAAGCAGGCTCATGGAGTTGGCTGCTCTGTAGTGTTCCCTCGAGCAACTTACAAATACAAGCTGGTTTGCACGTACAGCGTTTACACTGCCAAGTGCTACACCCTATTAAAGAGGCCCCAGCATATGAAGGTAAGTTCTGATATGAAATACATCATATGCTGTGATCCCTCAGCTGTATTCATGCACTAGTAAACATGTACCCTGCAGACCAATTGGTCCAGGACATACAGGATGCCCTCCTTTCCCTCCAGTCTTGTGGAAAGGAGGTTTTATTCTGCTGGGTATTGGGAAATGTGGAAATAAGAGGGAACAAGACAGCTCATGTAGCTGCAGAGTTAGCCTGTAACAAGGTCAGAATTGACTTTGATCTGGTCCAAAATTCTGACCTCGCCTCAGCGTTGAAAAGAATTGTTTTTTGTTGTTTGACAGGGGCAGTGGCTGAAGGTAGAGCATAATAAGCTCCGGCTGGTTAAACCAACCTTCCAGCCATAGAGCCAGTGAGCAAGGAGAGATGAGGTTCTCCTTACTCACCTCCGTATAGGGCGCTGTCCTCCTACACATGGGTTCCTTCTCCACTGAGAGGACCCTCCGGAATGTGGTGCTTGTGGTGTACTTTGACGGTGTACCACATTTTAACTGAATGTGTGATAATTTTAGATTTAATGGCAAATGCTAGCCTTGCCAACAATTTTTCCCTTATTTTAAGCAAAGACAACGTGGTGAAGGTTTAAAAATTCTGTTGTTTGGTCAGTCTCCTCCCAAAAAATTTGGGCAGATTGGCCTATGTTTTAGAATGGATTGGTGGTCTCTTTACATCTACATATATACTCTGCAAATCACAAAACTGTGGGTGGCAGAGGGTGCTCAGCACCAAACCTAATCTCTTTGTTCTGCATTCCAATCCCTAATGGTACGAGGAAAAAAGGAATTCATATAAGAATCAGTGCGGCACCTTATTTCTCTAATTTTATATTTCCTGTCATGCCGACCCAAATAGGTTGGTGGACGAAGTATTTCACTACACTCGTAAGTGAAAGTGGGAGTACGCACGTTTACCAATAAGTTTATACGAAATGTGCGTCGTCTATCTACCAGAGACTCCCAGCCTAGTTTACTAATCAGTTCTGTAATGCTTTCATAAGGACTGTAGCAAGCGGTCACAAATCGTGCGGCTCTTCTCTGTACTTTCTCTGTACTCTCAATCAGCCCCTTATGAAACGGATCCCAAATGGCACAACAATAGTCCAAATGTGGACGCACAAGAGATTTGTACTCTATCTCCTTTGTTTGTTCATTACAATTTTTCAAAATTCGACCTAGGAACCGCAGCCTAGAATTAGCTCTACCTACCAACATATTAATATGTAAGTCCCATTTCATGTTACTTTGTACTGTTACTCCCAAATATTTCATAGAATCGACCATATCAATAACTGAACTGTTTACCTCGTATTTCTGACCAATTGTATTCTTTTTGTTAGTTATGCTCATTGTCTTACACTTTTTACAATTTAGTGTGAGTTGCCACTCAGCGCACCATGCCAAAATAACATCCAGATCACGCTGAATTGCTAAACAATCGGCCAAATTCCTTACTTCCCTGTAAATAACCGCATCATCAGCAAACAATCTAAAAAGGCTTTTCACTTTGTCTCTGAGATCGTTTATAAACATTAAGAAAAGAAGTGGTCCTATTACACTTCCTTGAGGTACACCCGATGTGACATCTAGATTAGAAGAACTTTCTCCCTCAACAACGACATACTGCGATCGACCAGTTAGAAAATCTTTTATCCATTCGCAAAACTGATCCGATATACCGTGCGCTCGTAGTTTCGCTAAAAGGCGGTTGTGTGGCACAGAGTCAAAGGCTTTCTGAAAATCTAAAAAAAATTGCATCTACTTGTGAACTTGTATCAATAACTTTCATTACGTCGTGTGTAAATAGGGCCAGCTGTGTTTCACATGATCTTTTCTTCCGAAATCCGTGTTGATTTGTTGTAAGCAAATTATTTTCATCTAGGAAATTTACAACCACTAATTGAAGTACTGTTTTTATGGTTTGAGTTTTTAAGTTTCATATGTTGAGTTTTACATGCTGGAAAGGGGCCAGCCAGCTAGTTTACTGTTTTAACGTTGTTTATTTTGGTTGGCCTTTTTACAGCAAATCAGTCGGTGTATTTGTTGTTTTAGTATTTTATTTTGTTGTCTGTATGGCCAACCTCTTTACAGTTAGCCATAGCATTTTTGTCAGCATTTTAGCACTTCATTTTACCATCTGTTTGGCTGATCACTTTACAGTCGGCCATGCAGATGGTACCCTAGTTTAGTTTATGCCAAGTTGTCAACCCAGGGCTTAGTCAGGGTGCTAATAAACCAGTCATTGATGTGCCCTAAAGCAGCAGCAACAATTACAACAACTCACTTGACAGCTCATGGACGACTGAGCTAGCAAGTTCATTGAGTTTGCTGTGATGGAAAGAAAAATGTGATCTGAATTGAAAGGAAACACAAGCAATAAGGCAAATAAGCATGAGTACTTTTGAATCTGGGGATAGATTTACAGTAGCATGCATGGTGTTTGGGTGGACCAATCCTCTATGAGTTTCCCCAGTACCCTTCTCCATGCAGAGGTCTTTTCTTTGAATTAATAGTTGTTGAGTGGTGAGACCAATGTAGGAGGCAGTGCAATGGAGGCAGATGAGTTGGTAAATAAGGTGAGTTTTAGCACATGTTGCATGACCAATTATGGGAAAGGATTCTCCTGTGACAGGATTAGAGTAGGTGGTGGGGGCGGGGTGCATGCTGCATGTTTTACAGAGGGGTCTGTTACACTGCCTCCTACATTGGTATAACCACTCAACAACTATCCTACAGGATAATGGCCACAGGCAAAAAGTTTATACGTCCAACCCAGACCATCCAGTGGTAATTCATGCCAACTCGCATGATTTGAACAACCTCAATACCTGTTTCACAGTTAGAGCTGTTAGGGTTTTTCCTACCACCACCACCCCTTCAGAACTCCGCAGATGGAAACTAGCCTACCAACATATCCTTGACACCAGACACACACCTGGCTTAAACCTACGCTAAACCTGTCACTTACTATCTTTCGTTTCATTTTACAGTCATTTACTTATATACGTATATTTCATTTATTCAGATTATATATATATATATATTTCTATCTCCATTTATTTTCGCCTATAACCAATTTAAATAAAATTGTAATAATAACATTTTGATTATGCCACACAAAGATTATTTTGTTCCACATTTATCGCTGGTCAACCTTATCCCCCCACCGCCTGCTATTCCACTCCCACCCCGTGATTCCGCCTTTGATTCATTCATGTGGCAGGTCAGGATGTGACCACATCTTTCCCCCTCACATGATTAAGGCTCATGCTAAAATATTGTGCAATTTGTTTGTTTTTGTGTTTTTTACATGTTCTTCTCACCCTCCTGCCTTCATCTATGATAAGTAATGGGTATTTTTCCCTATCCTATATAATTCTTAGTGCCCAATGGCAGTTTCTTTGTTTCCATTATCCATTAAAAAATCTTTCTTAATATATGATGCCACCAAAGCTGAGACATTACTCTTCATAATCCCACTTAAGTAATCGATTTCGTTTAGATATCCAAGTAGATAAATGGCTCGAGACACAAAAATCCCTTTTCGGAAATATTGACATTTTTACCCTTCAAGGGTGGAATTACAAAAAATTCCTTTCTTAAAATATAATGTGACCATGTCAGAGACCTTATTCTTTAATATGATGCCTCATTTATCTATGTAGCTTAGATATGAAGGAAGATAAATGGCTCATGACACAAAAACTTGCTGCAAAAATATTGAAACTTTTATCCTTTAGGTGTCGAATTCTGAAAAATTTCTGTCTTAATATTTGATGTCACCAAAGCAGAGATCTTAATCTTTAAAATGGTTCTTCATTAAACGATATCAGATAGGTATCCAGTTATATAAATAACTCGTAACACAAAAAACATCGTTTTAGAAATAGTGACTTTTTTGCCCTTTAATGGCCGAATTCCGAAAAATTCCTTTCTTAAAATTTGATGTGAACAAAGTGGAGGACCTTGTGCTTTAAAATGACACCTCATTTATTGATTTTGGTTAAGTATGAAGGGAGATAATGTCTTGTGAAAAAACAGAAAACACCTTATGTAAATAATGTATATGATTTTTATTCCCCCCAACAATCATTTCAGGTTTTGATTCAAGTCTATCTGCAGTTACTTTCCCTCACATCTCAGCTTCTTCTGTATAGTTCTTCAAATCCCCTATATTTCAGCTATCAGTGGTTTACTTTCTGCAGCACTTTATTGTAACCCCGAAAGTTAGCAGTCTATTTGTGACAGTTTTGTATCAAAGGTAATAAGTTTGTCTTTGAGCCATGCATAACTTGCCTCTAATTCCTTCTTAAATTTACAAGTCTGGAGTTCCATCTTTCGTGTAATCTTTTCATATAAGATGGATTTTTTTTTTGCTGTTGTCAGTCTTTCGACTGGTTTGATGCAATCCTCCATCCCTTCCTATCTTGTGCCAACCTCTTCATCTCTACATACCCCTTACAACACACGTCCTCAATTATGTGCTTCATATATTCTAATCTCTATCTTCCTCTACAGTTCTTACCTACAATTGTTCCCTCCACCAACAAATTAACCAATCCAGCATGTCTCAAAATATGACCTACCAGCCTGTCTCTTCTTTCTGTAAGCTTCCACCACAAACCTCTTTCCTCACCCACCATTTCCAATGCTCGTTCATTTCTTACTTTGTCTGTCCACTTAATTTTCAGCATTCTTCTGTAGCACCACATTTCAAATGCTTCAATTTTCTTTCTTCAGTATTCCCTAAGTCCATGTCTGTGCTCCACACATAAAGTTTTAAACAGTTCTGTCTAATTCCTAGATCAATATTTGAAACTAAAAGATTTCTTTTTTTCATGAAGGCTCTTTTTGCTAGTGCTATTCTGCGTTTAACATCACTCTTGCTTTGGCCATCGGTTGTAATTTTGCTTCCCAAGTAACAGAATTCACTTACTTCTCCTATTGCATCCGATCCTATTTTCGTATTTAGTCTGCTAGTATTATTTTTTTTTTTTTTTTTTTTGCTACATTTCATCACTTTTGTCTTGCTTTGATTTATATTCAATCCAAAATCTTCCTTCAGTATTTTGTTCATGCCATTCAGTAACTTCTCAATATCCTCAGCCCTTTCTGCTAAGAAGACAATGTCATCAGCAAATCTTAGGTAGCATACTGATTTTTCCTCCCTGAACACTTATGCCACATTGACTATTTTCTTTGACTTTCTTTGTTGCTTCTTCTACATACAAGTTGAAATTAACAGGGATATACTACAGCATTGTCCCACACCCTTTTTAACTGAGGCATGTCTCTCGTGATTCTCTACATTTACTACAGCCACTTGATTCTTATGTAGTTTATAAAGTATTCTTCTATCTCAATACTTTAGACCTGACTTCGTTAAAATTTTGAACATCTTTTCGCACCTAACATTGTCAAAAGCTTTTTCTAACTCAATAAATGCCATAAATGTATTTTTGTTTTTCTTGATCCGCCCTTCGAGTATTAATCTAGACTAATGGTGCGATAATTCTCACATTTGTCAGCTTGTGCTTTCTTCAGAAGTGTGAAGATGATATTTTTTATTAAATTGGAATTTCTCCTGTTTCATAACTTTTTGATATCAGCTTGAAAAATCTTTCGAGTCGTTCTTCTCCTGGGGATTTCTGAAGTTCTGCAGGGATCTCACCAATTCCAACTGCTTTTTTTTGCTTTCAAGTCATGCAGAGCTCTATTAATTTCTGTCCTCAAAACAGGATCTCCCAATTCATCATTGTTAACATCACCTTCCTTTTCGATTATGTTATTGTTCAAGTCGTCCCCATCATACAGTTTCTCAATGTATTCCTTCCACCGGTTAACTCTATGGTCTGAGCTTAAAAGAGGTTTTCCCCATCGTCGGCTTTAATGTTCACACCTCGTCTTCATTTCTCCAAAATTCTTTTTGATCTTTCTATATGCAACATCTACTTTACCTACGACCATTTCCTTTTCTACTTCTTCACACTTTTCTTCTAGCCATTTTTTTTTTTTTTTTTTTTTTTTTTTTGCTTTTCCTATTTATTTGATTTCTGTATATCCTGTATTGCTTTCTTCCTGCTTCATCCTGAACATTTTTGTACCTTCTCCTCTGATCCATCAGCCCCAAAATTTCTTTTGTGATCTAAGGTTTTCAGGCAGCTTGTTGCCTAAAGCCTAATGTTTCTTTACCAGCTTTCTTTATTTCGGTCTTTAATGCATCCATTTGTCCTCGGTTGAGCTCCTATTAGAGTTACTTCTTAGACCTAAGTCTACCATTTCTTCAAATTTTTGTCTCGTGCTAGATTGTTTCAGTTTATTCACTTCCAATCTTTTCAGCTTATACTACTTATTCACTTGAATTTCAGCCTGCACTTCATTACTATCAAATTATGGTCAGAGTCTATGTCTGCTCCTGGGTACACTTTACAGTCAAGAACTTGATTCTTGAATCTCTTTTTGACAATGATATAATCTAACTGATATCTGCCTGTATCCCCAGGATGTTTCCAGGTATATATCCTTCTTGCATGGTTCTTAAACAATTTGTTTGTCACAATTAGCTTATATCTTTCACAAAATTCTAATAACCTGCTTCCTCGCTCATTTCTTTCTCCTAGACCAAAACTACCTACAGTATTCCCCTCTTTTCCTTCTTCCACTACCACATTCCAGCCACCCATGATTGTTAGATTTTCCTCCTCCTTCACATATTGGATTAATTTTTAAATTTCAGTGTGTATTTTCTCTATTTCTTCACCATCTTCCTGTGATGTTGGCATTTGCACGTGTACTAACGTGGTTGAGGCGGACTTAGTTTCTAACTTCATCAGAATAATCAAGTCACTAAACTGTTCATAATAAATCACCTACTGTCCTATTCATTACAAATCCTGCACCAGTGACTACATTGATATCTTTGTGCTAATTATCCTGTGTTCCCTGACCAGAAATCCTGTGCATCCTTCCATTTAATCTCGATAATCCCGACAATATCTAACTTAAGTTGTTACATCTCCCTTTTTGTGTTTTCTAACCTACCTGCCCTATTCAGACTTCTAAAATTCCATGCTCCGACTCGTAGAATCTTTCTATCAATTCTGATGACTCCTCCCTGAGCAGTCCCTACCCGGAGATCCGACTTGGGGACTATTTTACCTTCAGAATATTTTACCCAGGAAGAAGCTATCATGATATATGTAACTTGAGAGGATTACATGTCCTCGGGATACCCTTTGGATCTTTAATGCAGTGGCATCCCCATGCCATTGATCATTTCTGATTCATCTGCCTTTAGGAGCCGTTTTCAACCCCAACCACAAGAGGGTGCCCTGAACCGCTGCTTGCTCTTCCGCCCTCCTTTCGTAGACCGTTGGCAAGCAGTGGGTGTCTCCTTATACTGGGAATCTTTCAGTTGCCAGAGCCTTGTCCATGCGAACAGGGTGCACCACGTGAAGGAGAGGTTGACATTTCGTTGGAAAAGGCTAGTAGTCTCTCCCAAACCCCTACACCCCATAAGATGGGTTCTAGTAAAACATTTCATATTTGGAGTTTAAACTTTTAATTCTGTCACCTAGTAGACTCTTACATTTTTAAGAAAATCCACCAAAGCTAAAAAAGGGACCCAACATCATCCTTCATCATCCCCTTTCTTACAGGTATGTGAAAATATGACAAGTAAACAAGACAACAAAAATTTATTGTATAGATATTGGCAGGCCACTACAGCTTTCTATGCTAAGTTGTACATAACGAACACGAACATTATTTATCTGGAAAGACAGATGAAATACACCCAACACTCACCAAAGTTGAAGGGAGGAAGGCAGCAACAACACAAAAACAAAGAAAATACAATATTTCAGGTAAAACCGTTCATCAGGTCAACAGATGTACTGTAAGTGGCTGGGCTGGCACAAGACTTGCGTACGACGCAGCCACTCATAGAATTCAATAGACAGATGGATGTGGTGGGGGGAGCAATGATAATATAACCGCAAGTATAAATCATAAGAAAGATTAAAATGGTTGAAGAAATAATAGTAATAAAAAATATGAATCTATTGTGATGGGTGTATAGGGGTGAGGATGGAAGATATTAATGGAAATTAAGGCCTGGGGGATGTCTAGTCTGCGGGATGTGTTGATAAGCCAATTCCCACCTGCAGAGTTCAGATTGGGAGGTAGTGTCTGAAAGTACTCTAATGGCCCTGACTGTGAAGCAGTTATTAAGGTTGCGGGTATTGTGAGTACTGGCATGTTGAGCAACAGGGAGGTCCAGGTTTTGGGAGTAAACTGTTTGTCTGTGACCATTCATTCTTATGGATAATAAGTTCGAGGTTAGGCCAATGTAGGAACTTGGACAGTGGAGGCAGGTGAGCTGGTATATGAGATGGGTGGTTGTACAAGTAGCATGACATATTATGGGGTAGGTTTCACCAGTAGTAAGGTTGCTATAGGTAGTGGTAGGTCGATGCATACCGCAATGGAGTCTCTTACAAGGGAAGGATCCAAACGGTGGTTTAGGAGCATCAGCGGGTTGATATTTATCTACAAGTGTGTTTTTTAGATTAGGCGGTTTGCTGAAGGTGACTCGGGGTGCAGTGGGAAGGATAATGGGGAGAATGTGGTGCATTTCAGGAAAGGATCTAAGAAAGTCATAGCCCAAACCAAGAATATGGTTTAGCGATTCCAGACCAGGGAAAAAGTGGGTAGAAAAACAGGGTTCTGGTTGGCTTTAGGTTGTTTGTTTCAGTATGGGGGACAGTTCCTGATTCTTGATAGCTGTTTTTGAGCTAGTTCTGGAGGATAATTGAGGTTTATGAGTGCCTGGGTCAGATTGTTGGTGTAAACAGTAAAGGACTCGTGATCAGAGTAGATGCGTTTGCCTCGAATGGCTAGGCTGTATGGGATGTAACGTTTTGTATGATATGGAAGGCAGCTATCAAAATAGAGATATTGTTGTAGGTTAGTGGGTTTTATGTGGATAGAGGTGTGTAAATGACTATTCTGTACAGAGATGTCTACATCCAGAAAAGTGATGTCAGTCTGAGAGTAGGACCAGGTGAAGTTTAAGGAGAAGTTATTAAATGAGTACAAGAAGAAGAAGGTTTTCACCATTGATCCTGATCATAAATAGGTCATCTATAAACCTGAATAGTGTTGCAAATAGAAAAAAAAATTTTTTTTCAGATTTGTGAGAGAAAAAACATGAAAAAAAACCTGGCACCCTTGTTTTTTTTTTTTTTTCAGAAAACTATATATTTGATAAATTATAGTTTTATTTATGGAACTTACATTTTACATGTGTGTTTTAAATCTTACTAAATCATATAATGTCTTACATAATGATTCATAAATGTATCTATATAGGTAACATAATTTTATTCATCCTCTATGTCAGTACCACACTCACTAGTATCACACTACCAACACTAGTTTGGTCGGTGTCGGACTTTTCTGTTTCTTCTCCTGTCTCCTCTATATCCATAACTTTAGAAGTAGTTACATTTTCTTTTACTGGTTGTTCTTGTATTGTACGCAAAATATTTTGAGATTGTAATTTTAAATTATGAGCACACTGTGCATAAAGACTGTGCCGATAGTTCTGTATTACAGTCTTTAAGTTTGAATTTAAATCTATTAGCATACAAAATAGGAGCTTTATTTCTTTTCAGTCGTTGGTTTACACCAACGGTTGCAAATAAACGGTTCATAATTGCTGACAATTAAATGAATCGGTATCACTATACGCTGAGAGTTTAACAAGTATATAAATATAAGGAAAGCACAATAAGTAATAAAAGGAGGCAAAAAACCGTGATAAATTTTAAATTCCTAATTTTTTGAAAAGATCCATCCGTAGGTCTACAGATAAATCCGTAGGGCTGGCAGCACTAGTTTAAATAGCGAGTATCAATCCAAACAACGGGGAACAGGGATTCCTTCTTGTGCAACCTAGCCTCTTCGGGAAGTCCCTGTTCATAAAAGAAAATTTCAGTCAATGTTGCTACTACTTCAACCCCCCCCCCCCCTACTGAACCAGAAAAATATAGTAGATTTAAAAATTAAGATAAGTACTTAGAATAAACTCTAAAACAGTCATATTAAACGATAAATGCCTTACAAATTTGAGATTTAGTAGTTATGAATAAAAAAACATGTCCCAAAGAAAAAACATGTTATTTTTCGCAGTTTTTTTTTTTGTTTTTTTTTCCAAGTCAGAAAAAAAACTTTTTTTTCAACACTATACCTGAACCACACGGTGCATTGTCGGGTAACCTTTGGAAGAAAATGCTCCTCTAGTCTGCCCATGAAAAGGTTGGCATAGGAAGATGCCATGCAAGTGCCCATAGCAGTGCCTCGAATCTGATGGTAAACCTGAGACTGGAAGGAAAATAAATTTTTGGTTAGGATGAATGGGGCCAAAGAAGTGAGAAAATGAGTGGTAGGGAAGGTGTGTGGGGGGACTACTTTCGAGTTAATGCTCTATGGCACTGAGGCCCTGGCTGTGAGGGATGTTGGCGTGAAGAGATGATACATCAATAGTGACCAGGAAGCAATCTGTTGGTAGGGTGTAGGGACCGTTGACAGATGCTCTAAAAAGTGGGGGGTGTCTCTGACATAAGATGCAGGGCCTGGAGGAAAGGTTGTAGGTGCTGGTCAATGGAAATTATTTCTTCATGCTGTTGGCAAAGGGATAGTAAAAATATTCTGGCAGAAATAGGGGAGAAAACATGAGTTTGGTTTTCTTCCTGAATTATTGATCACAAAGGACAAAATTGAGAAAATTGGGTAAAGTAATGTATTGGAAATGCAAGACAGGAAGCTCGCAGTGTATTTATTTCTTAGCTTTTTAAATTTCTTTGCTTGTGGTGGCGTCAGTTCTGTTCCCCTCCTGTCATTCTGCACTCGTCTCATCTCTGTTGTCTCCCACATCATCACTGCTTCTGTATGCTGATGTTCGGATTGCTAATTCTTGTACAATCTTTTTTTTTTTGAGAACCTTTATCTTTGCTTCAATTGTCGTTTCCACCCACTTTTTTATATATTTTCATGGAGATTATAAACTGCTATTTATATTGTCTCCTGTTATTTCCTTTAGCCACAAAGTCCGTCCCAGAATTACCATGTCAGGAGATTTTTATAGAAAGACTAGCAGAGTTCCCGGCATTGCCAAGTATGATTTACGTTGATTTGCACACGCAGTAAACATTGAAACTCATAAAAGAGGTCAGTTTTTTGTGCTTGTGAATTAAATTTCATGTCAGCTGCTCCATTTAAATGGCTAACCCCCGGTGTAGCAGAAAAGTGATTGGGTTGGGGTTGATTTATTCCTGCAATATTTTTAGTTATGATATCAGGAACTTGTGTACTAAGTTTCATCATAATAACCACAGCGATTTGTGCAGCAATAGGAACAATGATTTTTTTTCCAGGAAATGTGGTAAAGATAAAATCGCTCATCAATAAATTACAAAAAAATAACACTACGTCAACACTAACAGTTCAATTTCATGTTCAAAGACACCAGATATGCATTACTTACTATTAAAAGCGATTTTAATTCACTTCAAAACATCAGAGATTGTAACAGTGCGGCCTCAGATAGTAACTTCAAGAAACAAAGACGATATTGAAAGGTTTTTTTATTATATTATTAAAATTAATATTTTCCACTTTACGTAGTTTCCTCTTCGCTTTGGATATAGCCATGTATTGGGTTTAAAGAAAGTAAAAGTTACATGTGATAATATAGCTATTATTTTTTATGATGCATGACATATGGATCATATTTCTTTTTTTTGTTTTGGGCTGTATGTTCAGATTTTCATTTACCGCTCTGGCATTATGTTAACGTTAGAGCATAAGACTTACCAACAATTCAATTGAAATTCTAACCTTTAAAATGGTGAATACCACGTCGAAATCTGCACAGTAGTTTTTGAGTTTTTCTGGCACAAATATACCCAGTATTCGTTTTATAGATATAGAGTAACATATAGATTATAAAGGAAACAGAAATTACCCACCACATACCATTTACCACTGACTGGCCGGCAATACATGCCGCATATCTGTACACTTCACAAATGGTCAGCAACTCTCCACTCTGAACTATAACTGAACTCTCAAACACACTCTTTGTATTGATCGATGCAAGTTTATTGTTACTTTCTTTTTCAGATGAACCATTGTAGCTTAATACCCTCTCATTTTTACAAATTATTATGATGGCTCCAAATGTCACTGTTTCATTACAAACCTTTAACATGCACAGCCATACTTGATGGTTGGATTAGTCACTTAAAAAAGGCAGTCAAACATCTTAAAGCAGTCTGATGGTTGTCTGTGGACTTCACTGTCGTGAAACTGAAGGAGCACCTCTTCCCAAATAATTTGGAAAGAAGGCTGGACAAAATACAAAAAAAAGAGCACATTAATCACTCTGCAATGGCTGTCGTTCAAAGTAATGTCATATTATCGAAGATACAGGACAAGTGTCAGACTCTAATGAAACCTCTCAGTACATAAGGTATCTGTGCATGCAAGTGCAATAATGTATACAAAACAAGTTATACTATCCTCAGCTGTTGCACAAATGGTTTTGACATGCCAGATTTTATTATGCTTGATTTTCTTTCCTTTTTTACTGTAAAACACTTTTAAATTACTTTTCAAGTACAATAATGTGCAATGTACAAGGTCAATACCAAAAGTAGTAGGACTGATTTTATTTTAAAAAATTATTGAATATATGTTTAAAATTCCTTAATCCTCTTCGAAATAGCACCCTTGGGCAGCTACACACGTTGCTGCACGCCGCCTACCATCCTGATCTGGCTCCATCTGACACTCACATGGATGAAAAAGCAGCCTAAGGGACAGAAGTTTGACTTGATTCAGGATGTTCAAGCAGCATCGATGAGGGCTCTCAACAGCGTACCCGAATCTGACTTCCAGAAGGTGGAAGCGTAGAACTTGATACCTAACTCCCAAACCGGATTCAGAAAAGGGAAAAACACAACAGACAACCTCGCTATATTGACCTCAGACATCAACCTCACATTTCTTAATAAACAATACCTCGGAGCGATCTTCCTAGACATACAATCCACATACGATAAAGTTAACATATCCATCCTCGTGCATAAACTGCAAATGCTAGGAATCCCGAAGAAATTTGTGGCAGGACTTTTCTCCCTCCTATCGGAGAGAATAATATTCGTCAGTTCGAAGAAGAACAAGATAGGTCCGCGTATAGTCTTCCTAGGGCTGCCTCAGGAAGCTATATTAAGCCCGCTTCTATACTTGATATACTCAATGGACATTAATTCTCATCTTCCGACTAGAATCATCTCTTTACAATTCGCAGACGATGTGGTGATCTATGCCATCGGCGATACTCAGGATGAAGTCCTCATTCTTTTGAGCGAAGCTATGACAGCCCTTTCCATTTGGCTACATAACAACGGACTAGACCTATCCAACGCAAAGTCATCAGTGGTTTACTTCTCCAAAAGGAAAATCCTCTACAACTCCAGCAACCTACAGTTAGGGCCATATAATCTAACTCTGAAAAGACAAGGCCGATTCCTCGGGATGATACTGGACCATCGCCTCAACTGGGCCCAACACATAGATCAACTGATAACAAAAGCCATCTCCCGCCTCAACATAATAAAAAATGGTATCTGGTGTCTGGTGGGGCGCTCACCCTCAAAGCCTACTCCTGATATATCGATCTCTGATCAGACTGCTAATCGACTACGGCAGCATGTTTTATCAAAACGCTAGGAAAGATGCCCTGAACAAACTAGATAGACTACAATCACGCTGCCTTAGAGCCTCCTTAGGAGCCGTTCGGTCCACTCCCACAAACGCATTACTAGTAGAATCAGGGGAACCTCCGCTCCACATTCGACGAGCATACCTAACTGAAAAATTTTTAATGGAAAGATTGTCACTCAATAACCACCCCATTCATGAACGTCTCGAGAGGTTATCAACCATAGCAAATAGAGCCAAAAGTCGAGCTCATCTTCCCTGTTAAACGCCTATAAATTCTGGCTAAAATACAAAGACAAACTATCCTCGTATAATATGCTCCCAATCTTTCAAGAACCTTTCGAGCTTCGTCTAGAAAGAACCCACACAATCCTCTGGGAGGAAGCCAAATCCGGAAATTTGATCCACAAGATATCCAGATTCCTATCAAAACCAGACAACAGCACTCTTAAAATATTCACAGACAGATCGAAAACCACTGGAAATAATAGAGTAGGAGCGGCATATTTCTGTCCCAACACAGGTAAATCGACTCAATTTTCGCTACCCGAAGAGGCATCCATCTATACAGCTGAAGCAAAAGCCCTGCTGGAAGCCATCAGATATAGCCAAAGTACCAACATGGACAAAGTCGTCATCCTGACGGACTCCCTCAGTGTACTAAAGAGCTTACAAAATACTACGTGGAATAGCCATACTCAAACTATTGTACTGGAAATTCTACAACAACTGAAACGGAACCGGGAACTTGGCAGTACGACTACTCTGATGTGGATCCCATCTCACAGCGGCATCGAGCATAACGAACGGGTGGACGCCCTGGCAAAACGAGCTATCCATGAGGGAGAGGTAATCAACATACAACTCCCAATCTCGGATATAACACATAATATCAAAGTAAGAGCCAAGGAAAAATGGCAAGAGGAATGGACGATCTCCTCAAAAATCAAAGCCTCATATTATGCAACCATTCAACCGAGCATATCTCCAAAACCTTGGTTTTACAATTGGAACAGTAGCAGACGATTAATCACTACGATATTGAGAGCCCGTTTTAACCACGGTAACTTCCCCAGCCACCTACACCGAATATGGTTGAGAGATTCCCATACTGCGACTGCTCAGACCAGGCAATAGGAGACATCAATCACATAATTTTTTCATGCAATAAATACCAACAACTCCAGGACCAAATGATGAAAGATCTTGCCAAGAACGGCTTCCCCTTTCCGACAAACGTAACCCTCCTGCTTTCCAGCAACAAAGTAGTACTTAGCATCCTCGCCAGATACTTAAAAGATGGAGGGATAGAATTCTAACCAATCTTGTAAGTTAAAACAGGAAATGACTATACTTCAAACCTAAAGCCCAAACCACAGCACAACCCCACTTCCGCGCAAGCACAACAACTAGTTTGGCAAAATTAACAGTATCCTCACCAATCTACCGATTGAGGCCAACACCAGATAGATCAACCCTCTACAGATTATTTGTCAAAGAAATACAGCAATTTAGACTAATCAGTAGAAAATAATGGATATACAGAACCGCCGATTACTAAGTCTAGTTGATGTATCGTCTAGCAACGCTTTTTAGATTATGGTACTTAAGAAGGCACTTGAAATTTGAATATTGTAAATAGCATATAAATCCCACAAGATTGTAATAAATTTTACCTAATATAGATAAGGAAATGTGTAAATAGATAAGTTACGCAAATGGATGTAAGAAGCTTTGTAAAAATTTAGATTGGCTGTATGGTCTCTAACCAAATGCCATTAAAATATAAAAAAATAAAAAAAAAATGGCAGCAGCATAATTCTAAGTGTGTAGCTGCCCAAGGGTGCTATTTCGAAGAGGATTAAGGAATTTTAAACATATCTTCAATAATTTTTTTTTTTTTTTTTTTTTAAATCAGTCCTACTACTTTTGGTATTGAACTTGTATAACTAAAAAAATTTCAGCCTGAACTTTATTGCAAGCTGATTTATTATCTTTGTATTTTCATTTCCTTGATCCTTATATGACCTAGCCAGAATCAAAATGAATAAATTATATTAATTTGCGAACTTGGACGACATTCTGAGTTTTATTAGTTGAGGTGTATAAATAATAGTTCAATCTACTTGCTAAAATGACTGTACAAAATTATGTGTGTATTGTGAGCTTACAGTGCCATAAAAATTACAGAATCCTTTTTGGCTTTTCTAACTGTCCCATCTTCTGCCAAAGATACACTTTAAAACATTCAGAGAATTGAGTGTTATTGCTCTGAAATTTTGTCCAAAAAGTGAATACAATCATCAGAAATTAAAATTGTATTTCTCAATGTCAGGCGTGGTAAGACCTGCTACCTTTAAAAACTGTACAGAGAATTGAAAACAAAGGTTTGATGACCATTTCAGGGCGAGTTATAACTGTCTTTAAGGTTTTATAGGGAGCAAAAAATAGCAAAGTAATCGGTGGATAAGGTATAATAGATAGAATTTCAGATGAGATGCTGTTAAATGCATTAGAAAAAAGGCGAAAATACCATTTTATTGTACAAATGGGCCCAGAACTTAACTAACACTTAAGTACCAGTAACAGAAACATCACAAAAATATTATGAAAACATTAGAAGATACCTCCAAAAACCTTATTGCATAGCCGCTACAAAATTTCATATCGCTTGATGGTATCTTGTGCCTTTCCTTTCATCAAAACCACCTACAACTTGTAGACTACATAAAATGGTGCCATACTTTCCCCCATTATAACCACATTATCCAAAATAAAGTACAATTTGCTGCTTCCAATTGGAAATAAGGAAGGTTAGGGAAAATAACCCGTCACTTATCACAGATGAAGGTAGGAAGGCCAGAAGAACATGAACACATTTTACAATATTTCAGTTGAAAACCTCATTCATGTTCATAGTATTGGGACATTTGGTAAGGAGCGGTGCGCTCACACCATGGTATACTGCGTGATTAGATACTCCTTGAAGAACAGCATTGAGGAAGTCAAAAAGGTGTGAGTAAACTGCTGTGAAGTGAACTATTGATAATTGTTGAGAAAATATATTAATCATTTGGATAGGAGTATAATCACCACTTACCAAAGTCGGAGATTGCTGTGATGTGGACAAAAAACACATAGACACACAGAGCGATGAAATTTTTTGGCTCATACAATAGAATGAGGTAGCTAGCTGCCTGATGGAAGCTGGCAGCTATTGGATAGGAGAATAACCTCCGCTTGCTGAAGTTGAAGATTGCTGTGGCATCACAACTCGGAAATATGCATACACACATGAGCATTGAAATTGTGGGGCTTATGTCCCTTCTTTAACAACAGAGTGAGCCTGGCAGCTTACTGGAGGTGTTGACTGTTAGCTGGCGAATTGTGGAGAAGAAAATCAAATTGTGGGAAGTATGGGTGGCAGTTGAAAAGCAAAATCCCAAAAATTGTGAAACATATCACGGGAACAAATCAATGGAATGTGTAAGAAGTCGACAAAAAAATCAATAAAATTTTCTTTCGTATAAAACAGATATTACACACTACTCAAATACCTGCTCTGGTGACCAGTGGTTCAAGTGGGTAGAGAGATGGGGAGTTGGGACTGCATGGAAAAGAAAGAAGATTACTTGGTGTTATCCTTAATTAGTACCTGGCAGCTGTCTAGTCTCCAATTTATACTGATAAGCCATTTCCCAACTTCTGAATTCAGAGATGTTGCTTCTGTCTGAGAGGATCCTTACGCATGGTCGGTGAAACAAGAAATGAAATTCTGGTACAATGCATTGTGGCATGATGACATACTGAATTATCAGGGTTCTGGGTAAATTCCATTTGTCTGTGTCCATTAATTTTGATGGTCAGTGAATTCATGGTATAACCTATGTAAGAGGTTGGGCAATGGTTCAGGTTAAGTGAAAGGATACACATGTGGGAAGTCTTATGATGGGTAATCTTCCCTCAGTTACTGGGTTGGAACAGGTGATGGAGGCATGGTGCATGTTGTTCAATGTACAGCATGATCCTCTTACATAAAATGCTCTGTTTATGTCGTCTATAGCTACTATAGCTATTGGCTAGAGAACGATCATGTGACAGCCGTCACTCGCCAATCAACAGTCACCATATTGCATTCCTTCATTCATGTTGCTTTTTGTTTATTTACGACAGATGCATAAATTCATGTAAGGAGAAGGGTATTCAATATTTACTCTATTTTATTTGTATCAGTTATAAGCAATAGGTTAAACCATAACCTAAGATTTTTTTGGGAGACAATAAGAAACAATGAAAAAATGAAATTAAAAACTCAGAGAAATGTAATTTCTGCTTCATCAGATTTCATAAACAAGAATCTCCACTCATCATATAGAACACAGACAGCACATTTTGGAGAGAGATAGTGACATTTAAGGTTCCCCCACTACAGTAGCGTCCATGAAAATGGTAGATTACAAAACTATCACTAGGCACCCTCCATTCATAGCCATCAATGTCAGATCTTGGACTGTCAATACCTATTATATGTTAAACCCCCACAGCTTCACTTTTTTTGGTGTGTATGTATGTGTTATTTTTTGTTGTTTTTTCAGTGCCTATGGAAATTTAACTGTTAGAAGTTTATTGGACACTATTGAGCATTATATGAAGGAGTTTGACTTCCCAGATCCATATTTAGTTGTAAGTATTCTTAATATTTATGATACTCTGTAAAGAGTGGCCTTGAACTCTGTATTTGGTTTGTAGAATATTCTTATATAGCAGTTGGTGTAGGGTACAGACAACCAGTTACAACACATTCAGTTTACAACGTGTGTGTGTGTTTCAGAAAAAGAATAAAATTAAACCAGATTTGTGGTGCGTATTCCACTGCTGAGAAGCAGACTTCAAGTGCCGAAATGCTCACAAGTTGTTCTTTATTCTTCATGTCTTGGAATTGTGCTCCAATTTTACCCGCGGTTATTTAGTGGGGGAGTAGATGTTCTCTCCAGATGATTTTAAGATTTCTAGTGGCTTCTCTATTTCACACATGGAAGGTGCATACTTCTGTTTTACTGGGATTTGGCTTCAGTTGGTCATTGTCTTAGTAAATGCCCATTTTGCCCATAATTGTCACTAGCATGCTGTCAGTTTATTTCAAGTTACTGACTTCAGTAGCAAAGGCAGTATTGTCTGCATTAATAAAAACATCCATCTGCTAATTAACAGCTTACAGATTATTCTTTTATCCAGTATCTCACTTGCCTTTTTATCCCTGTTCAACATTTTCAAAAGCTTTGTTTAAGTCAGAAATTTACATAAATGTATCTTTGCTTCTCTCGTACCGTCACTTTTTCCTACCTCATCTATCTGTTTATTTATGAAGTATCCTAGTTAACAGAGATTGATAAGGAATCATCATTTCTAAAAACTGAAAGCAGGAAGGCCGCAATGACAACAACAACAAAAAACAATATTTCAGGAGAACCCTCATTCATTTAGGAGCATGATAAAACATGAAATAACTCAGTGGACATGTGGCGACTGTTGGCATTTCCACAACCATTCCCTTGCCATATTTCGTCAGGCTCCTGCATTATTAAAAGTTCTCCCAAATCCTTGTGAATTTTGTACAAAGTTTCTCAGGTTATCTATCAAAGGAGTGCATCATTTTGATGAAACATTTCAAAACTAAATTGAGGCTTCATCTTCTGGCAAAGTGTTTGGTTCCTGGAGTGATTTTCCTTAACAGACTGATAACTGGCATCGATGAACCTCATAAGCTGTTTAAGGGTGCCAATTTCAATACAACATTTCACCAGAAGATGAAGTTTGAGACTGGCTTTGAAGCATTACATCAAATTGATATATTACTCAGTGAGAGACCGGCAAACATTTTATACAGTTGCACTAAGAAAGTCTCTGCCCTTTAATTGTAAATTTTATTCATATTGTGTCATCACCACTCTCCTACCTTCAATTTTGATCTTAGATAGCTTTACTTTCACTATCCTTTTATGTCTTCATATTGGATATTTAATCGTCTGCCATAATATAATTTTTTAGGATTAAATTTCCCAGGTACACATTAGGTCTTCGCTGCAGTAATTACCCCAGCCTTCGGCTTTACAATGCTATTGATCATCTCTGAATAATCAGCCTTTGGGAGCCATTCTCAGCGACATGGACAAAAGAGAGCCCTTAACTCGTACAAGTTCCTCTTCTATCCCATAAGGACATTCACAAGTGTTAAATGATCCCTAATACTGTTCATTTGCCAGAAAATCGTCCATGAAAAAGGTGATTATGTATAGGAGATGCTGAGTTGAAAGAGGAATTACAATCCTTAAACTTAATTATCTCAGCTGCAGAATTGTAACAGGAGAGACATGTATTACCAAAAAAAATTAAAAAATGTGTAGAACACCAGGCTAGGGTTGATGCATATTGAAACTGATACCAAGACTGTTGTCTGAACTATGAAAAACACAATTTTCTTAATATGCAACTATGTTAGAAAGAATCTAAAATATAGCTGAGACTTTGTGGTATAAACTATGAAAACCACAGCTTTTTTTTAATATATAACTAGAATTGTTATTCATACAGAATATACAGTAAATTAAAGATAAATGTGTCACTGGATAGATCTTGTATGGATATTATTTGAATGATCTCTATACTCTGGATAGGGAAGCAATCTAGAGTTGTAGCATTTTTTCATGGTTCAATGATACAAAAAATTGTAACTGTTAATATTGTAGTTATTTATATTGTTATATAAAATGTTCTAAGTTTGTTATAATAATTGAAAATCAAGTTGCTTATAGAATAGTTTTAGGCAAATTTTCCTTGTCCATCAACCTACAAACTTATATAAAATTTGTGCTTAGATTTTTAAAGTACATTTCTTTACCGCAATATTATTGAACTGTTGAATGTAGTGCAGGATTCCAGAACATTTTGTCATCAATTCCACGCACTAGCAGCTGTGCGGAAAAAATAGATATTCAGAGCAAGATCCACCTAATACAATGTGTGTAAAATGAAGAGGTATATTAGAAAGTGTAATTTAACTGATGGTAGTAATTTATTCTTAAATAATTTTGAGAATGTTTCATTTATCTAAATTTAGTTACTAGCCACAGCAGAAAGAATACAATAACTGAAAGTAGGAACAAGTATAGTATGTAATAATTATGTTTTCCTTTGCCAAGTCGTATCACTCGATTTACTGAGGTCTGCAAGAAGCCGCCAGTTCTGTCAAAATCATCTCCCTAAAATAGAGGGAAAAAAAATCTTGATAGCATTAATCATAATCAGTTTTGACGTAAATTCATTTAGAATTTTAAAAATGTGTGAAGATTGTATTTAAAAGCAAGCTTAAATTTAGCAAGAGACATTTAAACTCCTGCATAACTAATTATCAAATATTGTAATGTCAGACAAGTGCTAAAAAGAACCACATATTCCATGAAGGCACATCAAGAATGATGGGTTAAGAATTTGAACCTTCACAGTAACATAAGGTAATTTTATCCAGAACTTCTAATCTGAGGCATCTCCATGTCATTGTTGTGATGAAAATAAAAACAAAATCAGTTTGATGAAAACACTACATATGCATGTAACTGAATTTCCCAATAATGCAGGACAATTTCAAATTGTTAAGTTTACATCAGTAATCATTATCAATGTTTTTACAAAGGCATCTTGCTAGAGATTTTTGTTAAGATTGCTGAACCTTCATAGTGACAATCACTCTTAAACTTATGGCCCCCTTATATTAGGGGAAAGATTTTCTGCTCACTGTACTAATTGTTGATATATAAATGTCACATTAAGTTCCTTATTAAAGAAAATGACAACAGCTTATCCTGGGTCTAGAAGTCACTTGTTTAGTGATAGAGTTCAACAAAAATGTCCGAAATCACTACTCGAATAAATCAGACTTTGCATCCTAATCAAAGGTTGCTAGGCAAAGTTTCCAAAATCATTAACTCAATTTAATTGTTTTTCCATGGCCATTCTAACTAGACTTGCTCCAATGGTCAACCATACACTTACAACATTTTAGAATTCGTGTATTATACCATTCGAAATTTGGTCAATATGCCTGTTTCCATACCTGTCCTCACCTTTAGCAGTTATATGAATATGCTAAATGTGTGCACCCTGTCTCAGTGAGTTCCAACTAGAAACCGAGTGCCAAATCACCAGTCGGCTCTCGTCATGTGACCTCAACTGACGAATAATAAATTTGCTTGGATAAATTCCCAAAGACTTTGATTTGTTGTCTGTGGTTTTATCTGAATTTGATTAGATAATATAACATTTCATTCCTTCTCCAATTCTGATTGTATTTATACAAAATGATGTGCCTAATATTAAAAGCAATTTCTACATAATCAAAATTTTCTAATAATCTTCTTTCCCCAAAAAATTAATTCTCGAAATCTCACATGATGAAAAGAACATAAATCTTTTTATAATATTCTTCCAACCTTGAAACATATCTCACAATACTTCATCTTATTTAAATTAGCTCAAAACTTATTAGTATTATTTTGCTTTATAAATTAATAGCTATTGTTACTGCCTGGACCAAAACAGTTTTAAGTTTTGTCTGCCTTTTTTAATATCAACCATTGATGGGTTACAGATGTATCCTTATTTTGGTTACACTGATCTGCTTAAATTTCCTTCATTCATTACCACCTTTCTAAAATAACTCACTTGGTCAGCAAAGGAGCTGCAAAACCACAGAACAAACCTTGCAATTTTTGCCTTTATGAACTTGCTTTCATGCTTTGGTTGTAAATTAAATTACAATAAAGTGTAGTGGCAAATTTTCAAAAAAATGGTAATGAATTTATTTTTTTTTAATAGGGAATAATGATAACTAAATTGTTGAGAAATTTTATAAGCTATAGTTTGTCACTAATGGTTGCGCTCATTTTTGTACATACAACATGGGAAGGCTTCAAAGTTCAGTTATACTGTTATATTGAAAAATAACAAACAAATTGGTAACCACCACAATAGAAATCTCAAGTACTGCATAACAGAAAGCAAAGTAACCTTAAGTTTCAGCCCATGCCCCTTACTGGCAAAAAAAAAGCTGTGTAAACATTCAGGAGAACATCTAAATGCATTAGATCAGGCATGTCAAGGATATGGCCCGCGATCGTAATGTGACACAGAAAGAAGAATCATGTTTTTTAGAGCTTTTAGACTTCATTCTATTCCTCTCTTTTTATTTGAATCTGGCCCGCCTACACATTCTAAATTTAATATACGGCCCTCTGCAAAATTGAGTTTGACACCTATGCATTAGATTATACTTCATAATATATTATTAATTACCAGTTGTGCTCATTTTAATTAATAGTCAGTTTATTTTTGATGGTTGCCAGAATTTTCATTTATCATTTACTTGGCAATTTTTCTTTAAGTGTTGTTTATTCTCATGTGAACAGTGAAATGATATCCACTGTGTTGTAGCACAGAAAATGCGTCTTGTTGGTCATAAAGCATGACTAAAATTTATATTGCAGCAACAACACACTATTTCTTGAGGCATTGAAGAAATACATTAACACACAGAGTTTCCAATACCTAATTTTGCCATAGCCCTATAAATTAGCAAGAAACGAAACAAGTCATGGTGCAAGATTTTGAATACACATAATAATTTTAAACTCTTACAGCAAGCACAGAATTGCTTAATCTGCCTTGTCATAAAAATCCTAGGACATATGACAGTGCTACAATTTATTCACAGTTTATTTCATTACAATTTTTCTTATCCAATATGTTTTGTAAACTGAGGTGTAGCACTTTTCTCAAGTTAATAAATAAAAAGCTACAAAAGGATTGACAATTTGAATGTTTAGAGTTCAAAGAGTTAAAAAGTTTGTATAGTTACAGTTCATGAAGATTGGTCAGTAAATTTATTTGAATCCTAAGATATTCCTCCATGAGACTGAATCAGTTATAATTCTTAAATATGAAGCGCATTTTAAAATGCAGCTTAATAGGCTATTTGACTATTTTTGTTAATGGTTTTAAATAGTTTATTGATACAAGTTATTTACCGGATACTATTTAATTTTTGACAAAAGTGCTTATTTTATGAAAAATTCAACGCCAAAATTTAGAGTATTTGAAAGCCCACCAAAACGCTTCTTTGCTGCCTGGCGCGGGCCAACAACACTCGTGATGTCACCTGCCAGCAAGCGCTCTCTCTACATAAGTAACGTCTGGTTTGTTTCTCTGAATTTGTATATAAACTGTTGGAAATATGGGTTATAAATAGTGTGTAGTACATCAATCTACAACCACAACAATAAAAACTCTCCAAATAAATGTGTTACCGCATGAGCTGAAATAGGAAAATAAAGTCGCTGCAACCTGCTCGTCGAAACCCAGATGGCATTGCGACTAACAAGGGGAGGTTTTCAGTGTGGAAATCGCAATCGTAGAACGAACAACTCTGGTAAGTAGTACGTCACCTCTGGCTTCATGCTGGGTTTGAAGTTCAATCCCACCACTCATTATTTTTATTATTATTATTATTTTATATATATTTATTTATTATTTATTTTTGTTTATTTTTTTATTATTATTTTTTTGGGGGGGGGGAGGGGGGGGCTATTCAATCTTGTAGCTTTAAAAACTTGTACTAAACAAATTCTACAAAAAAAAATTATTTTCCTTCAACAAATACGCAAATATTCGGATGGTATAAATCATAACATTTGAAACAATAATTACGTGCACATCAGCAACATTTTATGAAAGATATCTTTCCACAGTCACGTACAGTATGTATTATTGATTTAGGAAAGCAGTTTTCGTTAACATTTGTAAATTTGGGCCTTTCATTCGTTAATGTTGACTAATACCAGGAATATTTTATCAAGTCATAAAATACAGTTACTCGCAAAATGTGCTGAATAAGTGAATGTATCTTAACAGCATCTTCACGAGAAGATATTGCACGATTATCTTGCAACAGTTCCGGTGTGTTTTGAAGTATTTTTATTAGTTTCTGTATCTGACGATAGAAATACACATCAAATGGCTGACATAAATGCATAAATTCGGTGGTATCATCCTAATATTTGCAATTTATCGAATGAAAATAAAAATTTTGTAGAATTTGTTTCAAAACAAATTTTTAATGGTACAAGATCGAATAGCAATAAAAAAAATACAAATAGAAAAAAAATTTTTTTTGCTGGTGGTGGGATCGAACTTCGGACCCATCACATCAGATTATACCACCTTAACGAGCACAGCCATCAGATTATACCACCTTAACTAGCACAGCTAAACTGACATCATAAACAGACGTTCTTCCATACAGGTATAGATCATTTACACATAATTTTTATACTATTTAACCTCCTATTTTTCTTAAATGGAGACCCAACAGAACTGCTTTAGGGCGAGAAACTACAGGTGTCGTACTATTTACCAGACCAGTTCGTTCTGTGATCGCGATTTCCACACTGAAAACCTTTCCCAGTAAGTTGCATATCATTTGTTGTAAATATCATATGCACCATAATTTCTTTGAGATAATGTAGTATGCTGCTTAAGGCGAGTATCAGTAAACTTAGGGTTCTCAGGTTCGATCCTCGCTTTGGAATATGTTTTGTTATTTGTGTGTGTTTTCTTTAGATACTAGTTGCTGTTGATAATGCTGCATATTCTTTTTCTAAAATCAACCAAAACATTATTTTTTTTTTTTTCAGAATGTTTCGCAAATTTGTGGATAGGAAGCGTATTATAAAAATTTGAAACTTAACCAAAAAAGACTTCAAAACTGAATAGGGGCGTTACTTTCACGCTGATAAGAAGTTTTAAAAAAGCTGAAAATTACTTGCTCATTAAAAGTAAATACTGCCTAAATAGATGTAATTATGTCAGAAAGGCAACATGCAGTTGTATAGTCACGTAAAAATTTCAACAAAAGTTATTCAAAGTGTTCCAGAACTGCTGCGAGATTAGCTTTAAATGTTATTGTTAAAATAAATTCTATTATTCACTGCCGAGCACTTGGATGTTTTGTAATGATAATCTATCTAAAGTATGTTTCAAAATTAAAAGTTGGAGGTTATCTTTTTATAAAAGTTTTCTTGTATGACAGCAATCTATGTTTCAAACGTTTACATGATGTTTTATGACTTCTTCAAATAAAAACATGATTCTGTAAAGCAGCAAACAGAAACGAAAAAAAATATACACCTGAAAAAAGTATTATCCTAATCAAGGTTCGAACACAGGATCTTCAAATTCCTATAGCTCTTTTTAACCATGCAGCTAACAGGTCACCATGGCATCATTACTTATCTTCTTGTCAATAGTGAACAATTAAACATCGCAGTTTCCACATGTGGTGAAGTGAACGCGGTCGGTAAATAAATAAACAATAAATTCAGTTTCATTGGGAAAAATTATCATTGATCTATAATTATTTATCTGCAGTTAAGAAAAATTGTCCTCAACATCCAGTTATTTAACTGTTGTGCTTACATTATACTACACTTGCATGTTTCTCGTAAATATCTCCTAAAACAACTAACTTAATTTAAAATTTTAGTCATTTTTATGAAGCGTTCCTGTTAATCTCTAACGTCCAGTTTAAATTTAAATGATTCTCGAATTGAAGTTATTACATTTTCAAGCTCCATAGAATAAAAGACGGGTTGTTTCTATGGCATATTTCCGCTGTAGGCTTCTACAAATTGTTCTTCATTTTATATTCAACACAAAATCTCATTAGTAACAAGAGGTAACCAGCAACAAATAATAAAAATAGTTGAAAACTTGGATAATAGGAAACACTCCATACGCAGCCGCAGTACCTACAGGCAGGTTACATCACTAAAGCGATCGCCAATCCCAGAGCGTTTTCTGTCATGTGACAAGAGGCAAGAAAAATCTGATTTTTACTTTGCTTTTGTTATTAAAAACAATCCACCTTTCTTTTCAAATTTGACAAAAATAGCTTCCTTAAGAATTATTCTAATGACTACAATTCGAAATGACTACAAATTTGAATGACTATAATTTGACAAATATTTTCAATACTGTAAAATAGCCTATTATACTTAAAGCTTTATATCACCATCTGACTGGCTTTCAAGATGACTGACTTGGGAATAAATCTTATGTAGATAATACATTTATTAATGGGTGTGATTGAAACAAAAGGAGCTGGTCAGAAAATTAAAATATAAACCCCAGATTATTGAAGACAAAAGCAGGATGATGTTGATACAAAAAATATAGTCTTGCACAAAACACTGAAAATTGTTGGTGTAAAGTATTTACAATGTGTTTGGAGTCAAGACAATTCAAAAGCAGAGGAACACAGGAATGGAAATGGGTTTAAATGATGAGGAAAGTATATCTGAACATCACAAAACCAATTCATAAATAAACCCATACTTGCTGAATCAAAATTATATGAGCACATGAAATCTATTGGCATGTGCAAATCCACACACTCGCCTAATGTTTCTCCCAAAAAAAATTGTAAAGGTGTTTGTCTCTATTTTGCATTGTCACATCCCTTCTGCCTTCAGGTGAAATTAAAGACCTCTTCCAACATCAGTCTTATCTGCACGTTAGGGTTAAACTACAGAAGTCATAGATTGTAGTAAATATGTGGCTAGAGTCCTTTGTTAACTATTTGACATCAGCACATACCAGGTATTCCACACATTCCATCTGTGGGAAAGTACACAGCCTCATAGAGTAAATGGCTTATTCAAATTTCTCACTGCCCAGTCCATTCTCCTTCTAACTCTAGAAAAACCTCATTCCCCTGCCATTTACCAGCTCCCAAAAATCCCAACTCAGGATGCCCCAAGATGTTGCATATGGGCTCACTGCTGAATGGATCTCAGTCTTTATAGTCAATACTTCTAACCCAAAGTCAGTCATCTTTCTTCCAATATATACAGCATTTCTTCGATTGTACTGCAACAGGCCCTGTGGGACTCCTTGCTGATTCTATCCTCCTCACATTCCTTTATCTCTCACTGCCATGGCCTTAGTGCTATGGACTATTTTCTAGACCAGTGCTCTCTACTACTGTATTTTTTTAATGTCTCTGACAGACAGAGATCTTAAATATATATATTTGTTCCCCCTTCAACTACAAGTTTTATCACCAGATCTGCAGGACTACAGTGGATATCCATATGGCTCCATCATATGTTAACCTCTTGGCTATCATGAATAGTCATTATTAGATCAATATATCATCTGAGTAAGAGAATAACCACTGCTTACGTGCTGCAGCACTATTCTACATTGGTAATCCCAATGTCTGTCTCTCTCTCTCTCTGTGCACGCGCACATGCCTGCTTACCTCAGATGATGGCAGGGACACAAAAAATGGACATGAACACACAATGCATTGCAATTATCAGATTTTTAACCCTAGCCCATTAAAGAACATGGTGGAGGATGGTCGCTATGGGCCACTGGCTGAATTAGTGGCTCCTTCCCATGCAATATACTATTGCAAGATGAGTAACATGCACCATGCTCCCATCACCTTCATCAAACGCACTATAGACATGCCAGATGTGAAATCTCCCATGTAATATACCAGTTAACCTGCAACTACCATTCAGCTCTATACACAGGTTTGACCGCCATTTAACAGTCCATAAAACACAAACAAACTGTATTCACTTAGAATCCAGACCACCCAGTAGCTGCTCGTGACACCAACAATTTTAATTCTTCCTTCCTATCCATGATATCGGAGTCTTCCCAAACAACAGCAGCCGTCTGAACTTGGAAGAAGGAAACTGGTCTACCAGTACAAATTTGGCACCAGGCAACTACTGGATCATTTCTTAAGATGATACCCAGCTTCAACTTTAGCTTCTTTATCTCCTCGCCTATCTTATTTTTATTATTTATTTATTTTAATGGATTTTAGCCATATCAACCAGACAGCCAGTCTTTAAAAAAAGTTTTTATTGACTCGTACAATAACATTTTCAATTAATTCATAGCTGACAACATATAATACAATGGCACAAGTAAAACACTTATGGTCTGACTTACAACCAGTCATGATTTAAAATTAATCATTATATATATACAATCATGTGTTAAAATAAACATAACACAATGCAAATGATCTACTCCCACTCCCTAACATATACCAGAGACTATGTTTAATTTTATATTTTTTTCTGATTTACTGTTCACATATGTTTACTTATTTAGAATTTTGCTATCTGCTCATTTTGCCCAATCATGATTTGTTTTGATTATATATTTACTGGTTTTGCAATGTTTGGCTGTTCTTTTCAACTTACTACCTTCACTCTCTGTCCTCTGTTTGAACTTATGCCCACCACCTACCTTCTTCAGTGGCCACTGTTTAAGGCACTGGCCTATATCAGCCACCCTCCTTTGTGTTCTATTGCTGAGGGATCTTTTTCCATTGTAGAATACTTTCCATGTCATTTGCTGTCTTAGTTGCAACAAATTACCTGCTTCATATGTAGATCTGTTTGCCATTTAATTATCCTTAGGGATGAATGGTCACATACAAATGGTTTTCATGCAGAATAATGACAATCTGTTGTGTTCAATAACCACTTTATAGTTTAAATGCATCAAGGGTCAGGCTAAGTCATAGCGTTAAATGCCAACATTTCAGCCGATCTGCTTCGCCCTTCTTCTAGAGCAGACATCCACTGAGATATATTTTACACACTCTTCTCAACATAATTCAGTTGTGTTTTGTAGTTCATGTAAAATACTTATAGTATCACCCTAAAAGGAGGTCTAAGCAGACTCGGTGAAACATCAGCATTTACTGAAATTCTGTTAAAGAAATGGATTGATCATCACGGGTTCCTGATATAAGAAATGCCTAAAATCAGTTGATACAGTGAAAACTGGACAAGGCCACTTGCAGTGTGCTCAGGTTTTAGTAGCGATAATTGAGAAAGTAGTCACAGATACCGTAGTTGTATCAACTGAGATATGCGACAGTGGCCATCAACTAATAGAAGCAAACTCAAAGGAGCAAAAAGAGAGAAAATCCCCAGTTAAACAGGAAAGGAGACTTAAGTTAGGGAAGCTGGAGACAGAAAGGAGTGGAAGAATGTGTCTAGGGTGGAACTGAGGACACTGAAGGTTTTAGTAGCGATAATTGAGAAAGTAGTCACAGATACCGTAGTTGTATCAACTGAGATATGCGACAGTGGCCATCAACTAATAGAAGCAAACTCAAAGGAGCAAAAAGAGAGAAAATCCCCAGTTAAACAGGAAAGGAGACTTAAGTTAGGGAAGCTGGAGACAGAAAGGAGTGGAAGAATGTGTCTAGGGTGGAACTGAGGACACTGAAGGAAGAATGGGAGGAATTCAAAAGGACGCTTGTAGATGGTAGAATTAATGTGTGACAGAATAAGTACAAAGGGGAGAGAGATATAAACACTATATTGGATATTTGCACACAGTGAAGCATTACAAAAAAAAAATGGTACTGTAATTTTAGAGAATGGTTCAGGGTTAGAACTGAAGAAGCCATAAAGAGATATAAGGATAACAAAATGAAAGCAAAATTGACAGTACAACAATAAAATAAGTGGTTGGAAGAATTTACTGGAGAATGATAATGAAGGAAATAGAAAAGTGTGCTGTGGTGGACTCTGGAAAAACACATGCTGCAGCAGCTGTCAAGAATAAAAGAAAATGCTGAGTTGAGGACCTGGACCTGGATGAGCTGTAGAAGTTGAAGGAATATTTTAAGACTCTCTAGATGTGAGACAGACAGCAAAGTTGGACAATGGAACATCTATTATGGAAAAACATGAGCCATGGAGTTTGCAATGGTTTGGGGAAACTATGAGTCAGAAATACTAAACTAAAATAGCTGGATACATACTAGATAGTAGTGACTTCTTATAGAATAAATTATATGGAGAGAAAATGTATATACTTATATATGTATATGTTTACTACTCA
Organism: Vandiemenella viatica; assembly: GCA_031002005.1. NCBI lineage: Eukaryota > Metazoa > Arthropoda > Insecta > Orthoptera > Morabidae > Vandiemenella > Vandiemenella viatica. Next base: position 272,889,635 of record JARYHS010008074.1, on the reverse strand, counting down.
AAAAAGAACAAGGGTACTAAAGATGTCATTTAGAGGTGTGAAACTAAATGTTGTTGTAGAGGTCATGTATTTAGGAAGTATTTTAGAAGAGAAGGTGAAAAACAGGAAAAAAATAAATGAAAGATTCAGAAGAGCACAAGAATTTTACAGGTGTGTCAGAAGTCTGATTTGGAGTCAGGAAGCACGAGAGAAGAACAAAATTATTATTTACAGAACTAATTTCATGCCAATGCTGACAAAAGGTTCTGAAGCATGTATGATGAAGTAAAGGGATGTTAATAGAATTTGTTCCTCAGAGATGAAGGTTAAGAGGAATAGGCTTAACATAACGAGACTAGGCGAATAGTGGAATGGCAATGTGAGAAAAGTAGCTAAAGAAGAGCATGTACAGAACTGAATACTCTAGTGCTGTGGACACATGAAGCATATGAGTGTTAAAATTGAAAGGGAAGATGCCTAAATGAAGACCATGGGATAGATGGATTAAGGGAATAGAAAAAATGTTTGTAAGACAAAGGTCAGTCACAGAAGAGGAGGGATGGTGGAAGAACAGGATACGCTATAGAGGACTTTGTTTCAGGATAGAGAGAAGGAACAGCTTATCAGTGGAAACAGCTGCCACAGATATACAGGCTGCAAGGAATAAAGCATTTGGTGCGGCAGCTGTTGAAATTGAAGTACTGGTGCATGTTGGTGTATTTTATGTGGACTGTGGCACTAAGGTGACCTTAAAATGGAAAAGGGGCAATGTTAAGTTCAGTATATGATTTCAGGTTGTTTTAGGCCTTTGAAATATGCTTGGTTTGTGAATGATTAAAGGCTTCCAAGGTTCACAGATGGACCATATGGGAACTCATGGCAAGGCTGCAGCTTTGTTGGAAGTTTTTGTTCTTTAATGAAAAGTAGTAGATATCTGGCAGAAGTGGGCTATTGTAGAAACAGAAGATGTGTTGGGACAATTCTAATCTAAGAAATGTTCTATTGAACTTATTCCTTCACAGTCAGAAATATTGATGTCCAGTGATTAGATATCAGTGATCACCAATCTGTTGAAAGGCATTACAGAAAGTGTCATGTATTACCGATTTCGGAAGGAGGCTGATTAACTATGGATTGGCTATGCACATTTCAGTGATCCTCATTTCCATTCTTTGATTCCGTCATAATTTTAATAGATTTTAATTTTTCGAAGTTTTGTGTCCTTTATTTATTTATTTTACAGTGCTGGCATATATTTAATTAATTTTTAGTCCCATTCCCTTTCAGAAGTTTTTTTTTCCATTTTAAACTAACCTCTCAGCTGCCAAAATTAGCTGGAGTTTGTTATGGATTCCCACTCTGTGCACACCATAATGAAGACTTTATACCAAAAAATGCTTTCTTGTCATCATCTTAGTAAGCACTGTTTCCTCCCGATATCTTTATTTTTATTTAAACTTAATTTTTTTAAAGATAAATTGACAAAAGAAAATATTATACAGCAAAATAAATAATCGGTGTAAAATTTTGAAACATATATTGCTCTCTCACCACTCTTACAGTTACTTTAAATATATTTAATAACTTCACCAATGCAGAAGAATTAACTCTCTGATAGGCCAAGGGGTCACTGAAGGTATTTCGTGTTTTTCTTCATCTTGTTAAATAAATGTTCATCATCCGTATTTTCAGCTTTTATTATCTTTCTTTTTTTAGTATTTTAATTTGATTTGTGCTCTGGTGTGCAAAACTTATGAATAAAAGTAACATTCCCATACTGTGTTGCTGCCAAGTAACAAAGGCCAATGAAACTAGAAGCATACCAGGTGTGTAAATATGAAACCGGAATTTGCCGATAGATGGCTGTAGCGATCAAAGCAGTTACCGCCCGATTGCGCCATTGTCACCCGTTTCTTTTGTCGACAGTCGGCTGTGATTTTCCACTCCCGACAATACAAGTTTCATACGATAGTGCGGTTTTTAACACTGTTGAAGATGTCGACTTTTATGCCCACAAACTACGATTTGCGGACATCGTTGATTTTCTGTTTTCATTTAAAGAAAACTGCTGCAGAATCGCATCGAATGCTTGTCGAAGCTTACGGCGAGCGTGCTCTCGGGAAAACACAGTGTTTCAAGTGGTTTAAAAAATTCAGAAGTGGAGATTTTGACATCAGCAATGAAGACCGTGGAAGACCTCCGAAGAAGTTTGAAGACAGTGAGTTGCAAGCATTGTTGGATGAGGATGATGCTCAAACGCAACAACAACTTGCGGATCAATTGAATGTGACACGGGAAGCTGTTTCCATACGTTTCAAAGCGATGGGAAAAATCCAGAAGATGGGAAAATGGCTTCCACATGAACTGACTGACAGACAGCAAGAAAACCGAAAAACCACTTGTGAAATGCTGCTCGCCAGATATAAAAGAAAATCATTTCTCCATAGAATTGTGACTGGTGATGAAAAGTGGATATATTTCGAGAACCCTAAGCGGAAAAAATCATGGGTATCTCCAGGTGAACCGTCAACGTCAGTTTCAAGGCCAAATCGCTATGGAAAGAAGACAATGCTCTGTGTTTGGTGGGATCAAAGTGGTGTGATTTACTACGAGCTTCTAAAACCTGGTGAAACAGTTAATAGTGAACGTTATCAACAGCAAATACTCAGTTTGAACCAAGCATTGCGGGAAAAACGGCCAGAATACCAGAAAAGACAACACAAAGTGATCTTGCTTCACGACAACGCACCATCACACACATCAAAACCAGTCAAGGAAATGATCGAGTCGCTTAGTTGGGAGATACTGACGCATGCGGCTTACTCGCCTGACCTTGCGCCGTCGGATTACTATCTCTTCGCGTCGATGGGACACGCACTCGCCGAGCAGCGCTTCAGTTCTTACAAAAATGTGCGGAAATGGCTTGATGACTGGTTTGCATCAAAGGAGAAAAATTTTTTTGGCGTGGCATTCATAAATTACCGGAGAGATGGGAAAAATGTATATCTTGCAATGGAAAATATTTTGAATAAGGTATGTCGAACCATTTTTATGCAATGAACGTGTGTTTTTGATCAAAAAATTCCGGTTTCATATTTACACACCTGGTACATAGAAAGAACTGCTACAGTACAGTACAGTAACTTAACTTAGTCCACAACCCGAAGGTTGGTTGGATCCTCCCGAAGGAGGCATACTAAGCCATTGTGACAAGAGGTAGGACGGCCAGTTCCTTTCCTCTGGGACCTACAGTTTAACGTGGAATCCGAACCACGGAACTGTAGGCAACTGAAAAAAATACGCAATGAGACAAGTAGCAGTGATACTTTTCTACAGAGACAATAAGTTACATTGAAGTCACTGAAATTCATGATGGATGCCTTGACAATACAAAAGGAGGGACATGGATCTTAAAAGTTTGTATGATTATCATGAACAGTAATGGATGATCTGCAACACCCTACCATGCTGGCCACAAGATTGATAAGGTATTCTTCTTAAATGGCATTCCATTTATCCACGAATGTGATTGATAACTGCTGGATGGTCATTCGTGCATGTGGACATGCCACAATACATCTTCCCAACATATCACACGTGTTTGACGGCATTTAAGTTGAGGGAATAGGCTGGTCAGTCCATTCACCAAATATCCTCTCATTCCAACAGCTGCTCCATCTCCACTGTTCAATTTGTTTGCTCATTGCCATTCAAAAAAATGAAGTTGGGGCCAAATGCACCCCTGAAAAGATGCACTTGAGGAAAAAGTACAGTGTCACAATAATGATGACTGGCAAGTGTACCGTGTTCAAAGATTTGGAAGAGAGCCCCACTACTGCCATGGGCTGACAATGAGCAGAAGTGTTTCAAGAGGCAGAGTTGGGGGACCCGTGGCATTTGCCCATTCTGCTACCCTACTGTTGTGCCACTGATTATTCCTCAGATAAACCTGCTCTCTTCTGAGAAGAGCACATGACCCCATTCCTCGTCTCTTTAGTGCTGATTCTCTTGGCACCATTACAAACTATGCTACCAATGTACGGGTGTCAACAGAACACAACGTAATTGTTGCCAGGCTTTTGCCTCTATACACTCCCCCCACCACTTCTCCTAGCATGGCACCTAGCTTCCCTATTGAATTCAGAAGACATTTGTACTGATTTCCCTTGTTAGACTATCATAAATTACATAAGAAGATAATTAAATGAGGGAAATAAATATTCACATGCTGTTGTTTGTGCTGTACCTTATTTTAACTGTGACAATATGAATGAAAGCTACACGGCTGGGAAACCCCCACCCCACATAGCCCAACAAAGCTTTCTACTGAGCCTCTCACCCCCCCCCCCCCTTCCTCCCAGACTGAGCCACATAGTTTATGGACATTCCCTAGTTAATATGTTATTATTTTACTTTATCTCGCAGGTCCTTAAGTTTTGCACTACAGTGCATTTTAGCATGTTTCCTTTTATTGCAATTATGATTCTTTTTAATAATTTTTTCTAGTTTTGTAAAACATTAACTTAGCTCACTTACTTCCTGTATATCAGTATATTACTGTACACTAGTAGTAACAAACAGAAAATTTGAGAGAAAGGGATACATCAACCAGATACACAGACCAATAATAATAAAAACTAATAAATCAGATTTCATACCATATCATTCAATAGTTTGTCCTGAAGCTTCACTTCTTCTCTGATACCAATAGTCACAGATTTTAAAGCACAAATTTTGTCTTTTAATTCAGTTGCAGATGTTTCATTTTCTTCTTCCAAAACATCTGCTTGGCCTTCATGTATTGGTAAAGCCGTATAATACTGGTTTGTATATGCACGTCTCATATTTTAGCCCTTTAGAAACAGCTCACCTCTTTAGTTAACCTTGTTTAGAAGTGCTCAAGACAGCCATCAAATAACACAACCCTGTAAAAAGTTGACAAAATATGGATTCGTTAGATATATTTATTGCAATCTCATTCTCTAATAAATAATAAAAATAAGATTAGGTGTAGAAAAAGAGGTTCCCTCTTGTAAGCACGTAACTGGAAGTTCCAAAGCTATACAAATTTCACTATATAATTATTCCTCTTTTTCCTGCCCCTAAGAATGTATTTCCAAAAATGGAAAATAACAGGGGTTGCACCTGGGAAAATATTTTAATTGAATGATGAGTTTATATGAAACAATTGTTTTCAAGGACATGTAACCCTATGACTTATTGAAACAAAAGACTATAATGGCCATGGGCTTACACTAGTTGAATACTAAATGCCTTTCACTGGTAAGGACTGAAGGCACTAGAGTCAGTTTATCAAGCATATTTGCTTTTAGGCCTAAATTCCTGTACACCTAATAACATTCCATGATTCATTGCATTATCTTGGAGGAGGAAGAAACTGCAAACTATGGATCAATGTATTACCAAAAAGTATTGCAACTTGACCTGATATTCAATTAAGGCTGGTATTGTGGAAAGTGTTCAGTGCTTAATGGATGGTAGTTCCATATTGGTCGAATTCTACTCGGTCTCATATAATTTTCAGACTTCATATCTTACTATACGAGAAAGAAATTTAAAAAATTCTCAGCCTTGATTAAATATGGCAGTGCTAATTACTCTGTGTTGATTATAAATTTACAGTGAGTCATAAGAATTTTTTTTCGAAGGTGATGTTTCCAAAAATTTTCCGGCATATAATGTTTCATAATTTTTAGGTAGTTACACCATATTTGGTAAAGGCCTAGTACTTTTCAAAACACCTCCATATGGGTGAAATCAAAACAGTTGGAACAAATATTTTAACATGGATGAAAATTATGTTGAAGTAAAATGTTATTTTTCCCAAAGAACGATGCTGTTTACAATTTTTGATCATATTAGTCATGTGATATTTTTATTTCACAGGTTGCAGCATTGCTTTTTAGTTTTTGTGTCTTGTGATCAGTAGTCAGTCAACTAGATTTTTGTTTTCAGATTTTTGTTTAGATTCATTTTAACCATTTTAGGCTTCCTTAGGTCATTACAAATATTGTAACTAGCATTTCTGTTGGCACAGTTCCCTGCATCCTTGTATACCACTGCCCTCATTATGAGATCCCATATTTTCTATTACACATCTAAGTGGTGCACCTGAAGTTCACTGAACTTGCCACAGTGATTCTACCTCCCTCTCCTAAGCAGTAATACATTTTTCTTCCTATCTTCTGTACTCTCTCTTCTACTCATTATGTCATGCTGCACCTTATCTACCCCAATATCTTCACAAAGTTTATCACTCCTTGTCTCTGGTGACCTATTTCTTTCATCAATATCTGAAAATTCTGACACATTTGTTTGGTTTACCCTTTTTTCTGTATCCTGTCGCAGACATGGGCACAAGAAAAACATGCTCATGTCAATGCAAATGTGGTGCTAAACCCGTTAAGATCATAACACCTAAGATTGTGGTTGTCAGTGGCAACTCTTTTCCAACATGGACCAATTTGACAGCAAGTTCTTTGATTCCACTTGCAGCAGCAGAAAGGTCAATCGTTGAAAGCAGAAGTAGCACCTGCAGTAGGTTCAGCATCAATATCGCCAGCTCTCAGCGAAAAGCAAACAGAACTCAAGGTCTGAGTTTCAACATTTGGACCCAATTGCAGTCATTAAATCACCTTCTTGCCCTCCCAGGCTACAAAGTGACAGTGAGAAAAAGGGGGAAAAGGTCTCGGTAGAAGAGGAATCTGCAAACTTCCAAGGCCTTTACTGAATTGGAGGAGCATTGACTGTACCTGCCTGCTACAATTTTATAGAGCTTTTGTACAGTCACTTAGTATATTGTGTAGCATGGGACAGTTATTTCCGGATTTTGGATAATGTCCACCATGCAGGAATTTGGCCACAGGTGCTTATGATACCAGCCTGATACCTAGCATTTGTGCTGAGTCTGGCAAACTGCTGCTTTCCATCTGCCGGCATCTGCTCATGGTGCAACACTATATACATATTGCCACAACACCTGGCAGTCCAATGTACGAGGTAGAAATTAATCCAAATTTTGAACAGCTTTACACCAATTGCCATAGAGCAACCAAACCATTCTGCTACCTTAAAAGGCTGCTTTTTTTAGAAGAATATGGCTGTGAGCAGTCCCCTTTTTATCACTAGAGTTGGAGTAAAATTCATCCATGGCTTTCAAAGAGGCCCAGAACAATTTTAAAACTATCTTGGAATAACAAACTGTTTACAATTGACAATGTTTATATTGATGTTTTTAGAGATATTTTAAATCAACATCAGATCTGTATCCCAGTATACAAGGATGGGGCTAAGCAGGCTAATGGGGAGGGCTGCTCCATAGTGTTCCCTCGAGCAACTTACAAATACAAGCTGGATAGCAGGTGCAGCTTTTAAACTGCCAAGTGTTACATTCTGTTAAAGTCACTTCAGTATATGGAGGTAAGTCATTATATGAATTATGTTGTATGCTGTGATTCCCTCAGCTGTATCCAGGCTTTAGGAAACATGTACCCAGTAGATCGTTTGGCCCAGTATACATTGGACATCTTCCAATCCATCCAATCTCTCAAAAAGGAGGTTTTATTCTGTTTGGTACCAGCCATTTTGGCATTGGGGAGAACGAGGCAGTGACTGGAAGCTGAGAACAATAAGCTACAGCTGGTCAAAGCAACCATTCAGCCATGGAGCAGCTCCTTCAAGCAGGCAAGAGGGGTTGAGGTTCTCCTTACTTGCCTTTGTATAGGGCACTGTCGTTTGAGCCTACACCATTAGGACTCATTGGCATGTGATGCTTGTGTCGTACCTTTCATAGTGTGCCATGTTTTAACTGTTTGACTGTTATTTTTAGATATAAGAGCAGATGTGGGCCTAGCCAATTTTAAAATTTTGTAGTTCGGCCAGACTCATCCCAAAAATTTTGGGCAGATCGGCCTAAGTTTTAGAATGGATTGATGGTCTCTCTACAACCACCAATCCAAATACTGTGTTTTTACCTTTTACAGTTAGTTTGATGCTTAATCATTTGTTTAACCTGGTTGGCCTTTTTACAGCCAGCAGTCAGTGTTTGTGTTTTTGTTTCTTATTGCCCCTTTACAGCCATTGTTTTAGTATTTTACTTTTCTGTTGTCTACATTGCCGATCTCTTTACAGTCAACCATGCAGACAGCATTTTTGTCAGTATTTTAGAGTTTTATTTTGCCGTCAGTGTGGCCAAACCCTTTCCTGTCACCCATGCAGACAGGAATTGAGTTCAGTTTTAAACAACATTGTAATACCAGGGTTTAGTCAGGGTGCTAATATTCCAGACATTGATGCACACTAAACACTAACAACAATAACAACAACTGTATCCTGTCCCGTCCTCACCCCTCCCTCCACCCCCCCCCCCCCTCTTCCCATCGACTCCTTCCTACTAAACTTATAGGTCCTTTCTACTTTGTGTTAGTCAAGCCTGGAGGACCCTAATAAGTTTCCTTTAGATCTGAGATGTTGCTATTTCTAAAAGAATCCCTAGAATATTACAGTAGAGCCTCATTTAGCTCCTTTCTTCTGTTACGTTACCTATCATCAATGAAAGCATTTGTCACAAGCATTGCAGTTAAATCACATCATCAATTCTCTATAAGAAATGGCATACTTTTCAGTCACATTTTAGAAATAATTCAAGCTTGAAAAGTAATTTAAAGGCATTTTCATGCCACAGCCGAATCTCACAAAATGCTAACGGCGTACTATACTTTGAGGTTAATTAGTATGTCATAAACAGTATGCTTGGCAATATCTTGCTAATATTTACACCTATGAAGATGGATTTTTATGGCCAGAGCCAAAATTTGAATTAATGTAGTGATATGGAGCATTCAATTTAAATCATACAGCAGGATGGAACAAAAAGATCAATATAAGAATATGTGATAAAAGTTAATATTGTTATCCTGCAATTTTATAGGTCATTAAACATTAAAACAGAATAATTATTATGATATTAAAAATGAGAAGGAATATGCTTTATGACAAGATCAAAACAAAAACCACAGGGGCCTTGTACACAGGTGCCAAGTATAGGTTTGGCGATCCTGCGGTACCCCGGCTGGAAACTTGTAAGTGCTGCTAGTTTCCCACACTGTAAACTCCTTGCATGCTTCAATGAGCACTGTAGGGTGTGACGGTGGAACATTGTGTGTCAAACAGAATTAGGATCTTGGTTTCAATGCCCAGATCGCGAGGATGGTGGACTAGGAGAAAACTATTGCTTACCATAGAAGATGAAACACAGAAAAAACACGTACACACAAAGAGTAGAATTTTCGCCTTATTCAGTAGAAGAGTGAGATAGCTGCCTGATGGAGCATAGCAGCCAACTGAGTTAACCAACAAGGCCAGTACATGGCAGGAAGTGAGGGTGAGAGTGGAGAGGCATAAACCAGAAAACAATAAACCTATATGTAGGAACCCACCGCAGAAATGCAGTAAATATCAGCTGATGGTCCTAATTTGCCTTTTACATCATGTATGTATGTACACAAAAACTGGGAAATTTGTGAAATAAAAATATTTGGAACTTTTAAAAAAAAATAATTAGCAAACAAATTTCATAGATACAAACTACGAAAAGAAGATAAGAGGTGAGGGGTATGGGTGGTGGGTGAAAGGGGAGGTGGAGGAAAATTGGCGCTATCTTAAATTTAGTCCTGGTGTTTGTCTATATACATATATATAACCCTCAATATCAAGGTAACATGCCGAGGAGGTGAATGGGTGGTGAGGCAAACCACTCACAAGCATACAACCTCAGGGGCTCCTGCAACACCCCTGCTGTATTAGGCTTGATGTTTAGTTCCTCTGAACTAGTGGGACAAAATCAAAAAACAGCTCAATCATTCTTCTACCTGTGGCAGGGGCGGGTCGCAGAGTATCCCAAACACCCAATGAATTGGTAAGCGGGTGAGAATTGAAAGCCCTCTTTCTGATAATGAATCTAGTAACAGGAAGGGTTATATCATTGATAATGCCTTCATAATAATGATAAGAAAGGAGGAAACGTTTGAAAAGGGCTCCCCTCTCTATATACGTAAAGGACCAAAATAATGTCAAGTTAACTTACAGACAATTGTGATGGCTGGTTGGCTTCAGGGGCGGCGGGGTGAGGCGCTGACCGACACAGAGACGGCGCGTTGTGGTGTTGAACTTGTTGCCCCCAAGGCTCCAAAACCCGGAGTTTATATAGTGGATCGTCATGTGTCATCACTCGTGACTTTTCCAGAACGTTTGCAGCGGGCAATGTCCCGGCCATCGCCAAGTATGTCACAAACTCGCTGACGCTGTGCCAATGACCTGCTGGCTCGGCTGATTGACAGCGGCCGCTCGCCTCGGCGCGCCTTAATTCTTTACTTCGATTTACCATAAAAACGTACTATTCCAAAATGCCCTCTACACTCGCCTCGTTGAAGAACGGGACATTGCTGCTGGAAACATCTACTAGCAACCAGGCTGTCCTACTCCCTAAGTCTGAGAAGCTCGGGGAGTTCACAATAAAATGTGAACTCCATAAAAGTTCTAAATACTGCAAAGAAAGGTGTGGTAACCTGCTGAGACCTTATCGATTTAGAGTCCAAGGAACTCCTTAAGTAGTGGCTATCAGAACATGTGGTTGACTTTTCCCAGATCACAGAAAGGGTAAATAGCAGCCTTGAAAATACTGCCACTTTTGTCCTGACGTTTGACACTCTGACGTTGCCAAAGTCCATAAAAGCAGGATATCTAAATCTGAACATTTGCCCATTTACACTGTAATCCAAGTGCTGGCAGTTCAGGCGCCCTGCAAGGGTACCCACCAGTAGGAATTGTGGGAGCAGGGTACTGGCTGCACCCTCCCACAGGTGTGTGTGTGTGTCAACTGCTCTGAGTCACTTCCATCCAAGAGCAGGGAGTGTCGAGTGTATCTAGATGAAAAGAAGATACAGGAGTTGAAAACCAAGGAGTGACTATTTTATGGTGAAGTGAAGATGCGTTTTAAGGCATTTGCGGCACCTACCTTTGCCACAAGCTTCTCAAAAACATTGTCAACTTCCATCAGGAAATAAAGTATTGCTCTGCAGAAGTCTGTTTTGGGCATGAACACAAGTGCTCATGTCAGTGCAAATGTGGTGCCAAACCCATTAAGGTCTTAACACCAAAGACCGCAGATGTTAGTAGCAACACATCTGCAAACCCGACCACAAAGACAGCACATTTATTGGTTCCATCAGCAGAAGCACAGCCATCCGTTGCAATATCTACAATTGTAGCCCCTACTGCAACACCACCACTTTCACCAACGCTATCATTGGAAAAGGTTTCCAATCATAGAACACGCCACCCATGAAAACTCCCATGTAATATACCAGTTAACATGCAACCACTGCCTGGCTTCATATATAGGCTTGACCACAAATCCGCTTTCCATAAGAATAAATGGCCACCGATAGATGGTATTCACACAGAACCCAAAGCACCCAGTCGTTGCCCATGCCATCACCCACGAATAATTTCAACTCTTGTTTCATGGTCTGGACTATGTGCCCTTCCTGAACTCGGAAGGTGGGAACTTGCCTATCAGTAAAAACTGGGCACAAGGCAACTTAAGATAATACCAGGTCATTATTATTATTTTTAATTATGTTTATTACTTTCATTCTTTATCCTCTATTTGCCTCCATCCCCACTACCTAAATTGAACCACCACTAACCTGAGGTGAGGTTTAACTTTTAGATTTTATTATGTTATTTTGGCCTTCCCACCAACCAGAGATCAGTTTTGATATTTATCTATGCTCGGGGTATTAGCTCCTAATCACTGCCCCTCTAACTGTCCCACCATTTTTGTGGCCAACAGTCTCCCATAACGCCCAAGCCTCCATATGCTCTCCTATTGACAAAGGGCTAGACCCGAAAGTTACTTAATCATATGCATTTTTGTCGTTTCTGTGTATCCACATCCATCATCTAAAGGTAAATTGTGGCTCATTTCCCTATCCTAATTTGTTATTCCTTTTCACTGATTAGTTACTATGATTTCATTGTTTATTATTATTATGGAGAACGATAAGCAATTCTTACTGATTGCGTTCAGTTCCTCTTTGGGATGTTCTTCTTGTCAGGACAATATTTTTTCATTCTTTCACTGACGGTTTTCTTTTCTTCAGCAGTCCAGATGCGTTTAGATTTTTCCTTTCTCTCTCTCTCTCTCTCTCTCTCTCTCTCTGAAGTACCATGAGTTCACTTTCTTCACCTCCTAAATCCATGTGGTTTTTGTTTTTACTGTTTGTGTGTGTTTTAAAATTTGTCTTGAGATTCTTTCCTTTGGAAGTCTACTCAGATGTCTGTAAAATTTTAGCAATTTTTTCTTCATGTCTGATTCTATGTTTGATATTTTCTCTGTAGTTTCTGTAGTCCATCTTCATTCACTCTGGGTCCCAGGATTTTTCTGATAATTTTTCTTTCTTGATTTGTTCTGTTGCTTTTTTGTGTTCATTGCTCAAGTTTCACTTGTGTATGTAACTGCTGTCTTTTACCATGTTATAATATCTTATCTTGGTGTTGTCTGAGATACAGTTTTTGTTGAAAAAATTTGTACTAACCCCATTGCTTTCTTCATCCTCTGTACTCTTGCTTCCTTTCCTTTCCCTTATCAAGTTGGTTCTATGATTTCGCCTAGGTATTTAAACTGTTTTATCCTGTTGATTTCACTATATTTTGTCCTTGGTTTTTGCATTTCTATTTTGTTCCCTATGAATTCTTTTTTTTTTTTTTTTTTTCTGCGCGTTCCTTGAGGATTGCTATTTGCATTGGTCACTTCTTCTTTGTCTGTGATGATTGCTAGGTCGTCACCAATGCTGCATATGGTATGTATAGTCCTTTTGTTCCGATTTTTATTATATCCAATCCTACCACAAGTGAAACATTTCCCATCATTGGTCATGCTACTAGCATTACAACACGCCTCATATATCAATTTACATGCCTCCATTGCTCCAGCTCATATATAGGTTTCGCTACTAAACAACTTACTATCAGAATCAATGGCCACAGACAGACAGTGTATACCAACAATGAGGCCCATCCAGTAGCAGAACATGCCAGTTCCAACGAACTGAGTAATTTTAACAACTGTTTCTCAGTTAGGGCAATCCAAGTTTTCCCTGATAATACAACCTCTTCTGAACTATGTAGATGGGAACTGGTCTATCAGAATATCCTGGACACCAGAAATCCTCCAGGCCTCTATCTCCAATAAATCCCTCACACCAGACCCAGCACTTATTATCACTACTATTTTCATTGCTTATATTTTATTTTTCATTCTTATAGTTTTTCAAACTATGATTTATATGTATGTCGTCACTTATTTATGATGTTGGTCTACCGCTTTCAATGATGATATACCTTCAGTATTATTGATCTAGTATTTCCAGATGGCCGTCGTCATGTACACGTCTTGCTCCACCTGGTGTCTCACTTCTTCAAGAATAAGGTTATAGCCAAAATACTTTCCGTTTCTTGTGTTTGTTTTTTTTTTGTGTTCATCGTTCCCAACTGCCTTCATCTGTTGTAAGTGTGGGTCATATTTCCCTATCCTTCCTTAGTTTTATATATATTATACATTTTATGTACTTACTCTTATAACAGATCCACATTATATTGTTTAAACAAATTTCATTTTACCTTGACTGATTGTCGCAGAGATTATTCTGTTTCACAATTATCGTTGGTCAAGTTTCTACCCCCTCCACTGGTTCAAACCTTATCCTCTTGTGTGTTCATCTTTGTTTCATTCATGTGTCAGGTCTGTATGTGCTCACATCTTTCCCCCTATATGTGTCTCACCTCCTACATGACAGGTTATTAACTGAAATATTGTGAATTTTGTGTGTTTTTATGTGTTCGTCTAGCCCTCTTGCCTTCATCTGTGGTTAAGTGACTAGTTTTTTTTTCCCTATCCTATCTTATTTTCAGTGCTTAATGGTAGTTTCTTTGTCTCCATTACCCACTCATTAATAAATGTGTAAGCTCTCAGCAGGATTGCTGAACTTTATTTTGTACAAGTTTTGTAAGTTGCCTCACAATATCTGAAAGAGTATTATCAAGTTACATAGCATTACAAATGGTATTGTCAACAGTAATTTATGCACATTATAAGTTAGGAAAAACGTATGATTTATATGCTATAGGAAAATCACCCTGTTGAATACTGTTAAGCCTGAATTTTTATTGCTATTTTGATCTTTAGGTATATGTTTCTTCACTTAAAAGTGTATAAAGTTCTTTATTTTTCCATTTTAAATTTTGGATAATGAGTGTAATAGTGGGCTTTAGCACCAGAATATAAAAACATTTTAATAGGTTTTGTTGTGTCATTTGCAGTTTCTAATCATTTTATCTTCACAACATTATTGCAGTAAGTTTGCAGCAAGGAATTGTTATTAAATGATTGCATTTTTCTCAGCAAAAACAGTTAGAGAATGAGAAGGCTTTATTGCTTTTGCCTAACCGGCTAAAATACTTAGACAGTATGGATTGGGAACATCGCCAGGAAAGCCTTGTGACTGCTGTTCTTGCAGGCAATATGTTTGATTGGGGAGCAAAGGAAGTTGCTGAACTCATGGAGAATTCTGAATTTGGCTTCAGTGAGGCTCTTAAGAAAATACAGCGTAAGTATCTCCAGGAAGTTTAGCAATATGTTTGGTTGGGGTAAAGCCTGCTGTTGCAGTCATTGGTTTACAAAGGAAGAATTATATTTGTAAAGCAATTATTGCAAACCACTTTTCAAGAATATCATCACTAATATTTTTTGTTATTGTTTTTAAATGAAAATATTCATAAATGTGGCACATTGCCATCTTCAATATGTGTGGAAAATTTTCTTTTCCAGCACGTCCCTGGCTTATTGACTGCTTAGACGATTGGTTGGAGAGACTGAGAGGTCCACCTCATAAATGTGCAGCCATATTTGTTGACAATAGTGGTGTTGACATTGTTCTTGGAATATTACCATTTGCTAGAGAATTGCTGAGTAGGGGAACACAAGTAAGTCTGAATATTTAATAATACATATAGAAGTTGCAAGTGTTTGTTCAAAATAAAATTGTCTAATATTGATACCGCATTATTTGAATAAATTTATGAAAAAATAATATAGCATGAGAGTGTTGCATCTCATTGGAATTGATTGGTCATATTTGTTTATCATTGGGCATAAGTTTGTGTCGTTACAAATGATTATCATGAAATTGGCTAGCTTATTATGGAGTTTTCTGTCAATTCTTTGGTTTTAAATGCTCCCACAAGTGCCTTACTGTGGTGAAGTCTAGTAATTGTGATTCAGTCTTGCACTATGTGTGGTTGAATGAACAGAATGTGCACAGTCATTACCTTGCTGGAAAAGCTCATATCTTGAGGCTGTGATGTAGTGTGCACTATTGGAGTCCAATTTTTGCCAAACAACATCTAACAAAAATTTTGATGATTTGTCATTATAGATAGTTTATTCCACACAACAGTGCATAAGCACTATTACTGTTTGTGGCTCAGAACAGACTGTGGAATTGTCAGAAAGAAACTTGACACCGGGGTTAGAGTATACAAGCTTGGTCGAAATTATGACCATTTGTGAGGCCTAAGGAGAGATTGTTAATTCAGTTTTATGGTTGCCATCTAGCTGATAACCTTAACTAGAGAAGGTATGGTAGAAATAGAGTTCACAGTAGACTTCCAGATGAATTTTAAGAAAACTGTATTCTTCAAAATTTACATTATTTACAGTGACCAATCTCAAGCATCAAATCATTTCCAAATAAAAATGATACTAGTCTGCCGTCAACTCCTTATAACCCCTAACTAATAAATGTACAGCTACATAGGAAGTGTATCTATTTCTGCACCATATATAATAGTTAACCAAACATGGCTGATGGTTTGGCTGCGTATCTACATGAACCTTCTGGGTTCTCCTCCGCTCCTTCTGCCAAATCGGCGATAAGCCCTGTGTGGCTTCCCTTACAAGTGCTTGTAAACAGCTGTCCCCATTCCTGCTTCTGGAGCTCCTTAAATAGAGAACGCCAAGTCTTGCACAAGTTTCTCGGATATTGCGAAATATCTGAAACTATCTGAATTACTTTTGCAGTACAGGAATGGTGTTATCGAGTGAGCAGCTTAGTGTGCTTAGCAGGAAAAATTATGTCTGAAAATATGTCACCTGTCACAGAGTTGTGGCATGAGGTGTAAATTGTACCAAGTGTGAGATATGACATCACTGGAGAGTAGAGCTGTAAAAATAAGGAGAAATTCTGTACTCTTATATACTCGTTACTAAACCAATGAGTACCCTTTACTTTCAAATCATTACTTGTTACTTTTGATACAATCGAACACTAGCATGATGCATCACATCAAGTCACGTCGTGTATGGGATAACTTCATTACTATCGTATCATTTTGTTACTCATTACTCTTGATACAATTCAAATTGGCATGAAGCATCGCATTCGCATCGAGTCAGGTCGCATATGGGACGACATCATTCGTACTTGGTACAGTTTAAGTAAATTGTTTCATTAGTAAAATAAGTTTAGGTAAGTTGTTTGGATAGAAGTTAAAGTCAAGTAATTAGCACATGAATCTTAAGGAAAACCTCTGAATGTACACTTGACTTACTGTAATGAATATTATATACGAGAGAATAATCTAATTTCAAAACAAACACCTGTTTGCATACAAAAAAAAAAAAAAAAAAAAAAAAAAAAAAAAAAAAAAAAATACCCGACCTTTTATCTGAATGTGACATATCTAGTGACAATAACTATTGAAAGTTATTTTTTAAAGTAGCCTACTCAAAACCCTGCATAGAAGCCTGATATGATAATAGGACATGTATTTAACAAATATTATAATCTCAACAAAGTATTTCTTTTTCAAATAGGAGGTTTCACCACTGTCTTCCATTACTATTTTCATTTATTTTTTAAATTCTTCATCTTTTTGTGATATATTTGTTAAAATAATTGTGGACATACCATCAAATCGGGCCTGCAGGCAGAATGCTACCGACTTCCGCTTTAATTGTTTCATTTTAAAAGTATCAATAGCAAAGGTACAGAACAAATGTGCGATTATATTTGATGTTGCATTGCAGTTGCAGCAAACATTCAACATCAAAGCCAGTACCGCATTGATCACCCTGCAGTAATAATACGATAACACACCAGGCAAAAGGAATAAAGTCACTGTACCTTGTTCTTTCTTTATGGAATTCTGGAACTGCAAAAAAGGGCTACTAGATTTGTTTCTGGAAATTATCGCAGAATGCAATAAGTAACCGATATGATAAAAGAGCTGTAATAGGATTCAATGGAAGACAGGAGGAGTGTGAAGAGGGTCATGGGAGTGTACAAGGCGCATATTGATGATGAGGCATGGAATGATATTGGTGTAAGAATTAAAAGTATTTGTGGCAATGTCTTCAAATCGTTTGTTCAACCCTTGTTTAATGACAAGTCCCACTTGGCTTAAGTTGGCTGTTAGCTCTGATGTGCTAGTTTTATCGCAATATTGCGTTAGAGTAACAACATACAGAATAATTTCAGAAATGCATGCATATTCGGAACTGGTTATTTTTGTTAGTTCTTTAAATGGTTGTAGTAATCTCAAAAGTTGCTCTAAAAGCTGTCATTGAGCAGCAGTCAA
The DNA here is from genome assembly GCA_031002005.1 of Vandiemenella viatica. NCBI lineage: Eukaryota > Metazoa > Arthropoda > Insecta > Orthoptera > Morabidae > Vandiemenella > Vandiemenella viatica. The sequence continues at coordinate 272,871,935 of JARYHS010008074.1, read as the reverse complement.
GTTGGCAATATTGCAGTCTGTGAAATACACTGAAATTGCCCGTTTTTATTCCATTAGCCTTTCAAGCATATAATATGTGGAATTCCGCCGCGTACTGGCATCTTGCAGCAATTCATGCTTGGAGAGACCAATTGCTTTTGGATTGCAAAGCAGTTTTTCTTGTGCAATACCGGAATGATTGAAATGAGTCACGATCCTCCTTCCTGCAGCTATCATTTTCATCACTTCTGACTGAACTTTCAGACAATCGACAACAATTAATTGGAGAGTATGAATGAAACAACGAACTGAGGCCAACCCTGCATTACTGACGGCTTTTACTATGCTTCGTCCGTTATCATGAATGACGACATAAATCTTTGCCAGCAAGTTGTCCCAGAAACTTGCTACTTCTTATAGAGTAACTGCAATATTTTGTGCAGTGTGCTGCCCCTCAAAATGCTTGATGCTCAGAACGACATGTTTGACATTGAATTCACGATCAATAAAATGCACAGTAAAACTTTTTTAAAAAAACTAATGTGATTATGCAAGTACGTCCACATGTCACATGTGACGGAAATAAAATCAGTCTCTGAAAGCATTTTTTAATTGTCTTTACTACCTTTTCATATATTTCTGGAATTATTTTGTTTGAAAAGTAAGGGCGACATGGTATATTATACCGAGGCAAAGCGCTATTTAACAGTCTTCTAAAACCAGCCCTTTCTACCGTATTTACTGCCTCATTGTCAAGTACTACCATTTCGCCAATTAAACGATGGTATTTTTTAGCCTTGGGATCATTAATATCCCATTGTTTAGGTATTTCAGTACATTCTTCACGACTCAACTCTTTTTGATGTCTTAGGTTTATTTGCACCCATATTTTGATCTGTAAATACTTGCCCCTTAGGAAGCGTAGGTTGCAACTTACGGTATTCTTCGTTGTGTTTATTTCTCAGATGGTTTACCATTCCTGATGTAGTTGCTTTCTTGCCAACTCCACCTCGAGGAATTTTTGTTTCGCACAATTTACACACGACAGTTTTCGTATCATTTTATTCGTCCTCAAAGTATGTCCATAGAGGTGACTTCTTTTTAGAAGCCATGATTGTCACACAACTTCACTTTTAAAGTAATCAAATCAACACAAAGTAAACTGACTGCTTAACGCTGCACAATCAAACTAAAAGTCGGGTACACCGCCACCACACCAACTGTTTTTCTATTGTTGCCGCTCACTCGATTGAAGTTGGTTCAAACGACACCGCATCGCATCGCCGTCCGACACACAGCCGATACCCACCGTCATCTACAGCTATTAGTTTGGTTTACTTAGACGGTGATGGTGCGATTTCGATCTGGTGATGTTTATCTATAAAAATAGAGCAATGTTTCCCAGAGTGGTTAGTATTGATCCTACAGGCAGGGGCGGATCCAGGGGGAGGAGCTAGGGGATCAAGCCCCCCCTCCGAAAAAGTATCTAGATCCACCCCCGACATTGTAATTTTTGAGGCCTTTTTTTTTTTTTTTTTAACTCTACGGATTTGAGGCCCGTAGTGGCTATAAAGACTACCCCATGGCTGACTCTTGCCCCCCCCCCAAATGAAAATCCACTGAAGGCAAGCCCTCTGAACAAAAATTAACCCAAGCCACCCCCCCCCCCAAACCAAGATCCGCTCAAGCCCCTCCCAAACCAAAATCCTACAGGGACTTCTGTGTGAGTAACAAGGAAATTTTGGAATCCACGAAATGAAAATGCGGTCCACCCACTTTCAGCAGTTCAGGCATTTAGTAAAGTAATTTCAAGCTTTTAGTACAGATGAAATGAAAACCATACACGGTTTATTTAACAGATGTATTTGCTAATTTTAATTGTGTTGACTTGCGGTTACAAAGTGATAGTCTGAATTTAATAAAACTAAGACCATAATTTTAGGTTTTCTTGTCAGAATTAATATATTCTAACAAACGGAAGCCACGAATCTTCCCAGTTCTCCAACTTGTAACTGATAAATGTTGAGGATGATGACGTTTTGGCCTAAATTCAACATTGGTTCTAAATGCCCTACTCGCAGATTTAAAAACGAGGTATGAGGATGTTGTGACTACAGAAATACTGCACTCCGTTATCGATCCATGTAGTGAAGAATGGCATATCATACTACAAGAAGATTATTGATCGAAGTAATCACTGCCCTACTATGTAGGGGGAATTCAGAAAGTGGTATCAGCAATTTGGTCTTAAGAAGGTTATACCAACTGCTTATCCTGTATTTTGAACTATCATAAGAAAGCTTTCCATTTTCACACCTCATTGGATGTTAACTTTAAAAAAAAAAAAATAAAAAAAAATAAAAAAAATGTCATAAATAATCCAACATAGGTACTTGAGGCCATACTTCAAGCTTGTTAAAACAGGCATAGAGTGGTGGGAAGTAACTCTGCTTTAACAGGCAGGCGAGAAACAAGCACAGCAATACCGATTTTGGCTCACTCCGGCCGAATACTTTTGCCAAATATTCGGCAGACTTCCTCACCGAATAACCGTATGGCCAAATATACTATTCGTTGCAAGTCTAAATATAATCTTAAATAGCATTATTTCAGTTTTGTAAACAAGACATGTTTTATAAATTAATTGATACTGATATGAGGTTACATTTGCGAAGTATAAGCAAGTGTTAAATAGATAAACCAGAAGTAAGACCTGAGTGAAATACTACACACATTCCTAAAGACATATTATTTCATAAAACGTTAATTCGGCACTGAATTTATCATTACAGATATAGCTTACCTTTCAGTAGCAGGTATGTTGCTATATCTCAGACGTCAAAATCGGCCAGAAATTCATCACCAAATAAGATATTGCCAGGAAAAACGAGAAACACAGATTTGTAGAAATAATGTAAGTTATAATCCCGCAAACAGGTTCAGTGACATTGTTATATGCCACAACCAACAATTGAATATTGAAGCGATTGTAACATACATTGTTCATCTGAGAACATGATTGCCGACGCAATCTAACAAAACAACTTAAAAAACTGGCTTTATTTTGGTACGAATCGAAAATACATATTCACCACTGCCATGAATGCATAATTTTACAGCTTGGTCCAGGCCTCATTTCCACATAAACGCTAACTCACTTACTTTTGATACGAATCAAAAATACATACGTGCCACTGCCATGGATTTATAATTTTACTGCTTGGTCCAGAAGGTATTTTCGTGTTAACATGGAGTGTAGCTGGTGATCAGAAACATTGCCCCATAACCATCAACTTTGCCATAAGACGTTGGCCCCAATGAGGATATTAACACATTATCTCAGTACCTGCAACACCTAACCGATACAAATATAAAAGTGTCTGTGCAATATGCCTGCCAAAATGAGTATTTCGTATTATTACCTGTGTCATTACTTCTGTACGTGAAATGCAGTTTTCTCTGCAACAATAAATCGTAAGATACATCTGCAATGAACAGAAACAGGTAATAACACATATTTATCGTGTGATAACTTGTAACGATCTACCCATATTTCAAACAACTTGATACATATTTCATATGTTTGATGGCTGCATTATGAAATAATATGGCTTTAGGAATGTGTGTAGTAAATTTCAGACCGACAGCACATTTCCTTCTTGGAACCCTGTCATTGCGTCCGAGCCTTTGTTTTTGCTTTTGTATACACCTTTTCTAGAAAAGTATATCCTCAAAAAAAACAGGTGTGACAAATTTAAAGCTATGGCACTGCCAATTTTCTGTCTGCTCTAAGCTTTGTATCAGCCCAACAACATTACCTTTCTGAGAACCATGAGAGATATGAAAATATATATATAAATATTATTTATTTTCAATTTGTTTCATCGAGCTGCATAAGAATCTATCATCAGATTGTGGCACCACGGTAATGATAGCACTGCCAGAGAGTGTTTATTATATTAAACGTAACACTAAAGAAAGATTTTAAATCATAAAACCAAAACAATGTCAACTCATACCTTATGTTATAAATACTTGAAAAGTAGTGGTTCTGCAAAATTCATCATTTTTGCTTTAGATTTAGAAATATATTGTGCACAAACACTTACATCAAAATGATTTTCACAAAAATGGATACTTGATCTGCAGATAACCTATGAGCATCCTTCCTCCTTGTAAGTTTTAACCACTTTTTCAGTATTTGTTCATTGTTTGGAACATATATAAATAACTTGTTTGGCATTTTTATTGCTGTACTTTTACACTGGGGCACTGCACAGTACTTATAAAACGAGGAATTCATGTTTAACTAAAGAACACTTGTCACCTGCCATATACATATATGACTGCTTTGTTTACGTTCGCGAGGTGTGACGTTATTCAAGAGGCCATGACAATATTGAGTGTTTTCGCGGTAAATTTAAATTGGTTTTTTTTTTAATGCAAAATACATAATGTAAATGTTCGCCTTTTTAAAAAATAGTATGTTTTTCGAGAAATAAAGATACTCTGGTAAAGTATTAACCTATTTTTCAAATTTAGTCAACTAGCCAATAATGCACTGTAAATTTTAATATTAAACAAAATAAAAACTACAGAATTAGTCCTTACATTGTCAAAACTAGTTACCTCATTAAAAATATCAAAACTTAACAGCAAATAATATTAATTGCATTAAAATAATGTTCTCACAATGTGTTTGTACACAAACATTTTTAATTGTAACGAAACGAATTCAAATCAAAATTCCCACAGATACACGCGTATGTATACTACGAATGATGTTCAAACTTCATTCTTTCGTTCACATTCAAAATATGTTTTTTAATTGTGATAGGGCACATGCACCTGTGGTAATTTCCCCACTCATCCGCATTTCTGATTAATGATTTTATTTTTTTATTTTTAAAATTCATTGATTGCTATGTCGCAATACTTCTGATACAATTGAGCACTAGCATGAAACATTGTATGAATGTCTTTGTTAGTACTTTGTAAAGTACAATTAAATTCTTCACTGAGTAAAATAAATTGAGGTAAATTGTTTGTTCACTTGATTTACTGTACTGAAAATTACATACTTCAGAATAATACCTAATATCACAATTGCAGGACACTTAAACCAACTAATTTCAAAACAAACATCTGCTCATTCAATTGCTGGGCGAACCATTCCAGCTCCCGCATGACACATAATACATATTGTTCGTATATATACGACACATGTGAGTAACAAAATTAATTTGTGAGTAATGATTCGGTACTTGGAGTCAGGCAACAAACCTGTAACTCAGTAACGAATACATCGTTACTTTTACAGCTCTAGTGAAGAGAGATTTGTCCACTGTATTGACAAAACTTTCATAATGTGGAACAAAACGTGGGATGAAATTATTAGGGCCCTTCAGGTTCAGCCCATAAATGTAGAAAGGAAAGATAGTTGGTTGTGGGAGCTGGTAACAGATTGTAGGGTTAACAGGATGAGGGTATTAAACACATTAGAAATAGAAGAGTGAAATAGGTTTGACCTGTTACCAGAGACAAGGGAGGACGAATCTCATGTAGATGTAGGAAATATGCAGCGGGCCACTACGAAAAGAGATGTGGAAGTAAAAAATGAGGGGGAAAAGGTTCTACTGCCAAGTAGTATCTCACTATTGCACATGTTACAAGGTCCCCCCCCCCCCCTAAAAAAAAACCCTAATTCAATGTTAATGTTAGGTCAGTTGATATAATGGAAGTAAATATAGGGGTTTCATTAATGAGGACAGGAGGGTATGTTCTGAGATATTAGTTAAAGCTATATGAAAGTTATAGCTATATGATGAGGCTAGAAGTGTGCATTTTTTAGGGTAGAGGTTGGTGAGAAGATGAAAATAGATTATCACAGAGATACCTATCATAGATGCATTGGGGAAACAAATGAAGTAGTTGAAGCTAAGAGATGAATGTAAAATTATTAATAATTGAAATTGATCTCATGCTTCATTAACAATTTAAGCTACACGCCTACTTGGAATTTATACATATTTTTACACTAAAGTCCTTCACAAACGGAGGTATATTGTTCATTTTGTGTAACTTGTTCCAGTCCCTCACTTCCCTATCTACAAATTAAAACATTCCTACACCCTTATACATAAAATCAGTTGATAATTAATTATATTGGTCCTTCCACATGCTGTTTCTAAATATTCCACAAATATTTATTCAAGCCTTATCACCATTCTTACAAGTCTCTTCACTCACCTTCTCCAGTCCTTTAATGCCGATTCATCTTTGTTTACCTAATAAACTAACTCCTCTTAACATTCATATCCACTCCATGTGTATCTACCCATCTATATGTCCCCTCACATTTGTTCACAAACCTCTCTTGGTGTAATCGTATTATACAGCGTTATGTAATCTTGCAAATATCCTAACCTTTTACTGTAGGTTAACAACATCTATACACATAATAAGCAAGTCTGTCATGTATGATGTCACCTGTCATGCCATGACATCACTCTGACATCCGCAATGACGTCATGCTTTACATCATTGTTCTTGGTTATGCACGTTACCTAATAATATTTCTAAGCATCCATGAATAAATTAACTGACAGGACACTGTGAGCTACACACAATTAAAACAAATATTACTAGACGACCCGTGTGAAAATTTCGCGAATAAAATGCGACGAATAGTGAGGCTGAATGCTTGTAATACAATGAAAAGTAGAACCTTAACCTTGTAGCAAATAATTTTTTAAATTTAATAGGTAGGCGTCTCCGCAATATCGGCTGTTGCAATCTAGGGACTTCGTTCTGAACAGTCTCATACGCGCTACCACTCTAAGCACCAAATTCCGAAAAATTCTTTCGTAATTTATGATTTTACCTAGCTGGAGACCTTAATTTTCAAAACGATATATCATTTATCTATTTCGGCTAGGTATCGAAGAAGATAAATGGCTTGAATAAATTTAAAAAAAAAAAAATACGTTGCATAAATAATATTGATACTTTTGTCCTTTAAGGGTCGAATTCCAAAAAATTCCATTTATAAAATATGGTGTGACCAAAGGAGCCACCTTGATCTTTAAAATGATGGCTCATTTATCGATTTCGGTTAGTTATCAAGCGAGTTAAAAAAAAAAAGTTTTGAGAAATGAAGATATTTTTACCCTTTAACGGTTGAATTTGGAGAAAGTTTTTTTAAAAATATGATGTGACCATAGTGGATAATTTAATATTAAAATCGATACCTCATTTATTGATTTCGGTTAGGTATCAAGGGAAATAAATAGCTGGTGACAGAATTTTTTTCTTTTATCTGCTTAACGTCTCTCTAACAGCGAGGTCTTTAGAGACGGGAAAGGATGGGGTGCAAGGAATGGGAAAGAATTCGGCCATGGCCTTTTGAAGGAAGCATCCCGGCATTTGCCTGGAGTGATTTGGGAAACCATGGAAAACTCAAATCTGGAAGCCCGGACGGGCATTCGAACCACCGCCCTCCCGAATGCGGTGACAGAAAAATGCGTTGTAAAAATATTAATACTTTTGCCCTCTAACTTAGAATTTTTTTTTAATTTCTTTCTTAAAATGTAGTAACTTAACCGAAGACATTACGAAGACCTCAATCTTTTAAATGATACCTCGTTTATCAATTTTGTTTAATTGTCAAGGGAGATAAATGGCTGGAGATACAAAAAAACGCATTTTAGAAAAATTAAAATTTTTGCCGTATAAGGCTCGAATTAAGAAAAATTCATTTCTTAAAATGTAATGTTACCACGACGGAGACCTTAGTCTTGAATATGATATCTCATTTACCTATATCGGTTAGATATTAAGGGAGATAAATAGCTCGTGACACAAAAATGCGTTGTAGAACCATTTATACTTTTTCCCTTTAAGGGTTGAATTCCAAAAACTTCTTTCCTAAAATATGATGACACCAAAGCTGAGACAATATTCCTCATAATCTTACTTGATTTATTGATTTTGGATAGATATCTATAGAGGAAAATGGCTCGAGACACAAAAAAACGCATTTTAGAAAAACTGAAATTTTTGCCCTTTAAGGGACGAATTACGAAAAATTCCTATCTTAAAATATAATGTTACCGCGGCGGAGACCTTACTCTTTAATATGATACCTCATTTATCTATATCGGTTAGATATTAACGGAGATAAATCACTCGTGACACAAAAATGCATTGCAAAGATATTGATACTTTTGCCCTTTAATGTCGAATTCCGAACAAATTCCGTCTTAATATATGACGTCACTAAAGCGGATATCTTAATCTTTAAAATATTACTTCATTAAACGATTTCAGATAGGTATCCCGGAAGGTAAATGACCCGTAACACAAAAAACAGCATTTTAGAAATAACGACATTTTTGCCCTTTAAGGGTCAAATTCTGAAAACATCAATTCTTAAAATATAATGTGTCGAAAGTGGAGACCATAAGCTTTAAAATGACATCTCATTCATTGATTTCGGTTAAGTACGAAGAAAGATAAAGGCTTGTGACAAAAATATACCTTATAGAAATAATATATATGCTGTGGCATTTTTCATACTGATGCCCAAGATTTTTTTTTTGATTTTTTTTTTTTTTTTTTGTCATTCATATTTTAATGTAATACAGTTTATGAAACAGTAGAAACTATATACTGTACTGTATAATTAGTGTGCAAAGTAAAAAAAAAAAATTAGTAAAGATTCTATTTTTGTGATATAAGTAGGTGCAGCAATGTTTAAGAGAAATGTGTTACATTTACGTTACTTAGGCCACTCACTGATGCCTCTGTGTGACACTTTTAAATGCTGATACGGAGGACTGCATGATTTATTATTATTATTAATTTAATTGCGATTGAGCTAACACTCGGGTGGTAATTCCCCTAGTCATCTAATTACCTCTTTTTAATTTATTTTTTTAACATTTTCTTTTATAATTGGAGTGTTATATCCTTCCCCATTTGCTTTTCTGATATACAAATTTTAATTTTAAAGTCCTTAAGCATTTTTGGTAAATTATTCCACTTCACTTGGTAATTTGTTCCAATCCTAACACCCTTACCAAATAAATTTCCCAGTCCCTTATGCATGAAATCGAGCGATAGCTTGTAGTTATGGTCGTCTTTCCCCTTCCATGCATTATTCTTAATTCTTTCACCAATATCCCCATCACTAACATATGTCCTGCACAATCCCCGCACTCTCTTCAGCCTCCTCCTTTCCTCCAAAGACTCCCAATCCAGCTCCTCTGACTGGGCCATGGGTGGTGCAAATTTTTATTGATATAGCAGTTACCTTAACTTCGTGCTCTTTGAAAAGTCTTACAGTATAGGAGACTTCTTTATTAATAATTAAAGTAATAGTAATAAGTATTTCAATGAAATAATAAAAATTTAAACGTTCTGTACAAAAAATTCAGTATTATTTAATTTTCTGACATAGAATTTTTTCTTTTTACTGTTAGAATATTGGTTTTATTTTGACGATATGTTAGTACGATCAGTTATTCCTGCTTTAAATAAAAATTTCCTGGATTAGAATTATTTTTAATTTTCTTCCCTTTCAAATATCCTTATTATTAATGCCATTATTTCAGCCACATATAAGTAATTTCAAAATGTCAAGATTTGATCACAGTATATGTATTAATGCGCATTTGACCGAAGCTAGTAATATTATTTGAGGCTGTGGTTCAGTTGAAATGCTGCCTGGACCAAAATGACAATTGACAAGCTATACTACAGCTTAAGACATAATGAATTTAGTTTTATAACTAGCACACACAAACACCAATGGTCTATGCTATGTAGTTGTAGCAGGAAAGAGAAGTATAAGGAGACACAAATTTTGGTCGAAATATGAAAACGCCCTTGCATTGACCAACTTTAATCATCATATCTCCTGAATCCCTACAGCTGTCGGCATTCGGCCAACGTTGTGCATGACAGGAAACTCCGTGCTGCTTCCACACACAAACACCAGTAATCTGTGCTAGGTAGTGGTGGCTCGAAAGTGAAATATAGGAAATCACACATCTATTTATATATATATATATATATATATATATATATATATATGTATAAGATTTACATGGTGTAACATTAAGTTTTTTGATGATTAGTTAATTTTTAATTTCATTGGTTGCATGTTATTGTCATCATTAACTCAAAACCACTTGTAATGATAAGTTATTTTATAGGAACAACTGTTTATTTAACTGTCTGTGGTTTGAACAGCAGCCAGAAGTTGTACACACGTTGTTTTGGCGATATTATTCAGGAATATTTGCACATTAGAGCCACCAAATATATATTAATCGGGTAATGTCTATCGAAATATGGGATTTTCTGTAGAAGTTAGTAAAGAAAAACTATGTACTGTTACCTGTTAATATTTATAGTAACTGTTTCTCAGACATCTTTCTTTGAGAGAAGAACTGAATTTCCTGTCCATAACAATATGTAAGGAAGAAATAAATATTGTTGTTGTTTGTCAGTGGAAAAACATATTGTACCAGAGATAAACTTTTTAACTGTCTCCCATAGACAGTATAAGTGTACCACATTTAGTAATCTAACGCATTTTACATCGCAACTGACCTGTTACGATGCAAGTAAATGGTTATTACGTTTGATTCAAATATTCCATTTATTTTAAAGTACTGTGGTTCAGAAAACTGAATAGCAAAAGTAAAAAAATAAAACGGAATCATAAGATTTGTCAGATTTTTGCAAAAGGAGTGAGCGTCTGAAAGTGCATAATTATCCATGGCTTACAATTTCCCATATATGAAGGTTTTAATTGCTTTCTTCCTCCCGTGGGACATATAAGTCATTAACTATTTCCGCTGATTTTGAACCGAACCACTAGCTCTAAAAATTTGAAAACCCTGACCAAAATGCTGCGGTAGTCTTTGCGGGGTTCCTGTTCAAGTAAAGAGACACACACAGCTTGCTTACAGACTTATTATAGTATAGACATGTTTCTATTACACCCATCAAGATAGTTTAAATTTCAAGCAAAAATAGAAAAAGAAAAAAATTAACGCAATGTTAGACGCTAAGTGATTAGAGTACGCCATTCGTTATCATATGCGCCATCTAGCGATATTAATATTACATGCAACAAAATGCATCAATGACCAACATCTATTAAAATCAAACCAACTTAACTTTATAATAAAAATAAAGTCCATTAAGCTACAAAAGGAAGTGTCTATCCATTCTGTCCAGGCTACATTCCAACCTATACACAAGCGCTGCTAATGATTCTACTTGAAAATCATGATAGTTAAAATGTTTAATAAATCCAAATTTCTAGCGAATTATGCTTTAACAACAAGAACCAAATGCCATTTTGGTACAGAGAGCATTTCAACTATAAAAACTAAATTCCTTCATTCGCTAACAGTTCAAAGTTGTTGTAGTTTTTTTGTGTGTAATTCGTTCCATATTTGTGTTTTTGATGGCTGTGATAACAACGTACACTAGAGTCCTGCTAATCAATCGCTGCCATGCTTGACAGTTGTATTGTATGCATTCGGGTGTAGTGGTGTATTGTCGTGATGAGTAAACGGAAACATACAACATTAACTCTCAAAGAAAAACTGGATGCTTTGAAGCGGTTAGGCAATGGTGAGAATGTATCTAAACTGGCAACGGAACTGGGTGTTGGTTAGGCAACCATTTGTGATTGGAAGAAGAACCGAGTGAAACTTGAGCAGTCCTGTGTGACGTCTTCAGGAAAAACACTTGAAATTCAGCAGACTTTGAAACAGTCCCAGTACGATAAAGTGAATGAAGCTCTTTTCTTTTGGTTTACACAGGAAAGAGAAAGGGGAATTCCTTTGAGTGGACCAATGGTTCAGGAAAAGGCTGTTTATCTAAACAAGTTAATGTATGTGATGAGTCTTTTAGTGCGAGTACGGGTTAGTTGGACAGATTTTTTTTAAAAAAAGTCATGGGATTCGTCAGCTAACAATTACGGGAGAGAAGCTTTCTTATGACTATGATGCAGTGAAGGAATACTTGGGTGAGTTTGATAAATTGATAAGAGAGGGAAATTATTCTCCCCAATGAATTTATAATGCTGACGAGACGGGCCTTAATTTTAGGGCATGCCAACAAAAAGCCTGGCATCACAAACAGAAGTCAAAGCTCCTGGCTTTAAAATGAGCAAAGATCGTGTGACTTTATTAGCGTGCAGCAACGCTGCTGGTAATCACAAGCTGCCTTTAATGATGATAGGAAAAATCTGTTAGCCCCAGAGCTTTTAAAAACTGCAACATGAAGTCCCTGCCCATATATTATCGCAACCAGAAAAAAGCATGGATAGATGGTAAACTGTTCAAAGAACGGTTTCACAACCAGTTTGTTCCCTCTGTCCGACGGTTTCCTAAGGAAAATCATTTGCTTCCCCATGCTATCCTTTTGATTGATAACGCACCGTCTCACCCAGCACTGAAGAATTATGTGATGGAGAAATTGTGGTGAAATTTTTGCCGCAGAATGCTACACCACTTCTACAGCCAGTGGACCAGGACGTACTGCAAACATTAAAACTGATTTACAGAAAACAATTTTTAAGAATGCTGATCAAAGATGATAACATTCCTTTAGTTGACAACATAAAAAAAAAAAAAACAATGTGAAGGATGTTGTTTATTGGGCCACTGAGGCATGGCAGAATATTTCAGAAAATGAGAAATTCTTGGAGAAAACTGTGGGCATCTCTTGAATTTCAGGACACCCCAGTTGAAAATGAAGAGGAGAATCTCCTACAAATGGCACAGACAATCCTTGGATGTGAAGAAGCCTGTGAAGCAGACGTAGATGAATGGATGATAGCGGATGATGCAAGATTGGAGAACCTTACTGACGTTGATATAGTGGCTGCTGTGATTCAAGAAGAGGTAGAAGTGGACTGTTGTGACAGAAGTGACAATGAGGCGGAATGTAACAAAGGAGAGCTGGTGCCACACAGTGACGCGGCAGAAGGCCTTGATCCTGCGCTACGCTATTTGGAGCAACAGGATACTACAACACCTGCTGATTTAATGTTTATGAGACGATGGTGCAACTTTACATCATATAACAGACTGTCTTCATTACACCAAAAAACAATGACTGAGTTTTAGTCTTCTAAAATGTAGGAATAAAATGGGTGATTGTAAGCATTGTAACTATATCGTAAGTTTGATAGTTTTTCTTTCATTGTTGTGCACTGGTTAAACTTAATATTTTCTTCCTAATTTTTCTAATTCGTTTGCATTGCACTGTGCAAATTAAAATTGTGTATATGTACAGCAGTTAACCACGCAATTAAATACAGTATGAACTACTATCATGAACTGTGTTTTAATTCTTTTACCATTTTTCATATTTAGACTAATTTTTTGCCATGTTCGGATTAACCGAACGTTCGGATTACCGGGGTTCAGATTAGCGGGACTCTGGTGTATTCCCGAATAATATCGTTCAAGGAACATGTGCTATTTAATTATACTTCGCTCTATTGCTTCTCCCAGTCCCTCACATTACAGCACTTTTTATGAGATATGTATATATTTTACAGCTTTAAGAGCAACACACATTAAACAATATAATCTATCAAACGTGTGTAACAATTTTCAGACCAAAAGGACAATTCCTTTATGAGTTCCAGTGATTACGCTAGAGCCAAAATTTTGTGACGCATTATTGCCACTAAAATGTGATAAAGTACATGTATTAATATGCTTGAGATTGAAGTTTTGTTTTTGTAGCAGGATGTTTAGAGTAATATTTGGTTAGGTTGAAATGCTACCTGGACCTGGACCTGGATAGATATGGAAACTTTTTGCTACAGGGCAAGGCACGAGGAATTACATTTAATTTTATTTTATAACAATTCTATTTAGTTAAGCAATTGCTAATAAATTTCCAGAACACTTAAAAGTTTAAATTGGCATATTAATTACCAGTTTTTTTTACTGAAATCATTACATGGTTTGAATGAAAGAAGTTCCAAATTGATCTATGTCCCCTAAACCACAATTAAATATTATGTGGCATAGCATAAGCTTCATCACATATAATAAGAAAGGACCGAGCGTGGTGGTGTAACGGCTAGCGTTCTGGCCTCGCATTCGGGAGGACGGCGGTTCGAATCACCGTCTGGGTGTCCAGATTTGGGTTTTCCATGGTTTTCCAAATCACTCCAGGAAAATGCCGGGATGCTTCCTTCGAAATGCCTTGGAAGAATTCCTTCCCATTCCTTGCCCCCCATCCTTTCCCGTCTCTAAAGACCTCGCTGTTAGAGAGGCGTTAAGCAGATAAAAAAAAATAATAATAATATGAAAGAAAGGTGTAAGAACCAAGATTTGGGATCAAGTTATATCGCGATGCATGATGACACTGCAATACAGGGAATGTATTAATTCGCATGTGATTGAAGCTTTGCTTTTCTAGAGGCAATATTAGCGGAGTTGAGATTAAGTTGAAATGCATCCTGGACCAAGTTGACAACTGAAGCTTTTTTTACAGCACAAGGGACGATAAATTACAATGAGCTATGTTTTATGACAATTCTATTTAGATAAGCAACTGCAGAGAAATAAATTACCATAACACTCCGTTAAACCCATCATTTTTTACGGGTTTTGGGGCTAGTTCTTAGTATTATGAATAGTAATGGTCTCATTCCACTACCCTGTGGCACAATTGTTCGCACTTCCATATCCCTAGATATTGAATTACTCACTTTAATTCTGCACTTTCTATCTCTTAAGAATTCTTCTATCCAGTGAGATGTGTGTTGGTTTATCCCAATGGTCTTTACATTATTCTTAATTATTTTATGGCTAACTCTGTCAGATTCCTAAGAGAGATCCATTGTCATACTATCTACTTGGGCTTCTTAATTCATTTCACTTGACAGATCTTATATATAACCTGTTCCCATAAATAATGTCGTCTAAATCTATGCTGCTCACTTCCAAACCACTTCTTTTTCTGACAGCTTTTTCTAACGTAGCTGTCTATAAAACACTCTGTCAGCTTGTGCACCACTGGACTCAAACTATCAAGTCTATAATTCTCCACTACTTATGGATTGTCCTTCGAAAACAGCAAACCTCTGGACTAAAAAGTGGAACTAAATACACCAAGAGTTAAGAGATATCAAGGCAGTTGGAAAAACTTGAAGGTTAAGAGACTCCAAGACAGTTGGAAAAACTTGAAAAAACTAAACTAGCAAGGAGGGAAACTAAAGATTGGGTTGTGAAGAATACTATAAGAGAAGAGGACTCACTGAATGATGCATTTAGAAATTGCTCTGGTGATTTAGAAAACAGTGGAGGAATTCAGGCAATTGTGTAGAAGCTTGGAGAAGTTACTGAGGATTTGAAGCAGATATTAAGTTTCTGGTTTAAAAAGATAAAAACCTTGTGATAAAACATTAAAATGAAATTTAACAAAAGACTTGAATATTAATCAACTTTAAGAAACCAAAACTGCTGTTAAGAATGAAGAAATTTTGCATTTTCACATTCTTATGTTTTTGGAAGTAATTGTGATTGAGATTATGCCTTGATGGCAATTCTGCTATACACACTTTTTAATCGTATCCAGTTTTTCTTTAAATTCTTTCACTGTTTGGTATAAATTATTCTGAAGCTATCTGTGTGACTCTTTTTACCTACAAAACATAGAATGGCTGAAATGAAGTGAGATTTGTGGTTATACTGTTTCTAGCTTATCCAGCTTATCATGACTGAAACATCAGCACTTCATACCATGTGCAGTGCCATAGCAATCACCTAGAAACCACTTTAAGCTACATGGACAGTTCTTTCATTGTTATTATTATTTTATCAAATACCCATTGGGAGCTTTGCTTTGTACATATCCAAAACACTCTTTGCCCACCTCCTGTTTTCAGTTGACTGTTTTACAGTAATTTTTATTTTAAATCTAATTACCATTTGCAGCTCTTTTAACTCCCTCGTTATTCACCCATCCATCATAGCTTCAAGACTGGTTACATTAGTTGACTGTGTTGAACTGAGCTTGACCCTAGTGACTTGCTACTGTTTCATTACCACTCCATCACTGCCTCTTGTCCTTAGTGGCATGTAATGGACACCAAAAAAAAACCTCCCAGACCCCAATTTATAAAACAGCCCTCACCCACATTTTCCATTGCTTTTCTTTTGTAAGCCCTAATAAGTGTCTGTTAAATGTGAACTAGTAAACTGCAAAAGAATATCAGGTTAAGTGTTGATAACTGAAAATCTTGATTTTTAAATTTTTTCAGTTTTTCTTATCACTTGCAAGTAGGCAACTTGGTTTCAAGAGCTCTGTAATATTTTTCTTGTGTCTTCTAATAACTGATGTGACAGTAAATTCATCAATTTCAACATTATAGAGCATTCATACTAACGGGTTTCACACCTATTACACTTCCAAAGTTACCTACCATTTAACTCAATGCCATACCTAGTGGCAGGGGAGGATAGGGGGGTGGGGGGAGTGGAGGTGAAACGGAGCACTTGCTCGTGGTGGCAAAAGGCAAATACATGTGGTAAACCATTTTTTGAAAAGAAAAAAAAAAGAAAAGGCTCCACTACTGTCCTGAGGGGAAGCAATCTCGAAGTTTTTGCCCTAGCTCAGAAAATTCGTAGATCTGTCACTGATTTAACTTGAAACGGTTGCTTCCTAGTTAGGTCAGACTTGTTAGACAAAATGTCTACCCAAAAAAAGTGACCCCCATCCCCTGCAAACATACCAGTAGTTTCTCTGAATACAGGCAGTGGGAACTTGCCTACTAGAATAAACCAAAGTAACCACTCCTCTTCTGATTAGCCGTTTAATTGCTTATCCTTATTTTTGTCTGACAAAACAGGAACCACCACTTGCTGTATTAATATTTTTTATTGTTTGTCTTCATTTCCTTTGTCTCCTTCATGTCACATTGAAAATAGCTTTTCTTTAGGTTCACATCATATTTTCTGATAGTGAAGGATCTGTTTCCGTGCTCTTGAATTTCACCAAGTCTTTGCGAATCTACACTGTCTTGCTGATCTGTAATGATTGTGTGTCTCCTGATTTAAACTTGTTATTTACAACATTTGTTTCTTGTAAATCTGTTTAATATGTTTAAAGACAAATACACAAACAACATAAATGCAACTTGGTTTGAACAGAATGTTACAGTAGAATTATTCCTCAAAAGATAAAAAGAAAGTTTGTGGAGATATACCAAAGCTATACATTAAAAAATATATTTCACTTTTGGGATCAAATTATGTTGTTAACCTTTTCAAGAATTTTGAAATGATAAATGTCTTGTAGGACTGCAGATGTCATTCTACAACTGTATGTGAATAATCTTTATATTTATTGCAGGTAATTCTGTGTGCAAACTCTATGCCAGCACTGAATGATGTGACCTATCCAGAGCTTCAGGTGCTCTTAAAACAAGCTGCACCTATGTGTGACATTATTCACCGTGGGCTAATGGAAGATCAGTTAACAGTTATGGAAACAGCACAAGCTGGTCCTTGTCTTGATTTAACGTGAGTATGGCTGTTTAGTTACATAAAGTAAACCAAATTTAGAGC
Source organism: Vandiemenella viatica (assembly GCA_031002005.1). Classification (NCBI taxonomy): domain Eukaryota; kingdom Metazoa; phylum Arthropoda; class Insecta; order Orthoptera; family Morabidae; genus Vandiemenella; species Vandiemenella viatica. The sequence continues at coordinate 272,854,338 of JARYHS010008074.1, read as the reverse complement.
TCAATGTTCAGTTAGCAAAAATGTAGCAATTCACCCATATTTTCATCAGGTCTTCAACTGAAAGAAATCACACATTTCACATCCAATTTTTTTTATCAGTGCCGGCTTATTTCAACACCATTGTCAGGTAGTAGTAACAAAGATTATTTCTGGAATGTCATTATTCTGTCACACAGAAGATTCAAGAAAAATCATCATTGTCTCTTGAAAAAATTAAATCAAGTCTAGCCTGTAAATACACCAGCTATAGCCACTGGGAACTTAGACAAGACAAACTTAACATCCATCATATTATTCAAGGGAATTACAAGGAAGGGAAAATGACTCATCACTCACCAAAGTTGAAGGCAGCGACAGGTGAAGAACATATATGACGAACACAAGAATACACAATAATTCGGTTTTACACCTTATTCATGCTGAAGGAAATGAGTCATGTGGTTCGGGAGGTGTACACACACCGAAGTTTCCCACAATACTGAGTGCATTATCGATATGGCGGAGGGACTGAGATGTTATATATAAATATGTATATTGCAGATGGTGATAGAATTAGTAATATATCAAAAAGGGTATGGAATGTTGGAACAAAAACAAAAATTAGGCAAATAAATATTGACAGATAATTTTTTTAAAAAGTTGTAACTAGTTAAATTACAATAATGATAATGAGTGATGCATCAAAGAAAGGAATTTTATCGGTGATTTAGGCCTGGTGGGTGTCTGGTATCTATGATATTTTGGTATTCTGAAGCGGCGGTGGTTTCGGGGAAAACTCCGATTAAGGGTCTGTTTTAATTAATTACTGTATGTATGTTGAAAATGAGAGAAAAAACTATTTTTAAATAAAAATAGCTTTTAATTAATTAAATGAGAAGGCAACACTTCTACATGTACATGCAAGTGCTGTACATTAGTACAGTATTTACATACCGTACTGTAAATAAAAGTTATTGCTTGCTGGATATCTCAAAGTAAGCTGTTTAACTGTATTTTCCCGTTTTTGGGCAGCCAAGTCACACATCCGCCTGAAAGTGTGTGATTGCATGTGGTCACACTCGGGCTGACGCTCCATCCACTTCAACGCAATTTCAAGACTGGCAAATGCTTGACAAGCTGTTGGTCCCATGTCTGCTTCAACTTCGACATTAAGGTCATCTTCTTCCTCGACACTTTCTTCTCTCACACTTTCAATAAGTTCATCATCATTTAGAATTTCATGCCCACTCTCGTAAATATTCAGCATTAACTTCTGAACATCCAAAATTTTCAAAAGGATGTTTAACAATTCCTTCCCCATCTTCTCCTGTCTCTTTCCTTTCCTTTTCTTGTGCTTCTTTTTCCTTTTTCTCCTTTCCTTCTCTAGTTCAGTTGGTATGCCTTTCAACTTGTTCCACGCGCTTCTTAATGGGGCTGCCTTAACCAGGCTCCAAGCTTCCACTACCATGTAAGGGTAACCTTTCATTTTTTTGTTTTGTTTAGCCAACACACCTTCTTCGTTTCGCCCTCCACCAAAAGTTGCCTTCTGTGATGGTGTTTCATGGTTTCGATAACAGGCTGGTCCATTGGTTGCAACAAACTTGTGGTTTTTGGTGGTAAACAGATTTTTTTTAAAACTGGCCATTCCCTCTTTCCAACAATTCTTCAGTGGGATGAGTTAAAAAAGTGATTCGGATAGACAGAGTTCAGATAATTGGAGTTCTACTGTATTAGTATTATCATTATTGTCATTTAACTAGTTACAACTGTTTGTTTTTTTAAAATTATCTGTCAATATTTATTTGCCTAATTTTTCTTTTCAGCATTCTGTACCCTTTTGGTGTATTACTAATTCTATCACCATCTGTGATATACATATTGATATATAACATCTCAGTCCCCCCCCCCCCCCCCCATATCGATAATGCGCTCTGTCATGTAGGAAACTTCGGCATGTGCACACCTCCTGAATCACATCACTCATTTCCTTCAGCATGAATAAGGTGTAAAACCGAAATATTGTGTATTCTTGTGTTTGTCATATATGTTCTTCACCCGTCGCTGCCATCAACTTTGGTGAGTGATGAGTCATTTTCTCTTTCCTTGTAATTTAAATTGCCTAAAGCCGTTTCCTTTTTCCTTAGTATAATTATTCAAGGGAACCAACAAATACAACAGAAGAAACCTAGTAGATAAGCATGGCAGCAGAAAAAGATGATTTAAAGTACCTAATTAGTTGCAAGCTGTATCCCAGCATAGTCATATTTCCCTCTACCATCTTGCAAATTTTTAATGGATCATAGAAAAATGTCATGTATATACATTACTAGCGGAGTTCCCGGCGTTGCCCGGTATAGTTGGCGTAGATTTAACCGTACCCTATTTTTATTCCCGCAAAACATTTGTATTTCATAAAATACGCGCCAACTTTTTCGGAATTAAAGCAAACTTACATTCACCCGCCCCCTACCAAGAAACTGGTCGGCTGAAGTTTATTTGCACATATACTATTTTCATTCGTCCGAAAAGATTCATGTATATCAAGCTTCGATAGTTTGGTTAAGAAATTTCATGACTACATTACTGAACAACCCTAGATTATGTTAAAAACTCACGTTTGATTCAATTGCGAAGGGAATGGATATACTTGTGGCTCGAAATGCCATATCCTTTAACTCTGCAAATAAAATATCAAAAGTGAATCCGGAGTAATATTATCGTAAACAGAAGACTATTGCTGAATGCCAGAGATCGTGCTTAAAGAAAATCTCTGTTGTTTTTACGGCTATCTAAGTCGTTTAAAAATTGATATCCCGAATTAAAGGAAAGAATACTTCAAGCTATGGCTTTTAAAAATTCAATATATCGAATTAAAAGAAAGAATACTTAAAGTTTTGTTTAGCGTGCAAAATAGTTATTACTATAAGCTATCTTATTGCTTTAATTAAAGGCTATGGTCAGAGACATTGTGCTGTGTGTTTAGTGCGGAGTATGCGGCATCTAGTGATTTCTCCTGTGGAATTTCTCACCATACGTTCAGAATTTCATTTAATACTCCTACATTATTTAACGTTGAAACATAAGACATGCCAGACAAGTGAATTAAGATTCTAAGCTTTAATACGGTGAAAACTCCATCGAAATCTGCCCCATAGTTTCCGAGTTTTTATACGACCAATATGTCCGGTTTTCATTTTATAGATATAGATTATGCTTCAACTACACCAAACATCACAAGCTATGGAATGCTCTGCTCACCACATACAGCTGATTGGATTACTTTGCACATACTCCTATTGGAACACAATCTGGAGACACCAATTGGTTTCAGATTCTGAAAATTTTTCACAAATATTGTATATTACAACTCTTTTTCAACATCAATTTGAAAGAACAATATCAGTGTGAAAAAGGGTGTCGGGGACAATAATAAACTCCAATATGCCAACAATATAAAATTACAGGTATAAACAAGTGCTGCTCTAAGAAAGCAGATACTCTGAAAGAAGAAAGCAAAACAATTGGCATTTACTGAAACACCAAAATGGCAAAAATTATTATGGCATACTGATAGTCACTAACAAAGAATTAGATGCTCGGATATAAGCTTCCTGGGAAATGCAACTCACATATCAGGCCATGTTTAGTTGTAGTTTGTAATGGTTAGCATTCATCGAATTTAGAAGAGCAGTGACATACTCCTCCTTACAAGTTGCAAAATAATGAAATGGCTCAACATTATAAAAGCATACCAGGTTTATGGTGCAGAGCAACTGTTTTGTAGTCTTCTTGGTAATCTATAGAATTTTCAAGCCTTGATGGGTAACATCATCAAATACAGCTTCCAACTGATTACAACTTTTCAGATTGTTTATTCACTTCACATTTTGTGGATAATTATGTTTAGTAATAGCTGAATTGTTTATTATATAATGTTTACATTGAGCTACATTAATTATAATTCCTTCTGTTTCTTTTATGCTGATCACTATAATTCTACTTTTCAGGCGTCTTAGCCAAGATTTGTCACGTGCAATGCTAACACATGAAGTGGATCTAATTGTGATTGAAGGAATGGGCCGCTCAGTTCACACCAATTTAGAATCCAAATTTACTTGTGAGTGCTTAAAACTGGCTGTCATCAAGAATCGCTGGCTGGCTGCTAGGTTAGGTGGAGAAATGTACTGTGTAATGTGTAAATATGAAAAGCCTCGGAGGAGGAGTTAGACACGACTCTACTTTTGTGTAATTTTTGTTATCAGTTTACTTTTTTATATATGGATTCCTTTTTATAATAGCGGCAATCAAAATAAGGAAGGATAGGGAAAGTAAGCTGATCATTCATCACTGATGAAAGCAGCAGGGCGATGAGCACATAAAAACAAACACTTAGAATATTTCAGTAAAACTTAAGCATGTTTAGAGGAGTTTCACCACATGTTGATAGCCTCTGTGCAGTCTTATCTGATTCCCTGGCCATATTTCTTTTCTCTAAGCATAATAGTGGCCAGAGTCGTGATTAATTCAGTACTGCTTTACTTGAGCAATTGTTCCGTCTGGCATTCTATTTATGTAAAAAAAAAAAAAAAAAAACCACTTTTACGGTGGAAGGGGGTTGGAGGGAGGATGTTAAACTGAAATGCAGTTTGAATTTATTGGCATTATTTGCTTTCATGTTTCTTTGTAAAAGTTTTCAGAGATACAGGCTGTTTTAATATATCATCTTAGAAGTAGAAAATATGCACAGCTGTCAATGGGGTGTACTTGATGGCTGTGTTTGGTCAAAGTACAATATATTATCTTGTACATATATTCACTGACTTTTTTATGTTAGATGGTCACAAATCAACTAATTTTATAATATTTTTAAAAATAATTCAATTACAAGAGTCAACATGTGATAAAAAGTTATGTGTAATAGCTTTTACTTTTTTATTTGTGCAGAAAAATATAAAACTATCAGAAATCAAATATTCCTTTTTGTTTATTTTAATTTACAGTTTTTGCTAATGTTACATTTACCTCGTCCTTAAAAGTCAAATGATAACTTCTAAAAAAATATTTGATGGTTTTTGTTTTAAACAATGTACAAAAATTATACCTTCTTTGCAATTCTTCAGGATCTTTACATACATTGCTTAGTTCACAATAATACAGCTTACCGCATACAGAAAATACAAAATCAGTCAAAAAAGTACTGGGAATTGGTCAATAAAACACAAAATATTTATTATGCATCCAAATTTACTGTATTGCCTTCAAAGCCTTGAAATAATACGCCAACGAAGAATCTGAATCATCAAAACATTTTTAAACGCTTTTGCTGGAATCTTGCCGCAAATTCTCTTTTATGTCTTGTATTGACTGTAAACAGGTGCCTCGAAGTAGCAATTTGACTTTTGCCATATCAGATGAATGTAGTGGTTGTTCAATGGTGTTTGCTGAGTTTTTGTTTGATCACAATGATAGCCTTTTGAGATGGTTTATTTCGTGGTGCAAAATCCATGAATTTTCTTTCCACAAATTTGCTCTCTCAAATGCCCCTTAACACTCAGATAATATTCTTTATTTGCCGTCTGAGCTTTTGGCAAGAATTCCGAGTGCACAGTACCACGATGATCAAAGAAAACAGCAATGTTAGCTTCAGTTGAAGGCGTTGATGGCCGACTAGAGTGAGGCAAATCTTCCATCACATCTCGACTGCTTTTGAATTCACTATTCCACTAATATGCACTTAATCAAAAATAAGTCCATTCACCATAAGACTTCCGTAACATTTTCAGCGATTCGGCACACTGTAAAATTTGAGACCGATTCTTTGTTTGATATTTTTATCCATTGTAAAAATAGCTAAGAACACTTGAGATGAACTGACAATAATGAGAAATGTAAACAAAACAAATGACAGACAGCGCTCAAATTCAGCGTCAGTATAGAGGACAGTTGTGCCAACGCCGTGAAAAAAAAAAAGAATTTTCACAATCCCTTTAAGTGGGTATTTTAAATGATCAAATTCCGGTACTTTCTTAACAGAATGTAAAAAGAAATGTATAAGAGTCATTAATTATAGGTTAGTTGTGGTTTGAGTGTGAATCAGGGCTAAATTTGTAGAAATGAGAAAGGAAGTAAATTATAGTAGAGATATGATTGACTAGGTGGCTTATTTGAAGTTAAGAATGGAATGATTGATGGTTCTGTAAACAAATATGAAATTTACCGAAGTTATTAAGGAATCACGAATAGGTACACTCAGTATAATGGTTCCCAATTAGTTTTTCCCGAGTACCGCTTCAAGAGAGAGCTAAACCTCGCTTACCCTTTATAGCTGAAATGATAAATAAATGCATTCATCCCAGTCGAACATCCAAAAACATGGGATTACAGAAATATCATTATGTACACACATGCAGTTTTTCTTAAAATATATTTTAGTGATAGTAATGTTTGCATATTTTAGTTTTTGGTGTGTTGTAGTAATTACCTTACCCAAGAGATTACCATGCGTACCACTAATTAGGAACCACTGCTGTATTACTTAATGGAATAGTGTTTGTAATTTACATATCATTTTAGGAAGAGATTTACTGTCCTTTTCTAAGTGCATGGACTCATTTGACATTTACAATATGAGAAATGAATACAATAAATTAAGAACGTTACAATCACTTTTCGTAACGTTCGGTGTGCACACACGTTCCGAACCTAATGGCCCGTTTTTTCTATTTGTGAGCAAGGCATATGCCGAAATATTGTGTTGTTTGTTTGTCAGCATTAGTGTTCTCTCATCGCATCCGTCCACTTTGGTATGTGGTGGGTTAATTTCCCTTTCTTTTCTTATTTACAATCACTTTTAAATAATTTACAAAGAATGCAGAGTGAATACAGTATATAGAACACCATTTAGTGAAAAAATTGGAAGGCAGATCTACATATAAAAGAAGTTATTGAAATGACAGTAAGCTATAAGGAAGAAACACCTTGTATATGAAGAAGAGAATGGAGGAAATTGCATCAGTGATGGCCACCTGACACTGAGGAAATCCAAATAGTTAAAAGATTAATAAATAATATGAAATGCCACTTGAAAATTAACCCCTTAATGCCTGAATTAATTTCTAGTTTAGGAAAAAAATGAAAAATCACATTTTGAGCTCAGTATTGGTTTTTTAGACCATATAGAATGCCAAATGTAAGAAATGTTTTACGTAATTGGTATAATTAGGTATGTGTCAAATCTACTCATGAAATTGTCTAAAACAATTTGAGTTTTTGTTCAGGCAAGGTGAAGATTGCATTTTGAACACATAATAACTGTCTGCATTTTACAGCTGGGCCTTTTGCATCTCTGTCTTTCTGTTACACAGGGCCAATGACCTACTCCATCAGTACGGGTAGACTTATCGGGAACTGGTTTCGTTGGACCCCGATGCTTCTTACGTTGAATATCCGTCTCCATGCTTACTGATGGCCTACCTCTCTTCTTTTTGTCATGTCTTTTCCTTCCCTGCAGAGAGCATCTGCAATTCTGGATTTGAATGCCAGAAGATCATTTTGTTTTTGACGAGGAATTTCCAAAGCATCACAGTCCTTTCGAACCTGAGTGTGTGTTTTTTGTGTTCTGTCCCATCTTTGTATTGCACTAACTGGATGAGCAGATGAAAATGTACTGGCAAGAATCATACCTCTGTTGTCAAAGCTTTTACTGCTCTGACCTCTACCCCTTCCATTGTAGCCTCATATTCTTCAAAAGACCCCCTTCCTCGCTTCTTCAGGTTGCTATCAGTAGAAAATGGACAATGTGTATAATCTGCTTCAACCGGCACTGGCGCTCGAAAACATTTTTTCTTCCACATATAAGGGTCAAATTGGTATGATGCAAATTTGCGACCATCGGCATTAAGGGGTTAATAACCATCCATGTTGCAGATTATGTTTGGAAATGTTGGAGATAACTGCATGTAATATGTAAATGTTGCTTGGGGTTATGCAACATTTGCATTCACTTGATTGTGTTGCCTGTATAACTGATAATCTTTTCTCGAAGATGCGATAGTTCTTTAAACTGGCCGCCAAGCTATTAGTTTACCCTGTAATAGCTAACAGGTCATACATAAATGAAAGAAAGTCACTGTAGTTACGATTTTGAAACGTATTCTGAAAGTTTGCTGAAGTTAACACTGGTATCAGATTACACTATTGAAAACATTTACGGCAATATCAAACTTTGAAATCACATATGAAGATGCAGGTTATCCTTCAAGGCAAAACACTGGTTGAAAGTATACACTCTTGCAAACATACTTTCTATTTGCAGCCCCAAATCAGAGTGAGCTAAATGATAGTTCTCAAACACTGCTACTAATGACTTCTTAAACCATTGAAAAAAGTTCTTTCATTGAATTCAACTTAAAGTGAATCAGGAAATCCATGAGGTGAGATAGTTAAACTTTCAGTAGTTACATTTTGAATTTTACCTCGCGCATACGCCCATTTTATACCGACTTACCGCTGAAAACTGCCTTCCAGAACTGCTTGCTTAAAAAACTGTTTTTGACTGCCTGCCCAAGGGAACGCTGGTTGGCCGAATTGTCATGGAATAACAGTATATTCCCAAGGGGAAACACTATTCCTTGGTGAATTACCAAAATCCCCATTCCTGTGGAACACTAAGTTTACTCGGATTTACCGAAAATTTTAATATGTTATAGTTTAATTTATTCCCAATCTTTTAAGTCTCTCATAATTATTCTTGTTTAAGAGCTATTAATTCCTAAAAGTCACACAAGGTGATGCCATCACATGTCTACACTAGAGTTTCATTTTTCTTACTTTAAATTTCAAGTTACCTTTGAACTGTTATATTATTGTTATTAAATGAATTTTTATCTCTCATTTAAGGCTACTTCCTAGCTCTTTTATCTAATAAGTTCAAATTCTTTATTTTTGCAATATCTCCTTTTTTTTTAATGTTTTAGAATCAATTTGAAAAGTGCTTTACTGTTAAGAAAATGGTTATAAAAGTTCTTTCCTATACAACTATATAAGATTTGCCCCCTTCTAAATGGTTTTAGCAAGATAATGGACATATAACAATGTTATGTTCCAAGATGAAAAGTGCTTTACTATTGAAAAAGCTTATAAAAGTTATTTGCTATATGTGTTATATGTAACGCTGAACGGTTTAGGTAAGATAATAGATATATAACATGCAGTTATCATTTGATCAAGGGATTTGGGTTTTTCACTTCAGTTGAGCCATCTAGATTTTGGCCCTCCACAGTTTCTTGAAATCACTCCTGGTTATAGTCCACCTGGTACCTTTTCACAAACGCTCTATAACCTTGTTGTAATGCAGTAAAGAACTAACAGGAATAAATATCTGAATTTCAAGAATGAATCCTTAGATAATAGAGATAATAGATATATAACATGCAGTTATCATTTGATCAAGGGATTTGGGTTTTTCACTTCAGTTGAGCCATCTAGATTTTGGCCCTCCACAGTTTCTTGAAATCACTCCTGGTTATAGTCCACCTGGTACCTTTTCACAAACGCTCTATAACCTTGTTGTAATGCAGTAAAGAACTAACAGGAATAAATATCTGAATTTCAAGAATGAATCCTTATCAGCACTGACAAAAGCACAGAGTAGATGTCAGTCATTCCTAAGGAGTTAAGAGAAGGATGGATAAGGCTGACCCAGAAGAGAAGCAGCCAGAGGCTTGGTATTTATTAAAGTAACTTTCTTCACAGTTGTTTACCAAAATAGAATAGTTATAAAATAGCTCTTAACACAACACCTCATACCTTATGCTGTAACAAAAAGTTTCATTTGTCATCCTTGTATAGTTGCAGTTTAATCTTACCACAAACTGTGCTAATCCTATTATATAAAACGCTAACGTGGCGTCTGCATGCGTCGTCTATAGCTGCTACTCCTATTGGCTAGAGAACGGCCAATCATCAACCACCATATTACATTCGTCCCACCATCTTGCTTTTCGTTTATTTACAGCTAGACGCAGAAATTCATATAAGGAGATGGAGATTCAATATTTACGCTATTTTATCTGTATCAGTTAGATGCAGAAATTCATGTAAGGAGAAGGGGATTCAATATTTACGCTATTTTATCTGTATCTGTTATGAGGACTAAGTTAAACCATAACCTAAGAATTTTTTTGGCAGAAGGTAAGAAGCAATGAAGTTTATTAAAAACTAGGAGAAACGTACATAATGCGAAATGCATTAGTCACATAAATAACAGTTATCCGTTTTCGAAATTATAGTCCCCGTCATCTAAAGTGAAAAGCATTTTTTTATTTTAAAATCCTAACAAAATACTCTGATAATCTAAGGAGAGTAACGTATTCATATAACTAAAGATGTCATTAAGGATGACTTATTCGTTTCTCCTTATAAACTTTTCCATAATAAATTCCTACTACCATTATATATGATAGTCCTACCCTTAGTTTTTGATACATGTGTTAGCAATTAAATGAGATTTAAGATAACTTTTTTATCAGATTTAAATCATCAAGGATATGACTATTTACTGTATAAACGATGTGACACTCGCAATTCAACAACGATATTATTGCCGCAAAATAGCAGTGAGCAGTGATATTAGAAATACTGAGTGCAGGGAAAAAAAATAATGCCAGGCAATTATATGTCACAAAGTTACAATTAGTACGTTCCATTAAATTTACATATTGCTTTTTATTTATCTACGACAACCAGATGGAGAAATTAATGTAAGGTGAAGGGTTTTCATTATTTACGCTATTTTATCTGCCTCAGTTGTAAGCACCAGGTTAAACCGTAAACTAAGATTTTTTTGGCACACGATAAGAAACGATGAAGCTTATTAAAAATTCAGAGAATCGTACATACGTAATCGCGACATGTATCAGTCAAATAAATAACAGTTATTCGTTTTCGAAATTATAGTCTCCGTCATCTAACGTAAAATGCATTTATTTATGTCAGATCCTAACCAAGTGCTCTGATAATCTAACCAGAGTAACGTATTCATATAACGAAAGGTATAATTAAAAATGATTCTTTTTCTTACAAGCTTTTTCAGAATGAATTCCTACTGCCACCATAGGTGATACCCATCATTATTCATATGAGGGTAATAGAAGCTATGATTTTCGAACACAATATTAGTGGAGGTTGTGGTTAAGTTTACCAGAATCGCAACTGACACATTTTGTTACAGCATAATTCACTCTGAAATGAGTTTTACAAACCAATTAAACTGCTTTTATAAGCGCCATGTTACTAAACATATTAATTAATGCGGGTGGAAGTAGTTTTATATTTAACGTGCTGAATTGTGCCTGGACCAGGAATAAAACTGATATTACATGGATGGCAAAAGTTTTTGGGATTCCTAATCTGATTTAATTTAATTGGTTCTTTACTTCCGGCGTCATTAATTCAGTAGAAGTTACTACTATATGGCTATGCAAACGGCAAATGAAATATGTAGAACATTTTAAAATCAAGGTCATTAACATTATGTAATAACAGTTCCGTATAATTAACCAACTGCAAAAAAAATGAACTGCCAGAATACTGCGTTCAAGCCGTCATTTTTGACGGGCTCGAAGCTAGTATTGCTAATAGAAAATCAAAGCTTCAACCACTTGCACATACTTACATTATGCTGTATAATACTAATTTTAATCATGCTCCAGTCTGGATAGATCATGATCAATGTGGAACTATTTTCATTTAAATGAGGTAAGGATTTAATATCAAGGCACTCATTAAAGTAACTTAAAAACTTGATTACCTCATTCTCATTAACATGTTAATTTTAACAAAATACAAATTTTTCTTTCAGTGTTCTGTCAATTCACTTCTTTGCAGTTGCTTAACTAAACAGAACTGTCATTAAATAATGCACATAACCTTGTTCTTGCAGAAACATCTCTAGCTGTTGCAGGGCCGGATTTAAACTTTTTTTACTGTAGGCTGTTCATTTTGTGCCGCCCTTTTCTCCTTCATGCTTATACTAATCACTAATTTGTATTACCTTTATTAGGTAGTAAACGATTATATGTATATGTGATTGGATATAGATTAAGAGTGACTTCATTACTTGAAAGTATTCAGATTTGGTCATCAAATAGAAACAAGAAAAATGAATGTTTATTATGAAACAAGAATACAAACAAGAAAATAAAAAATGTAATTCATAATTATAGTTTTCTACGGAACTTTTAACTGGCGAAGTCATCTATAAGATCACCATAGTTTATGGTGTTCATTATCTCTGCTTCTATATAGAGAAGAACCAAAGAGTTTAGTTTTTCTTGAGATAATGAAGACCCCTGGTAATTCTTCACTCGTTTTAAGCACGAAAAGTTCCTTTCTCCAGAACAATTTGTGGCTGGAGTGCAAAGTGCTATGCGGAGAGCTATATCCTAGTTCGGGTAAATGTTACACAGATTGCATCCTCAAAAATTTGGAGAGATCAAGTAACGAATTTGACTGAGGTTTCTCTGCAATCTTATTAGATGAAATGTGACTGTGAAAATGTATATATTCATGAAACAAATCATCCTCTAAATCATTAGAATAATGTTGCACGAGAGAGAGAGCTTTTCTTGTGACATTTTGTGTTAAAAATTCACCCATTCTAGTCAAAAACAATAATTTTTCTTGGAAGTTGAGATATACATTACGCCTTCTCTCTAGTTCAGCTCTCAGTTTATCTACAATGATCAAAAAGGTGTTAATTCTAAAAAAAATCTCTTGAGGTTATTTCAATTTCGTCACATGATAATTCGTAAGTTTCGTCTGCAAATTTTTTTCTTTGTGATTGTCTATTAATTTCGCCCTGATATTGCTTTATTTTACTCATTTCAATTCCAGTTTTTTTTGTTTTTTTTTCGAAATAGTCAAAGTTTTCGCGCTCTGTCATCATAAAGTCGACTAGAGTTCCACAAAGATCGGATTCTGTTAATAGATCTACAGACGAACTCTGAATTTCAGTACTCGCTGCATTTAGCCTTTCCAAAATAGCATTCCAAAATACAACCATAAATGCAGGTTCAAGTTTTTCAAATTTGAGGCGAATTCCTTTTGCTTCATTTCGTGGTATAGGTTTCTCCACAGTGTCATTTTCAAAACTCTAAGTACACTCTTAAGAAAAAGTTGAAAAAAGAAAATTAACTTGAAAAAGGTGAATAGAAGGAATATAATGACTTCAAATTTTTCAGAAAACTTCTTCCAACATAGAGAAACAACTTTCTCACTGACAGTTTTCCATACAGCAAACTTCGTAACACACTATTTATTGGCAAAGAACAGAAAACACGTTAAGACGTACGCTCTGATTTGTAATCAATTATTATTAAATGATTATAATTTATATTAATTTCAATCAGAATACCGGTTTCGGCATAGTTCAATGCATGTTCCTTAAAAATTTCAAAGAATTTAATTCATTATAAGCTGAGAAATGACGAGTTAAGTTTAAAAAATCATTGACTTTTCAATGATTTTTTAAATAAAATTAGGACTTTCAAGCGCTCAGGGACTTTTAACATCCAGATACTCAATTAATGAAATCTTAGACCATATTTAAGAATTTTTATTATAGAAATCGTGAAATTTTAGTATGTCAGCAGAAATACCACTGTCTATAGAGTGAGTCTTCCTTCGGAAATATATGACGGGCTACAGACTGCGTTGAACAAGATAGAAAGTCAGGAAACTAATGAAGAATTAAATTAATAATTTAGCTAATTGTTCGCTGTCACCTCTTACCTAAATGAAAATTGATAGTAAACGTATTTTTCTTTTCTATTAATTGTTTTGAGATTGTCACTGCACTATTAGATATCACCACTTAAATGAAAATTTATAGTAGACTTTTTCTATTATATTTATAATCACACACAAATTTGACAGCTTACTAAAGCGGGCACCCTAGGAAATTTGCCACCCCTAAAACGCTACCTCCCCTAGGCTGGAGCCTATACAGCTTAATGGGAAAGCCAGCACTGAGCTGTTGTGAGGCAACAAAGGCCTGGGTTGTTGCACTCACAATGTTGCACAGTGAGCAAGCTTAACCTTTTATTACTATAGATTCAAAAAAAGCCTCCACAAAATAGGTAAATATCAGGAATTAATAGACAAGCACAACTGACAATAACTTGAATATGAAACGAGAGACCTAATCACTGTTGCACATGCAGCATAATGTTGAGTACACGACTTGTCTTTTCTCCTCAGAAAAGGCTTTTGTCATGGTTAGCTGAAACACATAGAGATATAGGACTTTTTTCCACCATTCTTAATACACATATAAAAATAAACTTTTGGGTTTACTGGAAAGCCTATTATTGATACTAGAAGGATATCTGAAAGTATCACAATAAATTAAATCAACCAGACAGAGATGCCCCTTTCCATTGCAGTTGTTTTGCATTGTATTATATCCATCATTCCAAGGAATTACTATAAGTGAAGTGAAAATCATAACTCTATGTAGCTTAACTTCAGTAACACCAAACTAATATTGCAAATCACCAGGCAGAAACTGATAATTAAAAAATGTAGATGCTGAAAGGGCAAGGAATCATTGACCTTAAAAGGAGTCATCAGACATAATAACAATGGATTTCAGTCTCCTGAATGTATGTTGAAAGGTATTCATCCCATATGTCTGTAGTGAAGTTGTTTCTTCAAATGGTTTCTAGTTTCCAAGATTCTTGCATGTGAAAACTCCCAGTGATATAAAAAATGTACTTGCCAGTGTGGCTCACAGTGCTAAGGTGCCACATACTGGATTGCAGAGGTACAATGGGACTGGGCATGAGCCCAGCCCCCCCCCCCCCTTTCCGACTTACGCTGTCTTGAGTGTGGTTTTTAGGTGGTTTGCAGTTATCATCTTGGTGGGTGCTGGGACTGTCCCCAATCTACGTCCTAATAACTGCACATTTCACAAACAAAAAATTCAATTATCAGACTAACATACAAAGTTACACATTTTGAACACAGAGGGCAACACAAGACTTTCCTCCAATAGATTAGGTACATCAGGTCTAACAGGCCAAGTTAGACTTCAAGCAGGAACTAAGTTCTTTCTCCCATGATTCACACTTTCCAACTGGTGGCAAAATTGGAGAGAGGGAGAAAAAACTAGAGATATTGTATCCTACTGATAAGGGGCAGCTTGGTCTAGTTGGTAACACATTTGCTCCCCAATCTGCAGTCAGATTATATATAGTACCTGGGAGACTGATTTTTATTCGGCACCTTTCAATTTCTGTTTATTCGGCACCTTTCAATTTCTGTTCAGTATGCAAGATTTCATCAAAATCTTTAGAGACATTTGTGAGAAATTAATTTTATCTATAGGTAAGAGCTGCTCATATAATTGGATAGATTACATATATTAGTCCACGAGAAATCATTAGAGCCATTTTTGAGGTACCAAATACAAGAATTGCTCTTTATTTTTGTAAAATTGTGTTACAAACTTTAAAAGCAAATTATTATCTGCATACGAAATTTCATCCAAATCACTAGAGCCGTTTCCGAAATTGTTCAGTTTACCATCTCATAAATTGCTTTTAAAGAAAAATGCTATTATTATGTTAAATAGAAATCTTAATTCTAGTCAGGGATTAATCAATGGTGCAAGATTAGTGGTAATTCAGTTTGATGAATACATCATCAGTGCTAAATTTGTCTTGAGATGAGTATTGACTGCGTGAAGTTTGTAGTTAATTTTTTTTTAAATGGCTTCCTATACATTTTGAAGCTCACAGTTGGTTACTACAATCAAAGATAAAACAGTAGGCTCACTGGTGCGTGGCATAGAATTTTTTTTTTGTAAGCTTTGTATTTTTTTCAAGGATATCACGAATGTTTTTCTTAACGGCTTCCTCGGCATTTTTAAGTGCACATTTCCTTGCTCAAATCAAAGAGTAACTTAAATAACATCAGTAGGCATTACCTGAAACTTCTACGACAGCCGTTTCCAATATAAAAAAAGCTGCTATATTATGTTAATATTGTTTTCAAAGAAGTTTTGTAATGTAAAGAAGTTTGAAAAATCACAGCTGGCAAAGCCTGTATCTATTTTTTTAAATATCTCCTTTTTAAAAGTTTTACAATTTAACAGGTAGTATTTAATGATAATTACTTTTTACTATTCAGTAATATTGATGTTTGTGTTAATACAGTCAAGAAGTAAATGATTATTACATTGTAACTACTAATATTATTTTCAAAGAAGTTTTGTAAAGTAAAATTTCACTTCTGGAAAAGCCAATATCTATTTTTTACAATTCAACATGTAATGCTAGTATTCCCATGGGTCAACTAGTATACAAGAACTGTTCATTTAAATATATAAGAGTTCTTTGTTGAAACCAAAGAGAAACTATAAGTAGACTTTCTGGTACCTGAATCGTCTAGGAGATGACGTTAGAGCCATTTTCGAGATATCGAGTGCAAAATTTGGTGGTATTGTTTATCACACTCAATATTTAATGAGGAATATAAATTTGACACCCTTGTAAATTTAAGGAACATGCAAGAATTTAGATACCTATATTCGACTCAGAGATAAGAAATATTCTTCTCATTTAAACTTCAAACTCATACACTTATATATTTCATCTTGATCACATTTACATACAGTAGAACTCCAATTATCTGAATCAATTGGGATCAGACCCCATTCTGATAATCGAAAATTCGGATAATTGGATTTTTTCTGAAAAAGGGTCTATTTGAATTAATTATTGTATGTATGTTGAAAATGGGAGAAAAAAAATATATTTAAAAGAAAAAGAGCTTTTAATTTATTGAATGAAAAGGCAACACTTTTACATGTTAAGTGTAGTTACAAGTGTTGTACGTTAGTACAGTATGTACCATACTGTAAATAAAATCATTGCTTGCTGAACATCTCTGTCAAAGTCAGCTGTTTGACTGTATTCATCTGTTTTCTTGCAGCAAAGTCGCTCATCCACTTGACAGTGAGAAGTTTCATGTGGTATGTAGGCAGAATCATTATTTCTTAAATCGCAGTACGTTTCCGTTTCAATTAAGAAAGCGATTCAGAGTTCGGATAATTGGAGTTCTACTGTATTCACATTCAGTAAAAAGTAATGCAAACTTACATTATGTTATCATTTTGCTAACGAGATACATGCTTCTGGCTACAGTAAACACATGTTCTACTATCAGTAAATGAGACCATCACTGAACATGTGGGGCCATTCAGATTGACGAGTAAACCTGAAACTGTTGGCTATTTTATGCACAATTATCTGGATCATAGATTTCCTTAAATTTGAACTTGAAACCATGTCATGTTAAATATAGATGCACTTACCTTAGTATACAATGTAAGTATAGATAAGAAACAAAAAATGATTTATGTAAAGTGTTTTGTTCAAAATATTATCTCATGAAATGAAAGTACCTAAATGAAGTAAAATTAAAAAATTCATAACGATTTATAAAAATAACAGAAAAAAATTAAAATAACTGGCAGTGAATGAAACCAAACATATTGCAAAGTACACATCTTACTGACTGGACCAGGTTGACCCTTATCAGCAAGATACGAGGGTGGTTTGAAAAGTTCTCAAAATGGAATAGAAAGAAATTACTTCTCAGTGAAACTTTTTATTTTCCAATGTAGTCTTCCTGTAAACTAACACACTTGGTCCCGCAATATTCCAATGCCTTGATCCCATCTCGAAAATCCGAATCCTCCAGGCCTGCAAAATTCCACTGAGGAAAATGTTAAGCTTGGGTAAGAGATGAAAAATTATGGAGCCAAATCAAATAGCATGTATGTGGCAACAGTTCGTATCTTAGTTCATGTATTTTTGCCATGGCAATGACACTTGTGTGAGAGCACGCATTGTCTTCCTTGCCAAACCTGGCTTTTATCCAGCATATCTTTTGCTGTACTTGGTCCAGGAAGCTACCATAGTATTCTCCCCTAAATGTGTGAATGGTGGAAAGATAATCTATCAGCAAAATCCCTTTCGCATCCCGGAAAACTGACATCACGGCCTTTCCAGCCGACCATATTGCCTTTGCTTTCTTTGGTGGTGGTGAATCAACATGTTTCCACTGGTTTGACTTGTTTTATCTCTAGGGTATAGTTGTGGTCACAAACCGGCACAAAAAAATCTTGTTGGTTTCTCTGAAAACTGGTCAAAAATTGAAAGGACATTTCCACTCTGATGTATTTATGAGCCAGAGTCATGGCATACATCTAGCACATAATTTTATTTTCTGCAATTTCACTTTTAAATTGTGATATTCCCATTCAGATGACATCCCAAGAACTTCAGCAATTTCTCACATTTTCAGTAGGTTTTGCAATAATTTATGTGGTAGTGGCACATCTTGGCCAACCACAACATGGATCATCATATAAGCTGCTCTTACCAAATTTACTCGTTTGCTACTTCATATTCAATTGTTTCCAAATGGACGGAGTCTCCCAGTGTTTTCTGAAAATCGGCAAAAATTCTTTGCTTTCATACCTTTCTTTACAGACTATTTCACTGCACAAATCATGATTTTTTTCAATCTTCACAAATCACTATGCAGGAGCAACATCAAAGAGATATCCACACCCCAGATCTGTACCCAGAGCACTGACACGTCTCGTGAATACTCCTAATGGATGAACTATTATTATGTGGGAACCTTGTTTCAGTAGCACTAAAATATAGCGGTGATTCTGAGAACTTTTCAAACCACCCTTGTACAATATCTCTAATCTATAATAACTGCTGGGATTTTTTCATGCAAATATCTCAGAAACGAGGGTCCAATTGAAGAAACAGCTGTAGCATGGACATATGGGGTGAATACACATCGAATCTGTTCGTACTATGTCTGATGATCTTGTAAGATCTAATAGTTTAGTAATTCAATAGTAATGTGAGGAATGTACTTCACCCATAGCAGTCAAACAATTATGAAAAATTAAAGAATGGAATTACTCTGGAGTGATTAATGTAAATTCATATGCTCTTATGGCCTGATAATAGAGTTTGAATTTGCAGTGCATTTCACCTCTGCTATGGCTGGACCTACAGTTTAATGTGGTGTCCAAACCACTAAGGATCCCAGCAAACACATGAAGAAATCAAAGTGCATGAAATTCCTCACTGCACTAGATTTCAATCCCAGGACCCTGAATTTTGGATGTGAGCACCTTATCCAATGAGCTTACCAGATAGCTCACACTGGAACAATAAAACAACTTTAATAGATGAGCGAAGAGTAAAATAAGTAAATAATACAGTGTTATCAAAAGCATGTTCTGTCTCTTATGTGTTGCCCATTCCCAAATGTATGTTGCAGGATATAAAGGTATACGAGGGTGGTCCCAGAAGTACCCGACCTAGCAATGAAAAAACTGTCTTTATTTTTCAACGTAGTCTCCTTTCAGCTCTATACATTTATTCCAGCGATTTTCAATAGCTTCGATACTACTTTTATAAAAAGAACTGTCTTGCTCCTCGAAATAGCCATTAACTGCCGACATCACTTCTTCGTTGGTCAAAAATCTTTGACCACTGAGCCATCAGTAAGTAATCCGAGGAAGCTAAATCTGGCGAATAGGTAGCAACTCGAACATTAATCCATTAATTTTGGCCTATGCAATAACGGATCTGTGAGCTGGAGCATTGTCGTGATGAAACAACACTTTCTTCTTAGCCAAATGTGGTCGTTTTATCTTGATTTCTTCGCTCAAACGTTGCAATAACTTCAAATAATAATCATCGTTGATTGTTTTTCCTTTTTCAAGATAGTCAATGAAAATTATCCCATGCGCATCCCAAAAAACAGACGCCATGACCTTGCCTGCAGATGGAACGGTCTTGGCCTTCTTTGGAGCAGGTTCTCCCTTTTCAGTCCATTGTTTTGATTCTTATGTTGTCTCTGTGGTGAAGTGATGGACTCATGTTTCATCCATGGTTATGAAACGGTGCAAAAATTCAGCTTTGTTGTGGTGAAACATCGCTAAACACTTAATTGAAACATCTTCATGACACTGTTTTCTCTCGAGTGTGAGCAAACGCGGCTCCCATCTTGCACATAACTTTCTCATGTCCAAATTTTCAGTTAATATGCACTTTTTGAAATGCCTACTATATCTGCTAGCTCGCACACTTTCAGTCAACGATCATCCAGTACTGTTTTGTGGATTTTCTTCACCATTTCTGGAGTCGTCACCTCATTTGGTCGACCACTGCGATGTTCGTCTTGACAGCTCGTACGGCCTCGTTTAAACTCTGCCACCTAATATTTTACTATTATAAACGAAGGAGAAGACTCACCCAGAGTAGAATATAGCTCAGTTTTTATATCGGTTGGGCTGAGGCCGTTCAAATTGAAGTATTGTATCACATAACGATGACCAATTTTCTCAATTTTCACAAATTTACTCACAACGTTCAAGATTAATTGTTGCCAAACAAATACGAAACAATGTAGCGTCTTCAAACTTGAAACATGTGCTTCATAGACTATGTGCTTTGAAATAAAGGGATATTTTTCAAGCAACTACTGCCATCTCTCGGTCAGGTCAGGTACTTCTGGGACCACCCTCGTATATAGGATAGTTCATTCAGTAAGACCAATATTCAAAGTAAAATAACTAAACTGACTTCAGTAATAGTGGGCCTAAATCATGTGATATTAAATGCAAGACTTCTGATGACGGCTTGGCAAAAAAAAACTTATTTAAGAATTGCTTCATGTAGATAAAAGCAACATAAATCCAGTATTGACGACATGTCAAACATTCTTCATTGAATAAAGCTACATACATACAACAAACTTTTCTGGGACTGCCAAAGAAATATATGAAATACTGATGGACAATTTTAAGTGCCAAAATATTAAATACCAAATGGTTCACTGACAAACACTGTAGCATGATGTATGTAATGAACAATTAAGTTCTTACAATCAAAGTGATATAAGGGGATAAATGGAAGCATGTAGGTAGCTATTTATTATAATAAAATTCACATGGATGAATCACATATCTGTGATAAGTATAATTTACAAGAAACTACTAAATTAATGGTTCCATTTAACCTGCCTTGTAAATATATGAACCAAATACATTGCTAATGTCAAAGGCACCCAACGCGGTATCAGCTGTGTTTCTGTCACAGTGGAGGGAAGACAGCAATCCCTGGTTTACAGCTGCAAGCATTCGTAGATGAGAAGTCTAACCAGCCACTAATGTTATTGGCCCTCCCACTCATGAGGCTGGCATTTCCAAGAAACTTGTTTTGAAATGGTTGGTCGGAAAGAAGGGGTAGAACTGATTAATTGTGGAGAAAGTCATTTGTGAGGGAAGAGAGGAGATTGGCCATCAAGAATAGTCAGTGATTTTGAGCTGAGAGGAATGATAAGAAAATCTAGTTTTTGAGAATTAGTAAGAAACACTAAGTGCAGTGGTTGGTTGGGAAAAGATTTATTGCTTACCTTGCATAATTTAAAATTATCACCTTCCACTACCTTCTGAAAAACATATATATTAATTTCGGAAAATAGAGGTGAAACCATTGCTTCTGTTTTTAGCATTTGGAAATGACCCTAAAATTGAGATTTATTCAATACTCATGAATGCTAACAGACAGAGGCATATTTATCTTTAATCTTATCATCGGTCTGTTCAAAATTAAATCAGCACAATACCTCATCTTACAATTGCAGAATAGCAATCAAACAATTATAGTGACTTGAAACTGAGTAATTGCAATAAATTTCAATGGTTAAACTTTACAAACATTTACAAATTTCATCTGCAACTGAAGCAAAACTCTCTTAAGCATATCAAGAGTGATTCCTGTATTTACAATGATTACAAGCAACATTATATACTTATATTTAACTGGAAATTACCATGGTGCCAGGTAATTAACTGTTTCCCCACCAATAATGGTGACTGAAAGTTTCTAAACATGAAAATCTGTCTTTCAATGCAGCGTGGGGGGGGGGGGGGGGGGAGTAGGCTAGGTGTATACCTAGCTCATTGTTTATAAACTTGGAGACACAAAACTCTCGCTCATGAGGCCGTTTCAATGATTTACTTAAGTACACACTGTTTTTTGTAGACGTATAATTACCGTTGCTACTTTGGTTGCATCGGTGGCGTAAAAGCATAGCAAAAGGGCACTATTGACCCTCAATTTCACACCTGCCCGACCGACAGGTACAATGAAGCACTCATCACCCAGCAAGCATATGAAAAGTGCTGTGATGTCATCAATCAGACTTGGCATCCAGTGAGCCAAGTCCCAGAGTCTAGTTACCAGTACTGTTGCCCGGAATGAAATCAAGTCCACCTTGCCCACAAAAAGGTTTCTCTCTCCATGCCCCCTTTCTCTCGGCGTGTATCATCAGACAAAATTATCTGAAATTACCAATCACATGGGGAAATATATACACAGGATTGGTTCTGCAATAGTCTGCCTGCCACTTGCTATGACTGTTCAGGTGTTACTGATATCTCTCAGGAGGACACATTGGAAATCCCCTCCACATCGACCTTCCGAAATGCCCAGGATGAACAACCATGCCGAGCTCCTTTCTGGTAAAATTCCAGTGGCCACTCTTCCTTCCCAGGGATTACTCTCGCCTCACTAGAAATAAGCTCTTTCTATTGTACAGACTTCTTGGGGGATCAGATCGTCACCCCAACCAAACGAGTCTCTCAGCTGTATGCCTGCTCCAGCCTCCATTTCAACACAAATAAAATTCAATTAATTTCTTACATTTTGTAAAAACTAAATCATAGTAATTATTTAAAATTTGTAGGAGATGACCCATGCTCTTCCTCTCGCTACAACACCAGGACAGTGAAAGTTCAGGATTCATGGTTTAGACGAGAAGGTGGAGGTAAAATTTGTGCTTTGGAGGTAGCAAATAAAGCAATTATCCATTACTGTGAAATCACAGTGATACAAAATTTGCAGTCCACAAGGCTTTGCTAGGTGCACTTGTGAATCAGCATATGGTAAGAGGACCTTTCTCTATAAGAACTGATATAATATAACAAAAACTCGGTAGTCTACGAGTGAGCACTATACTACGCCATTTAATTGATTGACGTAGTTACACATGTCAAGGCTGACCAGGATGCCTACTACAGTTATTCTGATGCTCAAAATTACATAAATGGTGTGATTGATATGAGTTCCTAAAGTAAATCCCCCTTATAAATCAACTGTCTGGAAATGGAGATTATGGTAACTGTCAGTTCTCAATAGAAGCTATGATACCATGTTCACAATACAAAATACTTTGTTTGATAAGCAAAAAACAATAATGCAGCATGTTGGCTTCTTGCAAATTACATGTTCTATGTAGTCAATAACAGGAACAGAATCAGCAAAAAAAAAACTACTGGTATGATATAATAACAGAAAAAGAAAGATACGGCATTGAGTCATTACAAGAAGGCATATTTAAATATTAAAACTGATACACATACAATACAATACAATACATTCATTTTCCATTGATCACAATATAAGAGACTGGCTCTGTGGGATGTGGAAAGTTGTCAGTTTACAGATAAACAGTTGCATAACAAAATAATAAGTACACCACTAGATGTACAGTCATAGTATACATGGTACATTAAACACTTCCATTACAAAATAATACATACACCAGAAGATGTACAGTCATAGCATATATGGTACATTAAAAAAAATCCATAACAAAATAATACATACACCACAAGATGTACAGTCATAAGTCATAACATATATGGTACCGTAAACAATTACGTAACAAACTAAATACATACACCAGGAGATGTACAGTCATAGCATACATGGTAAATGAATTATGTGAACTATATTTACACAAGATACTGGCAGTTATTTTTTAGATACCTTAGAAATAAATTCTTCGACAGAGTAGAAGGAGTTGTCAATTAAAAATTCTTTCAATTTTTTCCTGAATTTATTCTTATCATTTACTAGACATTTAATATGTGTTGGGAGCATATTGAAGATATGTTTCCCTGAATATCGGACCCCTTTTTGAACAAATGACAATGAGTTGTAAGTCTTGTGAAGATCATTTTACTTCTAGTGCCATAATTGTGTATTTTACTATTTGTTTCAAACAAAGTATAATTTGTGACTACAAAGGACATTAATGTGTATATATACTCAGATGCTAATGTTAAAATCCCTAACTTCTTGAACAGCTCCCTACATGAAGTTCTATTGCTAACCCCACACATAATTCTTATTACACGCTTTTGGGCTCTGAACACTTTGTCTCTATGGGTAGAATTGCCCCAGAATATTATTTCATATGACAATGAGGAGTGAAAATAAGCAAAATAAACTAGCTGCCTCATACGGAGATCACCTAAAGCTGAAATTGTACGAATTGCAAACGTGGCTGCTCCCAATCGCTTTAGTAAGTCAAAAACATGTACTTTCCAATTTAAATTATGATCAATATACAAACCTAGAAATTTCACACTCTCTACCTCTTGAATGGACTGGCCTGCAAACTTTATGTCTATAGGCCTATCTGGTGTTAATCTGTGTGATGTACTGAATTGCATATACTGAGTTTTATCAAAGTTTAAAGACAAGCCATTAGCTGTAAACCATTTATTAATCAGTTCAAAGACATAATTTGAAATATATTCTGTAGATAAATATGGAGTGTTTTTAATTCCTATGTTTGTGTCATCTGCAAATTGGACAAATTTTGAGTTTTTAGATGAAACACAGGGTAGATCATTTATATATATTAAAAACAATAGTGGCCCCAATATAGAACCCTGAGGTACTCCACATCTGATTAATTTCCACTCAGAAAACAGTGGACCTCTTAAGGCAGCCTTAAAATTCTCCATTGACACTTTCTGTTTTCTATTTAGAAGGTAAGAACTAAGCCATTTATTAACAATGTCATCTATACCATAATACTTAAGTTTCTGTATCAGAATTTTATGATCTACACAGTAAAATGCTTTAGATAAGTCACAAAAAATTATCACAGGAATTAATTTATCATTTATTCCTTCTAAAATATATACAAATATATTGAAGCAGTTGTCTGCCTAACATTAATAATTTTATTCCAGACTATGATAAAACAATCTTCATTAGGGAAAAAGTGACATCTTGCAAAATTTTTGGAAGCTGAAGAAGGGTTTCAAAAATTTTAAATGTTTATCAATACTGATTCTGATGGCATGGGACTTAGTGTTTTCTTCTCCTTTAATCTGTCAATTTAAAAGACTGTGACTTACAATCTGTTTTAAATTATCTTTCTTCCTGTCAAACTGTATTGCTGCTCCTACTTCAGCAAGTTAGAGATCCAAATATTTGTAAGATTGATGACCTCTTCAAGTGATTTTTCTTCAGACAGTGAAAATTTTAGTCCATGTACCCAGTGGCGGATCCGGGGGTGGGTGGGGTCACCCCCGACGACATGGATTTTGAGGACATTTTTGGCCCCCCCCCCCCCAACCCAAAATCCTGGATCCGCCACTGCATGTACCTACCAGGTGTATACAAAATACCTTGCTTTAAAAGTGAAAAATAATAATGCAGCATGTTGGCTAGTTGTAAATTACCTGTTCTATGTAGTCAATAACAGGAACAGAATCAACCAAAAATACTTCTAGTATAATATAACAACAGAAAAAGATTCATTACAAGAAGGCCTTTGTATGTTTCATGCTTTTGTTTCAAGATATTCAAAGTATATTGTGAACTACATTAATTTTCTTTTAATAAGATTTGCTGTAACTAATGCAGAAGAAAAATGCATTAGAAATTGATGGTCCAATGCAGCTGAAAAATTTAAGAGTCCTTAATAAAACCATTCTTTGTGGCAAAAATTATTTTGTATATGTAAAATACACAGTGATCACTGCATAGTTTGGACTTCACTTTTAAGTGTTAAGTCCTGTTGGAAATGAACCATCATTACCCCTGATAATCACTCAGTAGTCTTCTTATGGAGGATCCAACCAACCTTTCGGTAGTGGCCTATGTTAAGGACATTGCTAGCATATGACTGAAGGATGGCCTGCATCATAAGTCTCCAAATTTTTTTGTCCTGTAGACCAACAGCCGAATTATTTTTTGTCACACACTGCTTGCCTGCCTAATATGAACTTTCCTAAATGTAATATCAATTTTTTCTTTATTTGTAAGAAAAAACAATTACAATTTTTATTCAAACCTTCATTGAAACACATGAAAATCTCACTTTTATGGTTATTACAAAAAATTACAATGTCACACTCCATTATATAAAAGACAATTTATACTTTCATATGTTGCTATAGTTTGATTATTTTAATATAATAATTAACTAATAGGAGCAAGTTCATTAAAAGGTATTCAATGCAATATTTTACCCTTAATTTATTCTATGAATAATTTTAATTGTTAATGCATGATAGGACGAAGGAAAATTAAATTATCAAAACGTTCTCACTCATAGGTGTTACTGGATATTAAGCAGCCATTAGTGGAATACATGTGATACATGTTCATATTGTTCTAATGGTACTATTTGGATGTTCCTCTGGCATCAGCTATGGGAAGATCCAGAATCCATTTACCCACATCATGGTTATGTGCGCAAACACAGGTGCTGATCACAACTTTAGGGATTAACAGCTGTTGTCCGCCCTCTGTAGAGCATAAAGGATGTTAGGATCCAAACCCATACCGGGGTGAGTATCGGCTTGTCTACCTAAACTGTAGCATCTTCAAAATACTGGTAAAGTCAAAGGTATGTTCTGAAACCGTGAATAACCTTTGGAAATTACTAACTGCACAATAGAAACGGCCGCCACTTACATAAACAAACCCTATGTAAGAGGGTACTAACATACAAATGAAAGATGTTGAAGTTCAGGTCACGAAAACAATGTATTCTTAAAAATTCCACAAAGTGCATAAATGGCAGTTAGCTAAGGCATCAGTCTAATCATCACACGAAAGATCACAAGTAATGAAGCAGAACAGAACCGCCGAACTGCGATCCAAAATTAAAACACTTCCATTGATGGATCACTTGTCTACAAAGTTCAAAAATTTCAAAGATGGCCTCCCTGACCCGCTCCATGCCTACTTCCTGTAGACCAAAGCTCCCATGAGCCCTTGCGCAGCTAAGCGCCGAATTCGGTTGGCGAGCTGTACGTCTGTTCTGCACCGAGTTTTCCGAACGACTAAACATGGCCACACCGGGATTTTCCTTTTATCAAAACGGCATTCTACTGCTAGGATCAACAGGTGTTCAAAGTTTCTGTGTCAACGGAGGGCTTCCAGAAAATCACAATGTGTAGAGCGTGTTCTAAAAAGAGTTTTGTGTTCAGTGTGTTTTTGCTCTAAATACTTCCAAATCGGTGTAAAACATTTATTAAGTTGGAGGAATAGTACAATTAATTTGAGTTGGTTTTTCAAGTTTATAATTTTGAGTTTAAACTATTGCCAAAATGTTCTTACGTGCCTGCTGATTACAATGAGCTAACAATCTTTAAAATCGGTTGGGTGGATCAAAAGTTATTAATTTTTCAAAAATCCGTGTTTTTCGCACTCTACTCAAATTTACTAACTTTTTATTTACAACTTATTTCTCCCGGATATCATTTTTAAAACCTTTCTTTAATTTATTTAAGTGTTTTCCAAATGTTTTTAGTTACTGAAATATGTTTGCCGGTTCAAAATTCTACTTTATAGGTGACTGTTTTTGTGTCTTAATTTTGCGACTCTAAAATTATTTATCTCCTTTATTAAACGGTTGGTAGCTACTTGAAACTTATGGAATATTAGTGGGAATATTATTTGGAGGTATAAAAACTACTTTTTAAGCTCTGAAATTACTTAGCTGGATTGTAATCTTTTATTTAAGATGGGCACATTGTTTTAAAGATCATATTTACTGCTTTAAATCTATCTGAAACTACAGGTTATTAGTGAATTTTATTCTCTTTGGCATAATTATTATTGCAAAAGTGCTTTAATGTGGAAAAATGTGTGGAATATTAGTGATATAGTCACGTAACCAAACTTGCTTATTGACATTTTTGGATGGTTAAGGATTACACTTATTTCGGTAAGTTTACAAGAGATTTCTTATTAGAAACTATTTATTTATTATTACTGGAACCTGTTTATCTACTTTTCTGGCTTTAATGTGTTGTGGATTCGGTTTTAAGCTGCAGTATCATGTATCAAGGTTAACCCCAATTCTTGTTAGTTTATGCATGCTTATTGAAAATACAAAGAGTAAGGTAGCTTACAAGGACTAACTCTCCTCAACCAGAAACTTGCAGATGGGATTCTGTCAATGCAGACTTGACCCAAATGCCCCTCCATTGAAACCCAAACCAGCAGACCTCACTGGACTAGTTTCTCACAGTGCTGACCCGCAACAGAAGCTACAGCAATAGTGGTGGCTCACAGCAGAGCTAACATGTACTGGTAACATCTTCCCTCAAACTAACTGTATGAGTCCTTCAAACAGAGCATATCTCACACACACACACACACATACGTCAAACAACAGAGTGGACCACTTTCTGTGTCATCTACATGTGTCATTCACTGGCTTGGAACATGTAGTTGCAAGCCACTGAATGACACATGTAGGTCTCCACTGGAGCATCCAGTGGAGATTACCTGTCCCCCTCTCAGGTTATCAACACCTTCCTGTCCTCTTGTTTACCAGGAGTAAGTTTTAACAGTCTTCATTCATGTGAATTTTGCATTGTTGGTACAGTAGCCGTTTTATAAGTAACTACTCATGTAATTCACGCTTGTCAAAAAAGTGTGTCATTACAAACCAGAGTACAATACCATTGTGAATATTTTGTTGTAATAAATGAGTAATGGAATTCTAATAAACTATGATATATGGAGCTATAAATGTATCTAGTAATAATGGAGTACAGGAAGAACAGCCGTGAGGTGATATATATATGAAAGAGGAAGATAAATTATACCCAACACCAACCAAAGTTGAAGGGAGAAGGGCAGCAGTAACAAAAGAATAATACTCATAAAAAAAACACAATATTATCGGGCAAAACCCTATTTCAAAAACTTAGAAATATGTTGCAGTGCTTGCAATCAGCAGAGCCACATGCAGAATTCCGAGTGTGTTTAAATGTTGACTGTAATAAATATTCTTAAAATTCAACATAATGCAACTGAATATTTGAATTTAAGACAAAACAAATCAGAACTTTACATAAGATAAACCATCAAGGTTCAAAATAAAAAATATGTAAATTATGCTTTTAATAGGAGGGACAAACCTAATAATTTGATAGCAACTGATCAATAATTAGCTTCAAATCTAATCTCCACATTCATTTATTTCCAACAAATTCCTGGGGGTGAGGAGAGTTGTAATGTATGTGGAGATATATATATTGAGCCAAAATAAATTTGACCATTCATTATAACACCTTACCCCACCACAAAATAGTTTTTATAGACTTACATAAACATAGCATCATTATAATGTAAATATAAAGAGAAAACTGTTCCAATTTCCATGAGTCCCTTTGCAATCAAGCATGTACTCAACTTCATATAATGTACTCCATCAATCATCATATCTGTGTAATACAGATTTGTCACATTCTAATGGCTTTTTCAGAATCTCCATTCTCATCAAGTCGTCCTACCTCTAACAATATCTCCAGTTAAGCAGCTACCATCACATACACCCTGAACTTTCCTGCTGGTATACAACAGTGTTATCACTCTCAACAGACGTATCTGTGCTGAAAAACAAACTCCTACACAAAGTCCATACTATCCTATATAAAGCAGTGTCATTTTTCATAATATAAATAACGTCAAGAGTTATTATATAAACCAGATGATCATAAACCTAAACATTGAGGCCATGAGAAATGAGCATAAGTGATAAAAGCATCTCATGGATACATCTTTGAATTTAATCTTAAGTACCCCCCTTTCCTGTCCTATCCACATTATCCCCATTCATAGTAACAAAAGGGGAAAATACCCTCAGACTTATTATTACACTGATGCATTTTCTCTCTTTTTCTTTGATGTCTCTTTGACCTAGGATATTAATCAGAATCCTCAAGCTTCCCAACCACCCTTTACAACATCTCTCACAGAAGACACACTAATGTGTGTTATAGGTAATAATGAAAGTAAAGAAATGCCGCGAGGCAATATTTACGTGGAAAAAACATGTAAAATACACCCAACACTCATCAAAGTTGAAGGGAGCAGGGCAGCAGCAAGATAAAACAACACACATACAAACAAAAATACAATATTTTGGGTGAAAACCCCTTTGTCAAGTTAACAGAGGTGGGTGGCTGGGCTTGCGTTCCACGCAGCCACAGGCGTTCGCAAGTCTTGAGAAAGGGTTTTTCACGTGAAATATAGTATTTTTGTTTGTGTGTTGTTTTGTGTTGCTGCTGCCCTCCTCCCTTCAACTTTGGTGAGTGTTGGGTGTATTTTACCCGTTCTTTCTAATGTGTGTTATGTATGACATGTCTTTTAACTATGAATAGTGAAGCTTAAAAATTGTGTTCTGCTTTTGTGGTATTTACCAAGGGTTATTTCTCTATCTTCAGTGCATTTTTCTTCAATTTTGTTATCATATTAATTTATTGGTAATAAACATAATAAAAAATCAGCTTAAAATTTATTGAAGCATAATTTAACTGCATCAACTAAACAGAACTGATAGTTGATTAAATTTTTTATTAAAACAAGTCAAGTAATATTCCAGTTCTCACAAACTGTAATACCAAGTGTTAAGTTTATTATAGTAGGCCTGTTTGACCATCTCAGGCTGCTGAACCACTGACTGAACCAATCTTAATGAAACAATTACCAATTTACAGAAAATGATTATTCTTTAATAATTTCATTAATATAAAAAATTTCACTAGCACATTTTCATATTTTTGTTTATGAATTTTATCCAGTTATTGTCATGTTTGTAATATCTCCAAAAAAAATACAATCTTAACCCTTTATATTCAATAATCCCCTCAAAAAAAATTAATAGTCTTTGGACCAACCATGTTTTATGTTACTGGTATCTGAACATAACATAAAATATCTAAAAGTAAAAATAATTAAACTCACAATTTTCAATGACTAAATGTTTTCATGAACTGTTGACCTATGGTCATATGAACCAACTGTTGACTGGAAATGGTTTTCTCTGTTACTTGGGACCATTTGCAGCCATTCATGTTCCCAAACAATGATGGATTTTTCCAGAACAACAATATGCCTTATCAGTATGCTAAAATTTAATTTTAGGTACATTCTAGACAATTCTAGTGCATGATTGGCACCCTAAATTGCCAGACATATCTGGTACATGATTGAAAGGTCCTGCTCCACCAACACTTTTGCAATTATGGAAAGCTGTTGAGGAAGCATACCTAAATGTTTTGTCAGGTTACTTCTGATGACTTGTTGACTGAATGTTACATTGGGATACTGCACTTGGACGGGCAAAATGGGATCCCACACGATATTAGGATGTATCCCATGACTTGTCACTTCAGCATAAATAAATTGGAATCATATCCTTATCCCAATTGTTATTCTTGTTTTGCCACACACACACAAAATACTGGCAATGAAAATGCTGCTAGGTAATGTATCCCATCCAAACTTCATAAATAGAAACTTGCGACGGCCTTAACCTGTAATAAAACCATGCCAGCAAACCTGTCGCTATTAATGTTACATATTTTTATTCATATATTATGTATTTTTATTTTGCATTTAATTTGTTCTGTAACTTCAACAGTGTTTTCAATAATTATACTTCCCCATAATTATCTACTTCTATGTCCACCATTGGCATCTCCACTCTTTCCCCCTTTTACATCTCTGGGTTCAGTCCTGAGGTGAGTAAGTGTTTACACATCTAATTCCCTTGCCACCTGTCTCACCTGTAAACATGACTGAGGCTTATGTCAAAATATTTTTAATTTTTTTCATGTTTATTTGTTGTCGTAGTCTTCTAAAGCAGAGTACAGATTCATGCCCACTATGAAGGATTTCATTAATGGAAGTTAACACAAGTGATTTAATGGTTTTTCTTTTTTTTTTCACAAAAGTAGTAGGACAGCAGTGAAAAATAAGGGACTTTGAGGGGTTCTGGAAATTGATTCTTCACTGGAACAGATTCATTTGCACAGGAGGCTAGCCTATAAGGAAGGGAAAGTGTGTAAGAAATATGATTGTTGAAGTGTAGGTAGTGTAAATTTGTAGGCTGAAGTGAATGGAGGTATATAGGTCACCTCTCAGCAGCTGAGGTGAAGTTGATAGAGTGGCTATGGCTTTGGAAACTGAGGAAGTCTGGATGGTGTTTTTCACTGGAAATATATCATATATATATATATATAGGAGTTAGAAAAGGATGTTGTTCAAGAATTGTTCCTCCAAATGCCTTAGGGATTGGTTGGCTTACGATGAGTCAATACAGATATCCATGGCATCAGATGATATTCATTAAAGAATAACAATTAGAATAAAATATATATATAGTGTATAAACACTACCCGGGAAGTGCTTTTGAACATCCTTAATGAATTTGGAGTTGACCTAAAACTATATGCTATTATTAGATCCACACTGACAAACACAAAATCAAAAGTTAAGTTTTTAGGATGTCTGTCAGATCCTTTTGAAGTCTCAACTGGAGTCAGGCAAGGTGACGGTCTGTCTCCACTACTTTTTAACTGTGTTCTCGAAAAGATCATTCGGACCTGGCGAGCAAAATTAAAGGAGATTGACTACAGCCCATCAAGAATAGGAACTAAATCTAAAGGAATCACAATAGACACTCTGGCTTTTGCCGATGACATCACTATCGTATCAGATGACTTAGAAATTGCTAGGATCCCAATTGATTTGCTGAACGAAATTGCTGATCAAACCGGTTTACAGATATCTTTTGAGAAAACGAAATTAATGACTAACGTCAAGGATGCTACACCGAAAGTTCAAATATGGGGACATTAATCAAGTGGAAAAATTTAAGTACTTTGGTGAGATCATTATAAAAAATGGACTGGACAAAGAAGCTATTCAGGAAAGGATTCGCAAACTAGAAATAGCCTACCAAACTTCGCGAGAGGTCTACAATAAAAAATGTCTTTCACAAAATACTAAAATACATCATTATGAAACAGTTCTGAAACCAGTAGTTTAGTATGCAACTGAAACCTTGTTCCTGAATGCTGATAAAGGACTTCTGGGAGAAATGGAGAAAAAAAGAGAGAAAAATTATTAGAGGAATTCTGGGTTCCAACTTTAAGAATGGCATCCATCAAAAGAAATCCGACAAAGAAGTCTACAGCGAAATAGAGAAAACCACTGAAACAATCCGCAAAAGACGGGCTAGATTCTATGGCCACCTCAGACGGATTGAGGAGAACAGACTAACAAAAAAAATCTTTAACTTATTTGATTCCAGACCCAAAACTGTAATGGCCTGGTTCGTAAATATTAAAGTTCTTCATTTGATGGGGCTAGAACCAGAAGATGCTTTAAACAGAGATATGTCTCAGAAGAATTTAGTGACAAATGGGACAAGCCAAGACGAACACTCCTATGGAAGACGCGGTACACTCTGGACAGAGGAGCGCAAACAGGCACATTCAAAACGAAAAAGCCTTTGTAAGATCTAGTACTACACTATCCATTTGGTCTGTTTTATTTCCTAATATAGATTGCTATACAAAACTCTATTGACATGATCACCACTGAAGTCAAACTAATTGGTCTATAATTTGCAACCCTATTTGTCTCCTTTTATTTAAGTATTAGTACAAGTATGGTATGTTTCATGTCCTCTGGAATAATGCAAGCCTCAAACATAAATCAAATACCCTGAAAAAGCGAAGATTGATTAAACAAGTTCTTTTGTTGCCCACTGTGTTTCTACCTAAACAAAACTGCATGAGAATGGTATGATTGAATCTCAAGCAGGATATGTGGTATAGTTACAGATCCTCTTACAGTTGGAACTACTTGCAAGTTGCTATACTAATAATGTTAGTAATATGATTTCATTGAAATCATGTGATATGAGTATTAATAAAATAATTTATAGCTAATATATTGTCTTTAAACTTTGATAAAACGCAGTATATGAAATTCAGTACATCACACAGAATAACACCAGACACAGAATAAAATTTGCTGTCCAGTCCATTCAAGAGATAGAGAGGTGGAATGTCTAGGTTTGCACACTGATCATAATTTAAATTGGAATATATGTCTCTGGCTTACTGAAGCAATTCGTACAATTTCAGCTTTAGGCAATCTTTGTATGAGGAAACTAGTTTCTTTTGCTTATTTTCATTCCTTAATGTCATATGGAATAATATTCTGGGCAATTCTACTCATAGCAACAAAGTGTTCAGAACCCCAAAAGCAAGCAATAAGAATTATGTGTGGTGTTAGCAGTAAAACTTCGTGCAGAGAGCTGTTCAAGAAGTTAAGGATTTTGACATTGATGGCCAAGTATAAATATACATTAATGTCCTTTTGGGGATTCAATATCCGAGCCACCGAAAATTGATAAATTTTATGTCTCGAAAAGACAAATCAAAAGTAAAGAATAATTATTATTATTTTTTATTATCTCATGTGATATTGTATGTCAAAATTGAGGTGGTTAGGTTGAAAAGCGGCATGGAAAAATTTCGTCAATGCAACATTTAATGATGAATTCTTCTGTAACTTGATGAGAAAAATTGAATGTAAAGTAAAGAATACCATTGTTTGATACCTCTCTTGGTTCTCAAGATATTGTATCTCATAACAGAGATTGTTAGGTGGTCATCCTGCCTGGACGAAGAAAAAAATTTCGCCAACGTCATGTTTGATGATGCATTCCTCTGTAACTTAACGAGACAAATCAAAAGTCAAGCTTACCATTTTTTGGTAACTTTCTTAGTTCTCGAGATATCGTATCTCAAAATTCGGATGGTTAGGTTGGCATGTTGCCTGGACCAGAAAAAATTAGCCCAAATCAGTAGGAACTATGGTGAATGTGCATAATAGGCATTGTTTTCTTCCTAGCTGAGGTGGTGGGTTGAAATACGGCCCGGAAAAGGAGAAAAATGTCACAAGGAACTATACCTATAACTGATTTTTAACATTCAATATTTCGAGAACTAAGCTTTACTTTAGATTTGTCTCGTCAAGGTGTATAAGAATCAACCATTAAATTCATCAAATTTCAGTGGCTCAGATATCGTCGTATTGACATCCTCTGTAGTCATAAATTATACTCCATTTGATACAAGTAGTAAAATGCACAATTATGACACTAGAAGTAAAAATCATCTTCACAAGGATTACAAGTGTTCATTTGTTCAAAAAGGGTTCCGATATTCAGGGATACATAGCTATCTTCAAAATAACTTCCAGCACATATTAAATGTCTGTCAGATGATAAGATTAAATTCAAGGAAAAATAAAAGATTTTAATTGACAACTGCTTCTACTCCACTGAATAATTTATTTCTAAGTTATCTACAAAAAATTGCCAGAAGGTTATGTAAATGTAGTTGTCATCATTGTACCTTGTATGCTGTGATATCTGCTGGTGTATTTATATATTTTGCAATGCAATTGTTTATCTGTAAGCCAATCTCTTATACCGGTATCTATAGAAAATGAATGTATCATACTAATTGTGCAGTGAATGTTCATCATGATTTTGATACAGGATGTATACATCACGTTACAGTCAGAACTACTTTCTTTAACATTAAGTAATAACGCCAAACTGCTGCTTAGGTTAGAAAAAGATGGATTGCATTACGTTAGTCCAGGGTACAGTACAACCTAACCATAACCACCAATAATACTGCTGCTTTAAATAAAACTATTCCTAATGCGCGAGCATGAATGCTTTCAAAGTATAGCGATCTGAAATAAAACAAGTTACATATTAACATCTGTTCGAGATTCTTATGCAGTTTCTATCTTCACACTGCCCCTTCTCAAACCGCTGGTGAACTCACTACGATTCTCTATTGTTTACTGCTAAAAACGCGAGAAATGTTTGACAATCAATGAGGACATTTTATTTGCATGGTGTAATACAGTGCTGTGTTGATGTCTTACCAGTCAAGAATTTCACCCCACGGAAACGTGACGTGCGGTTGATCTGCGCTGGAAACAGCACTAACAAATTTATATAGCAACGGTATGACAAACATCACAATTCATTTGTCATGTCTTTCTTTTAACGGGAACAAGAATCTTATCTCTCCTTTGCAATTGAAAGTGTCCAATTATCGTTAGTTTATAGATCCATGTATTTACACCTTGTAGACGTCATTAGAGGGGATGATGTGTTCAGATAAATCTTATTAGTCGCCTCATAAGGCGTCCTTTCTGTGTGCTTTTGGTCTCTGTATATATATTATCCGTAAAATATACGTACCCCGCAACCCGCCGTCGAAAATCACTGCCAGAAAGAAACGTACAAAATTGAATTAACGGTATGGTATTATGACAGATCGTGAACATCGGTCACGAACCATATTATGATAGCGTAGCGGTCGTTAACATGTGCTTTGACAATAACATTCGCATTTTCAAATATGTAACAGTAGATCAAGATTTTTAATATACAAGCAACAATGCTAATATTAAGTGAATAATTACAAAGTAGCTTCGTTTTGTAATAAACTATTTTATTCAAGGCCAGGTTAAAAAAAAACATCCCAAGAAACTTAGAGCTTCTGGGTGTCACAAAAATAATTTGATGCTAAATTTAACCACTAGCAACTGTGTGTGTTTACAGTTGAATAGAACAAATTGTGTTAATCTTTGGTATGATGTGATAAGCTGTGAGCGATCAAATGAAAAGAAACACTGTGTTTAAATTATATAGCTAAAGAAACATTCCTCAGTATGAAAAGGAATATTAGTCTGTGTTACAGAGGGTATTCGATATGTGTTTCTGTTGAACTGTCATACGTATAAGTAATTCTACACGTGAAAAAAACCCTTATTAGCAGATCAGAAAACGTTTACTGTAAGTGAAAGGAGTTCAAACAACCAAAACAAGATTAGCATATACCAATCAAAAAATGTTGAAGGTTTACGGGAATCATCAGGTTGATGTAGCATTATTCTTATCACCCTCTTGATCAAGAATTCCAAAAATCATGTATCTGCTTTAATATCATCGAGCGTGGTGGTGTAATGGATAGCGTTCTGGCCTCGCATTCGGGAGGACGGCGGTTCGAATCCCCGTCCGGGCATCCAGATCTGGGTTTTCCATGGTTTCCCAAATCACTCCAGGCAAATGCCGGGATGTTTCCTTAAAAAGGCCATGGCCGAATTCCTTCCCATTCCTTGCCCCCCATCATTTTCTGTCTCTAAAGACCTCACTGTTGAGAGACGTAAAGCAGTTAAAAAAATGCTTTAATTTCATCAAATAATGCTTGTCTGAATGCGATCGTTAGCATATTTTGTTAACATCGCAATACTAACAGTTATTAATCCAGATAATAGGGTCCGAATTATCAAGTTTTAATATAAAACTTTTTATGGTTTTCGCAGATGAAGATTCATTCTTTGGGAGGCGTCCATTAATGACGTAAGGTGTTTTTTCCGGGAATTCCAGACGCCCCACCCCTCTGGTGAGACTTCGTGAGATTTCGTCGGACCCCCTCCCCCTGCAAAATGGCGTGAGATTTTGACGGGAACCCCACCACCCCCTCCCCCTCTATCAATCGACCTCGCAACTTTTTAAGACCTTTATTTTTTAGGTCTCCGATGGACCAAAATACCTCCATAAAATCAAATTTCGCGTATTTTGTGATCTTTCTTCTTTAGCACTACAGTTCTACAAGAATTTCATAACATCGCTTGAGATTTCCGTTGACCCCTCCCCCTTCAAGAGGTTTCGTGAGATTTCACTGGACCTCCCCCACATTACACCTCACGTCATTAATGGACGCCCCCTTGTGAATCACGCGTTGCGTTACGTTGTTTTATTGCAGTTCCGATTTGCCCTTAGTCTTCCGGCATCTTGTCAACCAGAATGGAAATTAACTCCGTGACTGTACACACTTTGACAATAAATTTGGCCGCCGCTGAAAAATTCTATCCCTCTTATTTTGCACAATCTGACATCAATGTCGTCTTAAGAAACAGTAACGCAATACTGGCCTGTTTCCTGGGATGACATTGATGACAAATTGTGCATAATAAGAGTGATAGAATTTTTAGGCGGCGGCCAAATTTATTGTCAAAGTGTGTACATTTGGCTTTCAACACTAACGAAACCAGATACGTTCCAGAGATTTTATTAAGTTGTGGTTCGGATTAAGGATACAGGTATTGTTATTCTTCTATACTTCTATTTCAAGCGCAGTGTCTTGTATGGTCATATAAAATGCATTTCCATACTTTTCTTAGGTCAAGTCTTCACTATTTATATTAAATGAACTAGGTGTTGGCTAATAACCGTGTTTTTAATATGGTCATGGATCTAGAGCATTTCCCAGGTCACGAATTCAACAATAGGCTATTTGACAATATTAAAAAAATATTATAAATTGAACTCATAGATTAATGCTTCAGGAAGCTAATTTTATCAATTTTGAAAAGAAAAGTGGATTATTTTTAATAAAAAAGCGAAATAAAAATTATACTTTTCTTACCTCTGGTCACGTGACAGAAAACGCTCTAGGATTGGTTGTCGCTTGAGTGACGTCACACGTCTGTAAACGCTGCGGCTAGGAATGGAGCGTTTCCTATTATCCAAGTTTTCAACTATTTTTATTGTTTGTTGCTGGTCATTTCTTGTTATTAATGAAATTTCATTTTGAATACAAAATCGAGAACATTATGTAAAAGCCTACAGCGGAAAAATAACGAAAGTAGACGCCTTATTTGTGGGGCAGGCTACAGAAAAAAAACCTGACTTTTATTCTACTGAGCTTAAAAATGTAACAGCTTCTATTTGAGACTCATTTATATTTAAATTGAAAGTTAGAGATTGATTGTTTTGCGTTAGCAAACCATACGTCGAAAAATTCTGTACGCGAAATTTGTGCAGTCATGCTGAAAATAAAGAAAAGTTGTATGGGTGTCGCAAATATGCGCAAGCAAATTAAGGTATTTCTTGTAGCTAATAAGCAGCTCTTTCAAATAAATATAGTAAGAGATCGTTATAATGTGGTATAATGAACAAAAACTCAACATGAAATTGGCTCAGTAGTTTTTTTTTATTATTATTATTAAAAATAATCTCGTTCTGTTTTAATGATGCTATTGTATCACGGAAAAATCATGCGTAAACTTACCTTGAAGCTCGCCAAAAGCAATAGAAACACACAAATCACTACTAACTCGCAGAAATACAGCGTAATCATCGACCAAACTCAATGGATTAGCGCGGCCGACTGAAGCGCTTGTTCGGTGGATCATAGGAAGCCCATTGTTCAAACTATTTTTTCTATTGTTAGGCGTGAATTCGTTGAAAATAAACCTTTGTTCCGTGTAGTAAGGTTCATCTACTTTGAATATAAATAACTATTTTGCCTGCGTAGACAATTATCAAAACTAACTTTTGTCGCTCTAGATTTAGAAAATATCACACTGTGCGGCGTCCTCCCGGATGCGAGGCCAGAGCGTTAACCGCTCACTCACCACGCTAGGAACAACTGGATGTTGTGGGCCATTTTTCTTAATTGCAGATTAAAGATTATGGTTAAATAATACTTTTTTGTTAATAAAACTGAATTTGTTTGTTTATTCGTTTACCTACCTCGTTTCACTTCATCTCACATGAAGAAACTGTGAAGTGTTCACTATGAACATAAAGAGAAGCAATTAAAAAGTAGTGTCAGGATAGCTGCGTGATTGAAGAGTGGTAATGGAATTCAGAACTTCCTAAGTTCGATAATATTTTTTGTGTGAATTTTTTTCGGTATTTGTTTACTGTTTTTTGCACTACCATGTTTTTATTCGAAGAATTCATAATAGTTGCTAAGCGTTATGCAAGTGTTTGAAACAAATTGCTACCATACATGAAAAGTTTTTATTTTTAAACTTACCAGAGAGAGAATATCGTGCAAAAAATACAGGTACACGGCCGGTAAAAAATGGAATTTATTTTAGAAGTGACATCACATGTAGAAATTTCATGCTAATCTTGCAACAGTTCCGGAACGCTTTGTGTCCTTTTCGTTGGAATTTTTAAGTGACGAAAAAAAAAAAAAACTTTTTTTCGGTGTGCAAGTAACGTCCAATTTCCTTTTTGAAATCTTCTTTGGTTGTTTCAAATGGTTGTAATTCGCTTGTTATCCAAAAATTTGTGAAGCCTTCAGAAAAAAGAAAAGAAAAATTAAATTGATTTTCTGGTGGATTTTCGGCAAAAAATTATTATGCAATGCAACCAACAGCAACTAGTATCCAAAGAAAATGACAAAAGAAAACCAACTGAAAATATTCGGAAGCGAGGATCGAACCTCAGGCTCAACCCTAATAATTCTCGCCTTAAACAACATATTACATTTACTCTACGAAATTGCGGTGTAAATGAGACTCACAGAAAATCGTAAGTGACTTTGTTGCAATATCAAATTGAAGTTGTTACATTTTTAAGCTCCACAGAATAAAACTCAGTGGTTGTTTCTATAGCTAGGCCCACAAAGAAGGCATTTACTTTCAATATTTTTCCGCTGTAGGCTTTTCCAAATTGTTTTCGATTTTATATTCAAAACGAACCTTCATTAATAGCAAGAAATAACCAACAACAAACAAGAAAAAATAGTTGAAAACTTGGGTAATAGGAAACGCTCCATTCCCAGCGGCAGCGTTTACAGACGGGTGACGTCACGACTGCCGTTGCACGCGCCAGGCAGCAAATGAGCGTTTTGGCGGGCTTTTAAATTCTTTAAATTTTAACTTTGAATTTTTCGCAAAATAATGCACTTTTGTCAAAAAAATCTCTTTACTCGGTGAATAAGGTGTACCAATAAACAATTTAAAACCATTTTCAAGAAGTAGTCAAATACCCTATTGCACAATATCATATCTGTTCGAATCCCGGTCTCCGCTGGAATTCTTACGAACCTTGAAACTGACCTTCACCTCTTTGCTTTGTTCATGTGAGGTTCGCTGCGACGCTCCGTGGTTCGAATCCAACTTAAAACTTCTGGCCCCCTTTGTAAGTAGGATTATCGGGGTAGGGCATCCATGACAGAGGCGTCAACGCGGCCAATCGAAAATCTGTCACCCGACGGCTGAACAATCCGGTCTACACTTGACACGTTTTACTTGATCAGGCAAGATGTCAGATAAAACTGACTAAAATTCGTATCCACATTCTAACGCTTTTAACTTCCGTCTTTGTTTCAGTTGTTTCAAAAGCATGGATGAAGTATTACTTTTAGTTGTTATTTCACTATGTCTGATGAGATTAAAAAGTAAAAATAGTCTAGAAGACAGTTGCTAAAGAGGAAAAGGTTCTTTCATCTGAATTTGCTTCGGGAATTACTTCATGAACCTGAAAACTGGCATAATTATTTAGTACGAATGTTTACGGGCCCATATTTCAAATGTCTATCCTCTATATTGCTAATTGTTTCTCTTGGCGTATCTTAATAATCTATCTATCTTCTTCTATCTATATATATTAGTCTATCTTCTCTGTATCTCTATATATATTATATCTATAAAGCGAAGACCGGATCAATTTGTCATATAAAAACTCAGAAATTACTGAGCACATTTCTATGGGGTTTTCACTGTTTTAAACCTTAGAATCTCAATTCAGTTTTTTCATATGTCTTATGATTTTACGTTTCTCAACGTGTGGTGGCAAATACCAAAGATGGAACCACTAGATGTTGCATACTTTGCACGAAATACAACTACAATGTCTCTGATAATAGCCTTAAATGAAAGCAATTAAAGCCGTTTCAATAATACATTTCTAATTTAATTGTAATGACGCACCCGCTCCGGTGACAATTTTCCTAAACACCCATCTTCCCCTTCTCCTGCATCCACCTACATTTGCCCTCTGCAAATTTTAACTTTAAATTCTTTCAACATTTTTGGTAAATTATTCATCATTTACCTTGGTAACTTATTCCAATCCCTGACACCCTTATTTAAAAAAGAGAATCTTCCCACACCCTTGTGCCTGAAATCGAGTGGCAGCTTGTGGTGATGGTCATCTTTTCCCTTCCATGCATTACTTTTCACACCCAGACCAATATCTTTCCACGCCTCATCACCAGTATACGCGTTGTACATTCCCATGACCCTCTTCACCCTAATATTATTTCCTTTAATTCGGAGCATTCAGTTTTTAAATGCCACAAATGGCTGGACGACTAGTCCCTCTCCCGCGTCCGCAGTAAAAACTCCTCCCCGTCACTCGTGGTTAACATAGAGAGAAATTCACAGGAAATACAAAATGCGGAGGATAATTCGCCGTTGATTGGCTCCGCTATTTGGCTTCTCCTATACCAGCTATGATGATTGGACAATCTTGTCTTTTAGAGATTCGTGCGAACCCGGACACACTCGTACTATTAGCCAAATGTGACCTCCAAAGCGTCCTCATGAGAACAGGGGGTCGCCGAACGTCCGTTCACCCCGGTCGGGTATTTTCCGGAGCTAAGGGATTATACGCCTTACCAGATCCGTTAGATAGGGTAGCTGTTTCTCCACTGTATGCCTGGCTGTCGCCTACCTGGCGGGCCTACCTGATGCGACTCCTTGGCGCGGCTATTTGTGAGATCCAGCAAATACTGACAAGCCTCCCTGATAATTCCTTTCATTATCCTTTTTATATGTTGATTATAAAATGTACGGAATGGCCCATTTATGTCATTCCATTACATCCTAAAGTCCATGTTGCGCTACCATTAAGTGCTGTGGCTCCACACATGGAGTTTTAAAAAGTTCTTTCTAATTCCTTGATCAATCTTTGAAACCAGAAGATTTTTCTTTTTCATGAAGGCTCTTTTTGGTAGTGCTATTCTGCTTTTAACATCATTCCTGCTTCGGCCATCGGTTGTAATTTTGTTTCCCAAGTAACAGGACTCACTTACTTGTCCTATTGCATACGATCCAATTTTTATATTTAATCTATTGTGATAGCAGATGGTATCATTTCTACTATATTTCATCACTTTTGTCTTGATTTGATTTATAGTCAGTCCACAATCTTCCTTCAGTATTTTGTTCATGATAGACAGTAACTTCTCAATATCCTCAGCCCGTTCTGCTAACAAGACAATGCCAGCAACAAATCGTAGCATACCGATTTTTTTTCACCTGAGCACTTACAATACATGAAAATTTTTCTTTTATTTCCTTTATTGCTTCTTCTACACAGACGGAAAAAAAAAATCCCAACACCAAGAAAGACTTGT
Source organism: Vandiemenella viatica (assembly GCA_031002005.1). Classification (NCBI taxonomy): domain Eukaryota; kingdom Metazoa; phylum Arthropoda; class Insecta; order Orthoptera; family Morabidae; genus Vandiemenella; species Vandiemenella viatica. The sequence goes on along the minus strand of JARYHS010008074.1, from coordinate 272,810,870 downwards.
GTTAGATAAACGAAATTTGGTAGGCGTGTTTATACATCTGAAAGATGACATCGATTCAAATTTCGCGCTTCGCGCATAAGTGTGGCGCTAGTAGCGCTACTCAGAGCTTGCAAATCAGGTTTGCTTTAAATACGCGCTGTAAAGTTTGTGAACGTTATTTACCGCTGAGATTTGACATAGTGAGTTGATGTTAGCCAAGAATGCCTTTAAGAAGACGAAGAAGCCATTATCAACAGCTCACCGAGTTTGAACGAGGTCGTGTAATAGGGCTACGAGAAGGTGGATTTTCTTTTCGCGATATTGCAGAAAGACTTGGCCGGAATGTATCCACTGTGCATGATTGTTGGGTGCAGTGGTCAAGGGATGGTACTGCCTCAAGAAGACCGGGTTCCGGGAGGCCACGTGGCACTACTGAGAGGGAAGACCGCCGTATTCGGCGTACAGCTGTGGCGCATCGTACTGCGTCTGCGGCAGAAATTCGAGCTGCAGTTGGTACCACAGTGACACAACGAACTGTTAGAAATCGGTTACTTCAAGGACAGCTCCGAGCCAGGCGCCCTGTAGCGTGCATTCCACTGACTACAAGCCATCGCCGTTTGCGACTCCAGTGGTGTCAAGCCAGAGCTCATTGGAGGACGGAGTGGAGATCTGTTGTGTTTTCTGATGAAAGCAGGTTCTGCCTTGGTGCCAGTGATGGCCGAGTGTTGGTCAGAAGGAGGCCAGGGGAACGCCTGCAACCAAACTGTCTGCGGCCTAGACACACTGGACCTACACCTGGAGTCATGGTCTGGGGAGCAATTTCCTATGACAGCAGGAGCACTCTTGTGGTTATACCAAACACACTGACTGCAAATTTGTACGTCAGTCTGGTAATTCAACCTGTAGTGCTGCCATTCATGAACAGCATTCAAGGGGGAGTTTTTCAACAGGATAACGCTCGCCCTCATACCGCTGTTGTCTCGCAACGTGCTCTACAGAGTGTCGACATGTTACCTTGGCCTGCGAGATCACCAGATCTGTCTCCAATTGAACACGTATGGGATATCATTGGACGACAACTCCAGCATCATCCACAGCCAGCACTGACCGTCCCAGTATTGACAGCACAAGTACAACAAGCATGGAACTCCATACCACAAAGTGACATTCGAAACCTGTATGACACAATGCATTCACGTTTGCAGGCTTGCATTCAAAATTCTGGAGGTTACACCGGCTATTAATTTAACAGTATTTCACATTTGAAATGCATTTTCTTGAGCTTAAATTAACCTGTGATCTTGAAAATTTAATCAATTAAACATGTTAACTTGACAAATGCATTGTCCAAATTTCATTGCTCTACAATAATTTTTTCTTGGTGTTGGGATTTTTTTTTCCGTCTGTGTATATACAAGTTGAATATTAATGGGGCTAGACTACAATCTTGTCTCACACCCTTTTTAACTGATGCATGTCTCTCATGGTTCTCTAATTTTATTATAGTTACTTGATTTTTATATAGTTTATAAAGTATTCTTCTATCTCGATATTTTACACCTGACTCCTTCAAAATTTTCAACATCTTGTCCCACCTAACATTATAAAAAGCTTTTCTAAATGAAAAAAACGCCAAAAAAAGTATCTTTGTTTTTCTTGATCCGCCCTTCTAGTATTAATCTTAAAGCCACAATTGCTTCCCTCCTACCACTATTTTTCTTAAACCCAAACTGATCTTCACCTACTATCACTTCTACTACCCTTTACATTCTTCTGTATATTATTCTGGTTAGTAATTTTGAAACATCTGATGTTAGACTAATGGTGCGATAATTCTCACATTTGTCGGCTCCTGATTTCTTCGGAAGTGTGAAGATGATATTTTTATTACAGTCAGTTGGAATTTCTCCTGTTTCATAACCTTTTGATATCAGCTTGAATAATCTTTCGATTCCTTCTTCTCCTAGGGATTTAAGAAGTTCTGCAGGGATCTCATCAATTCCAACTGCCTTATTTGCTTTCAAGTCATTCAGAGCTCTATTAAATTCTGTCCTCAAAACAGGATCTATTAAAACATAAAGATCGACATCACTTTCCTTTTCCATTACACTATTGCTCAAGTCGTCCATATCATAAAATTTCTCAATCTATTCTTTCCATCGGTCAGAGCTTAAAAGAAGTTTCCCATCTGCAGCTTTAATGTTGACACCTCTCTTCTTCATTTCTACAAAATTCTGTTTGATCTTCCTTTTCTACTTCTTCACACTTTTCTTGTAGCCATTTTCTTTTGCTTTTTGCATTTCCTGTTTTTTTTTATTTCTAAATTGCCTATATTGCTCTCTTCCTGCTTCACCCTGAGCATTTTTGTGCCTTATCCTCTGGTCCATCAGTTTCAAAATTTCCTCTGTGATCCAAGGTTTTTGGGCGGCTTGTTCCCTAAAGCCTAATGTTTCTTTACCAGCCTTCATTATTTTGGTCTTTAGTGCATTCCATTCGTCCACGATTGAGCTCCTTTCTGAATTACTTCTTAGACTTAAGACTACCATTTCTGAAAAATTTTCTCTGTAGTTTCTGTTGTTTCAGTTTATTCACTTCCAGTCTGTTCTGCTTACATTGCTTCCTTATTCGCTTGAATTTCAGCATGCACTTACTATCAAATTATGGTCAGAGTCTATGTCTGCTCCTGGGTACTCTTTACAGTCTAGAACTTGATTCCTAAATCTCTTTTTGACCATGATATAATATACCAGATATCTGCCTGTATCCCCTGGACGTTTCCAGGTGTATATCCTTCAAGCATGGTTCTTAAACAGTGTGTTTCCACAACTAGCTTATATCTTTCACAAAATCCTAACAACCTTTTTCTTCGCTCATTTCTTTCTCCTATACCAGGGGTCCCCAAACGTCTTACCCCGTCGACCCCTTGATACGGTATTTGCCTTCTTATCGACACCCACAAGTATTTAATAAGAACATTAAATCATTTTTGGCATCTCTGATGCAAGCAATAAGGAGGCCTGCATAACAACTCAACGAAATAATTTATAAAATCCACCCAATAAAATTAACAAAAAAACGAGATACTTTCCACTATTATTATAACCTCAAAAAATAGGAACAAAACTATGGATAGATGGAATAAATTTCAAATAAAAGACCTGCCAAAAAGAGCAGATAGTTGTTGTACTTCTTTAACTTGCCACATAGCGATGGACGTAAGGCACTCTTCGGATAAGCCTCTCCAACTATCACCTGTTGATAACCACCTTACCTCAGTGTGCAAAAGTAATTGGTTGAAAATTTCATCATTTACTTCACATGACTTCTCAAACAGACGTGAATTGATAGCACGAGCTTTATTTTTATTTATTGACCTGACTTTTAGTAGAACATTCTTATTTTTTTCCTGCACAGTTTAATTGATTCTCTTTAGTATTAATCGACCCCAGGAGATCTCTTATCTACCTCAAGGGGTCGGTATGGACCACTTTGGGGACCCTTGTCCTAGACCAAAAGATCTATTCCCCTCTTTTCCTTCTCCCACTATTGCATTCCAATCACACATTATTATTATATTTTACTCCCCTTTCACATATTGGAATAGTTCTCCAATTTCGGCGTACATTTTCTCTATTTCCTCATCATCCACCTGTGACGTTGGCATATACACTTGCAGGGACGTATTTCCAAATTTTGCGCCCCGGGTAAAACTTACCCAATAGCAAAAGTGAAAGATGCAATGAGTTGACAAATAAAAACTTATACTTTGTTTCTATGATTATTTATTACTTGTGCAATCAAATATTTAAACTACTAATGTGAATAAATATATATGTTCAATTATGTAATTTGGGTTGATATAAACGTTCAATTCTTATAAAGACTACTTAATTCAATATTTACAAATCATCTGACAAACTGAGAAATTATTTTGATGTTTCAGTATTCCAAAACATCAAACATAACGAAATATTTAAATTTGAGAACAAAAATGGTATAAACTTTTGTTCAAAATTAAGGAAAGAAATAAAAGTTAAATTACTTTGTTAAACATGACATATTAAAATAACTGTTTGCGATGCTCCAAACTGTTGGCGAAATGATCAATAACATCATCATAGCTCAATGATTTCGTCAAATCTGCCTCTATATTTATTACGTTACTAGCTGGTACCCACGACTTCGTTCGTGTTTGTAAAGAATTTGTATTGACAGCTAGCGACATCTAACAACCCTAACAACCATAGTGCACGATGGGAGACGCGATGCTATTACCACACACAAATGCCAGTCATCGGCGCTATGTAGTTCAGGCAGCGAAGTAAAATTTACTGACACACATGTCTTTCTTAGAAATACTAAAATATCCTTGATTGGCCACTTTCAACCACCATATCTCCCACACTACCACAGTTACTGAAATTTGGCCAATGTTGTGATCGAAAGGTGACTCTGTGTTACTACCACACACAAACGCCAGTGATCTGCGCTAGATTGTTTTCGCTGAAAAGTGATACATGATGACACATGCGTCATTGTCAGAAATATGAAATTGCCGCAGGTTGACCACTTTCAACCCCCATATCTCCCACACCCCCATAGCTACCGACATCTAACAACCATAGTGCACGTCAGGAAATACGATTCTACTACCACACACAAACATCAATGGTATATGCTCCGGAAAAGTCGTCACGAATTAAATTAAAAATGCATAAATATGGCACTGCAGCGCTGCTATTAGTTGCCACCGGCGCTGCGAAATCAATGATAATCTCTTGAAATGTTGGTTTAATTCTTTGTTGTAATATTTTTTGCCGTTTTAGCTTCACTCCGTTGCAAAACGTCGCATAAAATTAACAGATACAAAAATTTTATCCGAAATGCGAACTATAAGGCTCACCATCTTGGAATCGATATAAGCAGTCAGATATAATCTATTGCTTCAGTTGTAAACAAATGCGCAGTTTTTCTCTGGTTTGCGACATGGGCTGCCGCTGAACGAATGCCCCGTAAACATTTTACTCTTGGTCCAGGTCAAATTTCAACCTAACCATGATCACTATGACAAAACGAACCTATTTAGGTTGATATGATCCCTGTACCGATAATTTTTGTGTCATTTTTACAGTGCTGCTAACATTTCGCGGTTGTGGAGCATCCCATATTTCGGCAATTTTAATTTAATTTGTGGCGACTTGTGATAGCAGATGGTATCATTTCTGCTATATTTCATCACTTTTGTCTTGATTTGATTTATATTCAGTCCAAAATCTTTCTTCAGTATTTTGTTCATGCCATTCAGTAACTTCTCAATATCCCCAGCCTGTTCTGCTAACAAGACAATGTCATCAGTAAATCGTAGCATATACTGATTTTTTTCTCCTTGAACGCTTATGCCAAATGAAAATTTTTGTTTTACTTTCTTTATTGCTTCTTCTATATACAAGTTGAATATTAACGGGAATAGACTAAAACCTTTTCTCACACCCTTTTTAACTGATGCATCCTCTCTCATGGTTATCCACTTTTACTATAGCCACTTCTTTCTTATATGGTTTATAAAGTATTCTTATATCTTGATATTTTAAAATCCTTGTCAAACATGAACGAAGTCCCTGGCACCAAATAGTATTACATAATAGTTAAAATTGCATCTAAATCCATCCAGTAGATTTCAGGTATTAATAAGTGAACAGATAGGCTGAATAGGAAAGAAAGATTTTTCTTTTTTCTAAATTCGCTTTCAGACCAAAAAACACACCAAATTTCATTTAACGTGATTGAGTTAGAAAGTTATAGATTTTCAATTTTATAATAGTAATAGATAGATAACCAATAATTTGTGTCTTCCTATTAGAAATAAAAAAATTATTATTATAATTGATTCGTATCCTCAAGGATCGCTACTGGTATGAAGTCGTAGCTAGTAATTAATATAAAGAGGAGATGGAAAAAAAAGATGAGTACAAAATACTGGAATGAACAGCAAGGAACGGATACCTACCATAATAATAAAAATATAAAAATGAAACCAGTATGTCAACAGTGTCTAGCATAATTTTTATTAGCTGGATATATGTATTAGCAGATACTTCATGTACACAGTTTTACTAAGAACTATATGATCAACCAATCAACATTAATAAATCTTTTTAAGATGCTACATTTTTAATTTATATAATATCAATTTTTTCAATGCAAACTTATTTTGTCAAACTACAGTATTCATAAATGTATCTGCAAATCTTGTAGGTCCACATCATCCGCTATTTCTCGGTTTTCGTGCACTACCATGCGATCATTCATTCTTTGCTGAGCCATAGTAGGCTACCCCTCCAATAAGTTTTCTTCTCCGTAATGCTGAAAATGATTGTTTTGCGGTTCATGCAGGTACTAGAATAGTTGAAACGATTTTTAACAATTTGATTATTTCAGGCATCATATATTGGATAGATTCACAATACCAAATTACCGTTTTTCATATAATAATAATTGATAAAATTACGATGGAGCGCCCCTTCCAACCTACTTTTGCCCTCTACTAATTTTTACTTTAAATTCTTTCAGTGCTTCCGGTAAGTCATTCATCACTTTTCTTGGCAATTTATTCCAGTCCCTCACTCCCTTTCCTACGAAAGAAAATTTTCCCACACCCTTATGCCTGACATCAAGTACATGCAATTGCTAACAGCACGATGAAGAATCCAACGATCCACATCAATGAGATCTCCGTGGAACTCTTTCACGTAACTGCTGCTTGTATCATCTTAATCAGCATGACGCCGGCAGGATTGCTTCTAGGGGGGTGCACCTGGGCTGCATTGGTGCCCCCCCCCCTTCCTATCGGCCCAAAAATTTCCGGGCTGGACGACCTTTTTTTTTTTTTTTTTTTTTTTTTTTTAGCTCTACTACCGCCCAGACGGCGACCCGGGATGTAGGGGGTGCACCAGGGCTGCATTGGTGCCCCCCGTCCCCTATCGGCCCAAAAATTTCCGGGTTGGGCGACCTTTTTTTTTAGCTCTACTACTGCCCAGACGGCGACCCGGGATGTCAGGGGCGTGCAAGTGCACCCCCCTGCACCCTCCTCCCGGCGCCCATGTTAATCAGTAAGGAAAAGTTCCACGTTACTCAAGTGTGTCATAGCATTTTTAGTAAAATGCTGGTCACTACGGCCAATGAATTTATTTAAAACAACAGGATACATTTTTTATATCAGTCAGTGCGCGAGGAAATTAAATGCGGTTTACTTGATGAATTATTTATATATCTATTTATCCTCCTTATTTTTGGAGTTATTAATGTTGATTTGTTGATCATCTATTATAAAAACTGAATCAAGAGTCGATTTCCAAGGGTTTTGAAATTTTTCGCCAGTTAGTTGGCATGATCAGGCATGATACGACGTGCTTGACAGTATTATCTACAGATTTTTACAGGTGGAAATAAATCTGCAAATTTGCGTTTGAAGCTTCGAAACGAACCAGAATTTCTATCAGAAATGATAATAAAAAGAGATTCAGAAAACTGAAGATTTTAAAAAACTATTTTGCTTTCTCATAGATATTATATTCCTGACTTTCTGTGTCGTTCAAAAAACATGGCAGCACACTATAATTGTTTAAAATAGTTTTTAAGGACAACGCTATATTCTTGGTCAAAAAGGCCGCAAAGAGAGGTTCATCGCCAGCTGCCTGTAGTGATTCAAAACAAGCCTGGTGTTTCGATGAACCATGCACGAAAGCAACACCCTAAAAAATCTCTTAATACATGTACCTGCTTCTTTTATAGTGTCTTGAACAATCAGGTTTAACGAGAGAGCAGAGCAATGCACAGGTACTGCCCTTGCTACGATAGCTTTAATCCGCAATTGAAAGTCAGTATGCGCTTCAACATCAGTAACACCAAGGGCGTAGCCAGGTACGGGCAGGGGGGGGGCAGCTGCCCCCCCCCCCTAGCTGGACGCGGGTTTGTGCCCGATCAGAGTTCTGCAGAACCGAAGAGTAAACAATGTTAGTAACTTTCAAAAATTAATTCGGTTCGTGCGATTTAAACCTGCTTTCTACTGCTATTTGCGGGAAAACAGACGTTAGCGAGGGCGGGGCAGCACAACGGGCCACGTACGGCGCTGCTGACGACTCTAAGATCGGTTACACACTGGGCGGTTTCAGGCCGTGGCGGAAAGTTTTCCGTCGCCGTCGTTCCAGTAGTGGCGCGAGGGATCAAATGGGAGCTTACACACTGGGCGTACAACCACGGCAGAGCTGCCGTCGACGGCAGGTATGCAGCCGTGCGCTGCCACTATATTCGACGGTAATTTGACCGCCCCAATCCAGACAGTGGCCCATGTGGTCAAATAGGCGCTTGCACACTCGGCGATTTTTTAACCGCTTGTGCTCTTTCAGTCTGTTAAAGTTAACATTTTTTGAATTTAAATATCGTAATGTAAGTTAAGTGATGATGGATACTGATCTTCTCATTTCGTTAGCAGTTTTAAGAGAAAAAACTATAGATTCTTTTAAAGATCGGAACGCTACCAGGAACGCTTGGAAAGAAGTGTGCCTTGAAATTAGGAATGATTTTGACGAAATGAAAAATGAGGAAAAATGCCTTTGGATAGTAAACTTTTGATCACGTATTTACATAAATTTTTAGAGCTTCAACTAGAAGTTGAAAAATGTTGAATCACATTTTATAGAAAGATTTTGATGTTTAATACTATATAACTGTGTCCTTATATCTTAGACATTTGCCAAGGAAAACTTTCAACAATTCGAAATTCTGTGGATCGACATTTTTCCTCTTTTTTTTTTTTCTTCTTCTTCTTCATCTTATCTTCTAACACAGCAGTGACGAATACAGTGAGACAAGGTGTTCAGTAACTTCGGCATCATCTTCGCCATTTACTTTCGATTTTTCTTTGTAAAGTAATAGTTATTAAAACACTTAACAGATTACAATCTAATCACAAAAGTTTAACTAGTCGATTGTGCTTGTAAGTATAAAAGCAATATAAACTCAACACTGATAGTTGATTACACAATGAAGTATATGTATTAGTTACAAATAAATGTAAGTCTTAGCCATTATATGTCATAGTGTATTTTTCAAACTTTTCTTGTACATCTGTTCATATTCACCTCAAGAAGTTTTCACCCTAATTAACATAAAATAAATATAGCGGATTGGAATTATATGAAATTAAATGTTTATTTATGGTAGGCCCATGAGAAATCTGCCTACTTCAAGGAGATTGCCAGTACTTCCACACGTTAAATACAATTCATCAACTGGGTATTCCTCCTTTGAATGCCGTCCTTAAGTTTCGCAAGCAACTGTCGAAATAAACATCCCAAAATAATTGAAAAACTTGGTGTCGTCGTTCCTCAAATATTCTGTTTTCCTTTGGCTTTTTCTTTTCCTATTCTATGGCTATGGACCCTTCAAAATAAATTTTTTAAAAGTTAACTACGATGTAATAAACACCAAATTAATTAAATTAACTTCACAAAATGAAACTCTAGTCATCAAAAGAAAGGTACTGACGTCCGACCACGTCATCTTTTACCAGCTCTTCATAGCAGCGAAAATTTTACCGCTGTAATAGCAGCAACAGTTCTACCGCCGAATATGTAAACGCCTTAAATTCTGTAGGCGGCGACGGAAAAGTTTCCACTGCGGTGAAAACCGCACAGTGTGAACCGGCCTTAAGGGATTGTGCATAAACTACGTGGCTTAGTCTAGAGGGGAAGGGGTTAGTTGGAAAGCAACGCTGGGCTACTTAAAGGGGGGGGGGGGCTTTCCGAACCAGGCCACGTAGCTTTTCTTTCATATTAAGATACAGAACATGGTAATAATTATTTCCGTCATTTTATTATCCTCGCTTGTAATTTATGATAGCCTGACTAGAGAAAACAGTACAAAAATGACGTCAGGAATCATTATGAGAAAAGGCTACGTGGAGGGGGGGAGAGAGACAAAAGCCACGTTGGGCTACGTGGGGGGGGGGGAGGGGGGATCACAGGAGGCCAAAATGGAGCTACGTGGTTTATGGACGGTCCCTAAGCTGCGTTTCGAGTATGAGCGGCTGCTGCGCGAGCCATGTTCCAGCGCGCCAAACCGGTTATTTACCGCGCGAACCATTTCTGTTGACGAACACGGCTTGCGCGGCAAACTATCCAGGCAATGTCTTTTCGTGAAACCACCGTGGACATTTCACGTGCGCGAATAGCCGAAACTTTCACTGTGATCCGACACACTGTATACTAGAAACCTAAACGAAAAATGATTTGGTGGATATGGAAATTGTATTTTAATTGAATACAGTATGGCGAGAAACTCATGGAAGATATTAGATATGAAGCCATCGAGGATACAATAAACAAATTTTACGAGATTGACAATCGTAGAGTTTCTAAAATAATTAATTGAGCCACTGCACTCAATTTCGGGAGACATTTCTGTTACTGATAAACGCTGTGACTTCATGATTTCTAGTAATTGGAGACTCGTGTACTAGCCTGCATTACCTTTTTCGAGTTTCAAAACAATCATTTATTTGAACAGTTTCAGATGTTTCTGACGCACTATGCGAAGCTCTGAAAGAATTTTCAAAGATAAGGTAATAGCACCCGTTTAATACTAATGTTTTTTTTTTATTGCTATTCAATTTTCTGTTGCCATTCTTAACGAGAACTTACTCCTTACTTAGGTAAAAGGTATTATGTTGATTCTGTCATTTGGCGATTCTATAGATTCGTTGATTGGAGTATCAAGTGACAGTTGTGGTAGTGATGGAGGTGATACAATCTGAGTCTGATTAGGCTGCACATTTGCTATTACACAAAAAAATTTGGCACCATACAATTGTATTAAAAGGTGGCCGTTTTTGTTATCCATGGCAACAAACTGTCGCTGTGCCGCGCGAGCCAACTCGAACAAAGACATCCCGTCTTAACTGCGATTAAATACCGATTGATTGCAGGCTGACTCGACCCGATCACACCGCATCCGATCGTTTATACTGTGATATAAACAGAGAGCGCGCTAATAATCTGTTCTTAAAAGTAATTAATCTGTATTTTCCGTAAGGCTAACGATGGCTTTTAATTTAGTATTACATACAGTACGACTTTTATTTAATAACTATAATTATGTGCATTCGTTTAAATGTTATTTATTTTTATTACTATCAAGCAATTGTGACAAAATATTTATTACTCTTGACTTTACAGTATATTTGTCCTAGGTGCTCGGATATGAGCTGGGTCGGTCCAACGGTCAAGTTGTTTCTCATTCTGTGGTCGAACCTATACTGCTACATACGGCCCAGCTGCTGGGTACCTTCCTGAAAATAAATTTTCTATAGATGCTAAAGCCACTAATTTGAAATTAAAATTTAATCATTGTTGCTTGCAGACTTACTTGCCTCTGCTAGTATAGTCTAATTAATTTGTTACTCGAACTTTCTGTCACTTTAAAAATATCCATGAATATTGTAAAAACATGCTTTATCACATTATCATCAATCAGCAGCTAACGATGTTAAGAACTTCTTGGAGAAAATACCGGTCGCTGTAATGATGAATACTGCTCACCAGAAGGAAGTAGAAGACAATCGATAAATCGTGTCATCTATAATATCTTCTATTATTTTCTGTGTTACACCGTACAAATAACTTGCCTTGAAGATGTAAAGAACAACATCAAGATGTTTTTGAATAACTGCTGAAACTAAGAATTGATTAAAGTGTTCTGGTTTTGAAACAGCATATTGAAAAATTTAAGAAAAATGTCATGTATATCTCCCCACAGATTCAAAACGAAATCATTGCCCTGTGCGGCTTGGTCGTTAAAAATGAAATTGTGCAGGCCGCAAAGAAGGCTTATACTTATATTGTGTTGGCAGATGAGTCGTGTGATATAGCTGGGAAAGAACAGCTTTCCATAAAAATAGTTTTACTGACGAAGATAAAATACAATCCACCAAAAATCTCTCAGATTCGTAGAACCGATGGATTTAAATGACAAATTATAGCATTAGAAATCGACAGATTTTTATAATACGAAGTACATGGGCTTAATAGTTGTGTTAGCCAAGGATGTGAAGTGTGTTCTACATTGGCGGGTGATATTGATGGGGTTCAAAGTTTTTTAAAGAGAAATATGAAAAAAGCCTTGTATTTTCATTGTGAAAGCCACAGACAAACATGTTTGTAAATAGTTTAAATCAAATTACAGAAATATGGAACACAATTTGAACCACAGAGTACATCATAAAATTTTCACGACAAACCTTTTTACAGAGAAAGTACGTCCCAAAATTTTCAGCTTTATACGAGACCCACTGGTTTCAAAAATATACGTGTTTTGATATTTTTAACGAGAATTTTGAAGACATTGTCAATGGACTTTCGAATGTTTCTAGGGAAGAAAATGATGTGGCGAGGAAAGGTGATTGCCACTTATAGTGCGCTGCTACTAAGTCAGAAACTGTTGCCACTGCGTCACAATCAAAGACGATCGACATGGGAGTAATGTCTGTCATAAAAGATCATTGCAGCGACGCGGACACGAAGAATTTAAATATTTTAAACACATCTACCAGTACTGCAGCAGCCATTGAAACCGATTTGAAAGTCCGGCGCAAAGCCTTTCCAATCACCCTGCTGAATCTCTATACGATTTTTGAAAGGGATCTATTCTCATACCTTATTTAAATTCCTTGATAGCTTCTCTGGAGTAGTGTTTTGCACATTGCACTTTTACACGCTTTGTTATAAATCTAACTCTAGTTATTTAGTAAATAATCAATTATAGTAAGTATTTAGTTTTAGATCAATTTATATGTATCACAGTAAATCACGTCAGTTTGAAAAATAATCTGTTTATTTAATAAGCGCTGAAATTATCACTTTATTTGCAAGGAATTACATATATAGCCAGCAGCCGAGAAAGCCCTTTCTGCCTCCTCATTTGTTGGTTTGATTGAAATGATCATAAATAAAAAACTATTTGAAAAACTTAACAACTTTCTGCGCTTTTTTGAGATAATCATATCTGGGAATCACCTCAGTATGTGGATTATCCAGGGCTACGGTCTTGCTTTGTGCTTCAATTGTGGTGTCCAGATCTTCGTGGTTTACGTCGGAGTGAAAGTTTTTTTTATGCTCTTAATTTCTTTCAGTGTTTTTTTTTGGGGGGGGGGAGGGGTATAAAACGTTGACAACTCCCAATTGTGTGCAGGTACGAAGGCAGAACGTTTTCCATGACGCTTGTTCTGTCAGATCTTTTCCCGATAACTTCAGTTTCAACAGCAACACCAAAGCTTATCAGTCGTTCATTGAACAAACTGATGCAATGCTCTATGGTGCACGAACCCTGTATTCTAAGCAAGCTGATATTAAAATGTGTTTCTTTGCAATGAACATAATCCCGGGTCCACACGCATGGCACTTGCCGAAAACTCCAAACCTTTACAAACGCTTGGTTAATTGTGGGGCGTCGAACATTGACAGCCACATGCTTGCGAATGCGCTGGTATGTTTTGGAGAAGAATGCGTGAGGGACTTCGATGTTGTGTTGGATATAAATTCTTGCTTAACCTATATTTATCATAAAAATTTAAACGAAAATGAAAATACAACGAGAAAGACGGCGAAGAAGATGGTGGATGTTAAAAATCCATAGAAACCGTTCCAGGTATAATTTCATTCATGTAACTATGTTTAGTATGTAGTTTCATGAATGTATTTCATTTAATATAATTAGGGACCTATATAAAATTATTGTTTTGTAATTGAAATTGTATAATAATTATTTTTTAACAGTATTACAATGTATAAATCAATTATTTTTTGACTGCAGAGAATTTACGGAAAATAACTATAATGAGCTACTTTATGATTTTTTATTTTGCTTATGGCTTTACGCCTTGTCAGCAACGAGGTCATTAGAGGCGAGAAAGGACATGGGGTAAGGAACGGTAAAGAATTCGGACTTGGCCTTTTTCTGAAGGAAGCATCCCGGCATTCGCCTAGAGTGATTTGGAGAAAACATGGAAACCCCAAATCTCAATGCCCGGATTAGGATTCGAACCGGCGTCCTGCCGAATGCGAGGCCAGAACGTTAATTGCTCACCCACCACGCTTATTTATGAGCCATCTTGATAACTTCTGCCGGAAGAGATATGCTGATTTTGAATATTAGCATTCAAGGAATGTGAAATATCGTTGTTGAACCAATTACTCATTTTTCCTGCGGCACTTCTATCACAACAAACAGGAACGCATGTCTGCCGCCGTCAATGCACAAAGTGTATCAAGTCCGCAGAAACAAGTAGGCGCTTTACAAGCACTTGCCGCAAAATTTCTTTGATTCGTGCCAAAAAAACCGACACTCGATCGGATCAGCCACAAGTGCTAGCCAGCCTACACAAGCCAAGTTAAACGCCCTATCCACACGTTTCAACTTGTGACGGCTTGACGAGGTTTAGCAAGCGTGTGGTCCCACCTTAAAGTTCAAAGATAGGTGATTTTTTTTGGACGTTTACTCATCAAACACACAACGAAAATCTTTGCCATTGTTTCTTGAAATATTCAAACTGAAAAATTATGTCATTTGAAAACTTTGCTATCATAGATCTTATAGAATTAGCAGAATAAGGAAATAGAAATCCACTTTTTGAAAAGAAATAACTCAAATACAATGAAGTAAAGTTTATGACAAAAAAAATTAAAACATCATTTATTCACTAGATTTTGAAATACAGGGCGTTCGCCGGGAAACGCAACCCACTGTTAGCGCTACAAGGAAGAAACTGCTCGCGGCGAGCGAGCGGTCAGCTCCCGGCATTGTTCGACCGTCGGCCGCGGACTATTTCATAAACTTGTATGTGCTAAGCATTTAAATGTGACGTAATTCATTAGCTTACCTTATAAAAGATGCTGGAAGTGTTGACACTCTTGTGTAATGCACATTTCACATCTTCTGAACATATTTCGAGACACACGCTGCCCTAACTGACTTAATGATTTTTTGGGTGACTGTTCTAGTCGAAAAGCGATATCGTAAATTTTCTCCTCTGTGAGAATACGGTTGACCGACAGTCTCTTTTTGTTAAAAAATGAACCCGTTTCTCTTACTTTTTTAACCAGACGCAGAATTGTTGATTTAGCTGGCAGTAAAGCGCCAGGAAATTCGCGACGAAATTTACTGCGACACTTTTTAAACGACTTCTTCTTCACATATGTATCGCAGAGAAATATTCTTTGTTGCAAACTGTAACGAACCATAATTTTACTCACACTCAAACACGGTACAGATTAGTAAGAGTATGAAGCCCCAAACCAGCCAAACCGCAAAGAAACGTTTATTCACAACACTGATTAATAAGAGACTGAAGTCACAAACTAGCTACAATGCAAAGAAACCGTTCTTAACAATGTAAGGGTCACTGCACTGCACTGTTGGGGCAGCGGAGGTGTTAAACAGTGCGGTGATTCACGGTGCCGGTTGGCGGAAACTGCTGGGGGGACTGACCGAGCAAGTTGCCGACGGCAACAGACTGGGAGGGTTGCGTTTTCCGGCGAACGCCCTGTATCTGTCAATAGTTATAACCTTCTTATTGTATTATTTTTACTTCCTCCTCATAAACAACTCTAATTGTATCTTTTTTTGTGTGTACGATTTGGGAGCTAGTTTTGCAATAGGACGACATAACTCAAATTACAGTACTGCACACAACAAAAACAAACTGGAGTTTCTAAAAAAAAAGAAACATAAAACTGAATGTATATACTTATGATCACGGACGACATAAACACACAACACACATTTGTTGCCGTGAGTTAAATGTCAACTTGAAGGGTACAGTTAAACGGGGCGATACACCCCGTAAAGAACGAGTCGGACCGGAAAGTGACGACAGGGAGACACGGGGACGAAGACTGAAACATGTTTTCACCCCATTTTACGGATTGCGGATCCGCTTAATTAGGTGCTGGATTAGTGTTGCAAACTGAAAAAAAACAAAATGTTTTTTTTCAACTTTTTGAAAAAAAACATGAAAAAAAACCTAGCACCCGTGTTTTTTTTCTAAATTTTGTTTTTTTTCAGAAAATAATATATTTAATAAATTATAGTTTTATTTAAGGAACTTCCATTTTACAAGTGTGTTTTAAGTCTTACTGAATCATATAATGTCTAACATAATGATTCATAAGTGTATCTATATAGGTAACATAATTTTATTCATCCTCTATGTCAGTACCACATTCACTAGTATCAGTAATACCAACACTAGTTCGGTCGGTGTCGGAATTTTCTGTCTCTTCTTCTGTCTCCTCTAACTTCAGAAATAGTTAAATTTTCTTTTACTGGTTGTTCTTATATTGTACGCAAAAGATTTTCAGATTGAAATTTTAAATTGTGAGCAAAGTACACACTGTGCATAAAGACTGCGCCAATAGTTCTGTATTACGGTCTTTTAAGTTTGAATTAAAATCGATTATCATACAAAATAGGAGCTTTATTTCCTTTCAATCGTTTGTTTACACCAACGGTTGCAAGGAAACGATTCATAATTAGGGACCGTGCACAAATTACGTGGCTCGGTCCAGAGGGAGGAGGGGTTAGCTGGAAGGCTACTCTGGGCTACGTAAGGAGAGGGGGGGGGGGTTCCGAGACAGGCCACGTAACTTTCCTTTCGTAACATTTTTCACAGTTAAAATGAGGAACTGATCTCACAACAGCATGTGAGTGAGTATTTATTTCCCTCAGTTAATTAAACCCGTATGTAATTTACAATAGTCTGACAAGAGAAAATAGTACAAAATGTCTTCTGGAATCAAAACGGAAGAAAGCTATATGCTTCGTGAACGGGGGGGGGGGGGGGAGGCAAAAGCCACGTAGGGCTACGTGGGGGTTCACAGGAGGCCAAAATGAAGCTATGTGGTTTATGCACGCTCCCTTACTGACAATTTAATGAGTCAGTACCACTATACTCTGAGAGTTAACAAGTATACGAATATAAGGAAAGTCCAATAAGGCAAAAAACCGTGGATAAATTTTAAATTCCTAATTTTTTCAAAGATCTATAGTTAATTTTTTAGGGCTGGCAGCACTATTTCAAATAGCAAGTATCAATCCAAACAATGGGGAATGGGGATTCCTTCTCGCGCAACCTAGTCTCTTCGGGAAATCCCCGTTCTTAAAGAAAATTTCAGTCAATTTAGTCAATATTTCAATTTTTTTTTCCTACTGAACCAGAAAAATATAGTAGATTTTAAACTAAGATAAGTACTTAGAATAAACTCTAAAACAGTCATTTTAAACGATAACTGCCTTACAAATTTGAGATTTAGTAGTTGTGAAAAAAAAACGTGTTCCTGAAAAAAAACATGTTTTTTTTCAAAGTTTTTTTTTCATGTTTTTTTTCAAGCCAGAAAAAAACCGTTTTTTTTACAACACTATGCTGGATCCGTCAGACTGCCAAATGATGAGGGGTCCCACATTGCTGGATTGCAGTCAGTGGCGTAGCTAGGTCAATAAGGGCCCCGGTGCAAAAAATTTAGTTTGGGCCCTCAGGCCAGACGGCCGACCTTTTTTTTGCTTTGTGTGCTGGTGGGCCTCCTGAACTGAGGATGGGGACCCTTGAATTTTTGTTTAGGGGCCCCTGAGCAGTGGTTGGGCCCCCCCCCTAAGCAGCGAGGGCCCTTAGTGAGGGGCTCCTGTGTTCTCAGCAGAGGCCCCTTATACGACGGTAGAGCTAAAAAAAAAAAAAAGGTCGCCACTTTGCCGTGAAGGCTCGTGGACCCTCGAAACTGCACTTGAGGGCCCCTAGAGGTGCGCTTAGGGGCCCCTTGAGGTATTCTTGGGGGCCCCCTGAGCGTGAGGGCCCCGGTGCACTGCACCGCCTAGCCCCATAGTAGCTACGCCCCTGATTGCAGTCCCTAGCTACATCCCAGCTAAAGTTTAAGTTAGACATTGGTTGATTTAAAAAAATCACGAAGTTTCTACCAATGCTACATCTTAAAATTATTTGATTATGAAGTAGCACTATGGAATATTCCTAAACTATGGAAGGACAAGGGTATGACAATGGAAAATCTTCGATAACTAGACCTCATGAAAGAGTAAAATAAGATGGAAATATTCTAGAGATCCATCTGAACTGTCTGTGCATGCTTGGTGTACACAGAAAACTTTTACAAGAAAATTGTGATAAAATTGCAGATGAAGTAGCTCGAAAATTATTATTGGTGTAATTATATATAGTAATTAATTAAATTATAATTAATTAAAATATAATAATATAATTAATTATGTAATAATAGAATATATATGTATTACATTAATAAACGTTTTTGTAGCATGCATATTATCAGTTTTCTCTTGCCTGCCCCCCCCCCTAAACAAAATCCTGGCTACGCCCTTGAGTAACACCATCTGCATATAGACCCCTACACATCTTTATATTTATGTCGAATCTTCTTAATACTGTAGTCATTAAAAATGTCAAACAAATTTTGTCGGATATTGTTGATACCGTTTCATAGAGGCCGATAAAAGTTTCGCGTATATAGCACTTTGTGTCCACGTAACGAAAGGACTTGTTCTTTACTGGAAATATCGGTAGTTCTATCAACCAAAACTGAATAGCAGACAGCATTTTCCACTACTTTTATTATTTTATGCTGTATTTCGTCACTCAAAATTGTACAAGCTTCGTTAGTGTTGCCACGTGTTTAACTCGAAAATATACAGTGCTCACAGTTTCAACATCGAATGCAATATTCGTCCTAGTGATCCCTTATGGCTAGGCCTCCAGTCACTAAAAAACTATTTGTTTTCATATCTCTATAATTTACTTTTTGATAGCATTCAGTGTACATTGACGCCGTGATCTAAATTGGCTTTGTGCAACAACAGTGATCTTCAGAATTTTCATTTTTTAAAAAGCTTTATTTCATAGGGCCTATAGGAAAACCACCTTGAGTGAGTGCCTCAATGTACTGATCTCCTCTTGATGTTTTCGGCGCAGAAATGCCACAAGACATGGTATCTTTACTACATGTTTGGCAAACCCTTTATCTATACGGTATCTTCATAATTCTAGCAGCCATGAAATTATAGTCTGCCACTCTGAAAATTGTGCCTTTTCTTCTGTTCAACTGAATTTGCAGAAATAACATCTTCTGGTTGGATTTGCTGAGCTGTATCTACTAAGCTGAGAAGAGCTACTAGCGAAGGGTTCTTCAGGTTACGATGTCGAAGGACGAATTGATCTATCGAAACTAATAATTTTTAGAAATAAACACTGTAACATCAAGCGCAGCGTGCTCTTAAAGCACATGCTTTGTTTACTAGCTCGACTAGGAACGGGTGAGACACCTGAGACAGGCTGTGAGCCGCGGCCGCAAAAGCGCTGGCAGCGCGTCGGGCGGGTGAAGGGCGACGGAGGGCGGACTAGGATTTGCGCGAGATCGAGCTGCTCGATTTGCTTGTGTGCGGTTCTTTACGAATCACACCTACACTTACCACGCAGTAGATAGTGTTAGGTATGAGCTAACGTAGTTTTTATATTCTCTTAGGAATGACGTGCATACTCACATCGTCGAGACGACTTGCATCGCCAGGTGGCGCGTGACGTAGGTAATACAGGTGTCGCTCGAAGTCCATTACTGATTAAGATGAATTTTTCAGATACCCTTTATTCTTCATATAGCGAACGACAGATTTTACTTCAACAAGTTTTGGCTGTCATATTATTAAGGTCACTGATCTTTGGGTAGTACTCAAGGTCACGTTGGCAGTTATTTGTATCAAGAACACTTAAATTTATATGTGACAAGAGGGAAGGGTGTCACCATCATTTGAACACTGATAATGTTATGAGATTTAATGTATGATATGAGGAACATATTCACAAAACAAAAGAATTTTCATTGTAATCAATGACAATACTGTCTAAACAACTATTAAATTAAATTAAAAATGTTCTCTCTCATGGTCAACTCGGCAAATTGGTTCAAATGGTTGCCACCATGCTCACCAGTGCCCTGGCTCTTGCCAACACCTGGTGACAGGTACATGATACGAGCTGTGCTGCTCCTCAGAAGAGAGTGCTTTTTCCCTGAGCGGATGAGTGGGTAAATCGTCACTGGGCTGCAACTTTGATAATAAATGCATAAAACACACCAATGTATTTGTCATAAAAAACAATAAGTAATATTGATCATGATTATTAACATTATTAACATTATTTCATGCCAGTTTAGAGTTTATATTTTATGTAAAACATACAGAAAATATAGCTGTCAATTCTTTAGATGATGAGATTCAAGTCATCTACATGTGATTGGTCCAGCTTGGTGCAGGCTGATCAGGCCACCCGGTAGACTTCAGTTTGGGCATAGCATTACACTGCAGTTAGTGTTCTGAGTATTTCCACAAACACACAGTATATCTTCATTGATCTCCCACTTATGGGCTGCTATGTTGCACACTCCATATCCCTTTTTTTTTGTTGTTGTTGTCATCAGTCTTTTGACTGGCTTGATACAATCCTCCAACCTTTCCTATCTTGTGCTAACCTGGCATTTTTGTCTTACTGTTGGATAATATATAAAGCTAACATTTTTGTCCTACTGTTGGATAATATATAAAGCAAACATTTTTTTAATTCTAGAATTTTTTACCAACATAATTGAGGGCAATGAACACTATATGAGATAACAGTTGATTAGAGTATTTGCATTCAGACACCCTAAAAATTGCTTGGTTACCAACAGGAAACTTTTCCTATGGACTTCCTCCCAGATGAAATGCTACTGGAGATTCTATCAATGTTGCCTGTGCATGAATTGCTGGGAGCAGCATCAAGAGTATGCATACGCTGGCAACAGCTCTGCCTGGAGGTGGCAGTGTGGCGACAGAGTGGTGGTGGACTTTGTTACCATGACTCAGCTGATTGGCCAGCTGTAGCACCAGCACCCAGCCCTACCATCTGTGTACATGCCAGGGATGACGTTGGCCGAATCCTTGGAGAGGTAATAATCATGGAATTATTTTTCAGAAATTCAGCAGTCAGTGTCATTACTCAGCATTGTTTTAAAAAGTTAAGTAGAGTCTGCAAAGAACTGATCAAATTTTTTAGTAATGGCTAACCATGGATTGGGTCAATTTGCTTTTGATTCACTTCCATTTTCAGAGCAAATTTTGTTTCTAATTAAAAAATCCTGTTTTTACATTCTCATGCACAAAACACCCCAATGTATTTGTCATAAAAAACAATAAGTAATATTGATCATGATTCTTAACATTATTAATATTATTTCATGCCAGTTTAGAGTTTATATTTTATATAAAACATACAGAAAATATAGCTGTCAATTCTTTAGATGATGAGATTCAAGTCATCTTCATGTGATTGGTCCAGCTTGGTGCAGGTTGATCAGGCCACCCGGTAGACTTCTGTTTGGGCATAGCATTACACTGTGGTTAATGTTCTGAGTATTTCCACAAACACACAGCATATCTTCATTGATCTCCCACTTATGGGCTGCTATGTTGCACACTCCATATCCCTTTTTTTGTTGTTGTTGTTGTCATCAGTCTTTAGACTGGCTTGATACAATCCTCCAACCTTTCCTATCTTGTGCTAACATCTTCATTTCTACATATCCCTTACAACACACACCCTCAATTATCTGCTTCATATATTCTAATCTCTGTCTTCCTCTACAGTTCTTACCTTCGTCTGTTCCATACAGAACCTGTTAAGCAAGAACCAAAGTCTCTTAGGTGTTTTATAAGTTCACAGTTGTGTGAGCTGTTGGCAGTTTTGAAACCTGCAGTAATTTATTAATAAGGCCAAGCAGCCATTTCTTTGTGATGGGCCTGTATTGTTGGGAAATTGTGGCTTAATACCATCGTATTCTTATTATCCAATGCCTTTATGAAGTGGTATTTAAGCACAGCTTCCAATTCCGACAAGGTAAAGGGACTCAATTATTCTGGATTCAGCTGAATTGATTGCTTTACACCCTGAAGTTCATATTTCAAACAGAGAGTGACTTCTCTATTGCTAGGAACCTTATAGGTTCTCAGTAAGTGATTGGATATGATGTTACGGAACACGCTCCCTCTCATTCCTTCCTGGACAGAGTCAGCACCAAGAACAGTGGGTAAAGTCCAGGTTCTCAATCTTATCCTGATAGAGCTTGGTTAAGGGACTGCAGTAATCTTGTCACATAAGTGTGTTCTCCATTCTGTGTGAATTCCTTAAGCAGTTTAATACACTTACGGTTCCTTGGTTCCTGTAGCCAGTAGGTATATTGGTATTTGCTGCTGTCTCCACAACCCTCAGCAATGTAATACTTTGAAGGAATCTGTGTTGGCTGGAAAGTTTTGAAAAACAGATCATTGGACAACCAACCTATCGTCAGTGTTGGGATTTTTTGTTGTAAAGTGCAGGTCAGGATTGAACGATGATATCCTACTGACCAACTTGAAGGTCCTCTTACACTTAGCATGAAAGCGAAGTACCGGCCATTCACATAGCCATCAGCCATTCTCATCTTTTTTTCTGTGTAACCTGTAATAGGATTAAGAAAATTAAAATTTCTAAAATACAGTGCATATTGACCAGGAGAAATTTAGTGGCTTGTTTTTGTTAGCTGTCCCCATGTTGCATTTCTTCATAACTAAGATCTTTATATTCCCTGAGTACTCAAGATCTGCCAAAAACATCTTCGAAGGAAGAGAGAGAAAATTCACAGCCTTATTTTGTTTGAGACATAAGAAAACATTAAACAAAAAGTATTACACAGATTTGTTTGATATTTTTCTCCTGGATAGGCAAAAATTAGAAGTTTGATCTTAAATCATCCCTAGGAGCTGGAGAACATTAAAAGGTCAAAAACGATGTTTTGAGAATATTGAAAAATCGTCAAATAGATTGAGTTAAAATTCAATTGGCTGGGAGATCCTGAAGGATTTTTCAGCCATTAAGCATGTTATTCCCCAACTTTTTTACATCCCACTTTTACCCAGAATGATCTCTGACAAAATCTGAAAATTTCAAAACAGTATCTACAGATCTCTCTCTCTTTTTTTTTTTTTTTTTTTTTTTTTTTTTGAAACATGAACATCTCAACACCTTCATATTCCTCTCTGCTCAATTAAGACACACAATCTCAGTTGATTATCACTCAGTAATAAAGACATAAGCAAAAACAATTTTTGTAACAAAAAAGTATGGTTTTCTAATTTGCAACTTTGGAAAAAAAAACTTGTTTTTTTTTTTATTTTGTCATTACTGTTTTAAGATCGAGATGAATCAGTTAACTGAAGAAAATAATGATGCACCAGTTGCAGTCAACAGGGAATTGAGTAAATCATGTGATTCCGCAGTAAGGCTATGGTCGTTGTCCCTCCACAGATTACAATTTTCAAGAAAATCACGTAGAGAGAATTTTTTTTAAAAAAAATGGTAATTATGACAATGATGACAGGTCAGCAGAAATTTAAAATAAATGGTAGTGCCGAAATCCAGAATTTCAGCAGATTACAAAGTGACTTCTAGAAATACTATAGAAGCATCTGTTTCCAACAGGCTTGATCCTAATCTTTAGGACTGCAATGAATGTCTCATAATGCTCAGAAATAATCTCTGGAAAAAGATGAGCTTGGTGAGCGCAGTACTTGGACCCATGTATTGAAAAAGGGAATCACCAAGGAATTAAAAACCATTCACAATAGTGGTTTAGTTTAACAGTTATACCATACTGGTGGTCTGTTCCAATTCTGCAGATGGAAGATACGTTTATGGTTGGATAAGAGTCATGTACTAGGATGTAATTTACAATTTAAACTGTTTTTTATCCAACATAAGCCACAAGTCACAAGTATTGACTTTGCATGAAGTTTTGAGTGATATCAGCGAGCAAGAATTCAATTTAGGAATAAGCTAGTGGATGTATCCAGTATGTTATTTCTTTAAAGCAACAACAGCATATTGAGGTTGGTTAATACCATTTACTAGATAATTCCCAGGGATGGGGCCTCTATCATTGAGATCTGTGAAATTATGAATGTTAGTCTCTTGTAGAACCTGTATGTCCTCGTGGTTTTTGAATATATGCATAGAGAGGATTTAACATTCTCAAAATGAATCAAAATTACGCTTTCTAGGGACCACAGTTGCAAATATTTCAAGTTGGTTTATCTTTAACACTGAAAGAATTTAAAATAAAATGCACAAAGGGCAGAGCTAGGTGGTTGGTGAATTTGCCCTCAAAGGAGTAGAACGATTTAAAAAAATAATGAAATATAAAAGTAGGTTTTTAGGGAAATGCTTCAACAGAGGCAAAGTATGTGCCGTACCATAGGAGTTCACTAAGGCTGGAGTTTCCCCTACATTGGGATGTCCTGGTGTGACTGGGGTCCTGAGATGGTTTTCTGTTGTAATCCCCAATGTGACTGTTCATAAGTGTTACTGTAAGTGTGAATGACTGTGATGAATTATGCATTCAGTTAAGGGTGAGAAATGAAAGAAGTTAGAGGATGAAACACAGTTCCATCTAATTTAGGTCTATAGATCTGTTGAGTTATACACTCTCATCTGACCAAACAAATCACCATCGAAGTATTGTATGCCCTCACTTTATATGCAATGGGTCAGGTTTGGGCTTTGATGCACAATCTGGTGATTAGAAATTGTGCTCCACCACTTCTCCTACCAGTCGACCAAGTTCTGATGATGAATATTTCTTCCACTACCAAGACTCAAACCAGTTAATTCCTTGTTAGGTGCCAGACACCATCACAGTGCTGCAATCACATCAGCGAATGGCATGGGTCATATGCTGAATCAAAATTAAAAATTGTATGTTCTTAACAAGTGCATATCCATGTCATCATTCCCTTTGTTGGTGGTATTAAACTTTTTTACTTCACATTATGCATGAATTTATATTAGACATTGTAAGACACTGAACAAAGTGTATAATGTAATTTCCAATTTTTCTAGCTTACAAAGTGTCTAGACCAAGAAAGAGTCTCCTAAAATAAGAAAGGAAATGCTGGAGAATCTGCAGTCATTTTTAAAGAGTTTTCTAAGCTTAGAAATATGTAATTGCAAATATTTTAGCCACAATGTATCTCAAAAATAAAATTTGTTTCATCATATCTGATCATCTTATATCAGTAGTTTGATCTAATTCACAGTAAAACTAGTGCTTTCTTATGAATAAAATTGATATTTAGATAACAGTATTACTATTTACGACTGAAGTACTGTTATCCCAGTGAAATGATAAAACGAAATACATGTGGATGCTTCATATAAATGGTAACAGAGGAATTGTTTGAAGCAAAGTAATAGAAGCATGGGTGGTATAGTTATCCTCTTAATCTGATTCTTCTCATTAAATCTGGAAAACAATTAAACCCTAAGTAAATATATAAAATATGGGATATATTTCTTACAGTTTTATTTATAGTGAATTCTTTAAATGCTATTATTGCAGCATTTAAATAAGTAAATTGTTACTCTTGCTTTTTATATCCAGGTTTGGCTACGCCGTGGATGTGTTGCTTTGCGGCGGTTGGCTCTGCACAGATGTCGTCTAGGAGATACCAGTCGCTTCCTAAAAATGGCTGTACGGGCATTTCCTAACCTGCAAGAGCTAAGTCTCCAGGAATGTACACCCCTCCACATGCATGACTACTGTCTACTTTCTGGCTTTCCACAACTAAGGGCTCTTAATTTGTCACATTGCAAGGTCAGATAAAGAACTAAATGGAATGAAATTAATAAGTTCTTTAAAAAGTTGTTGAACAACACATTTAATTTAATTGCAATGGAGCACATGCTCTGGTGGCAATTTCTCTTCACACTGATCTTCCCCCTTTCCTGTGCCCACCTACATTTGCCCTCTACAAATTTTTACTTTAAATTATTTCAATGTTTTCAGTAAATCATTCATCATTTCCCTTGGTAACTTATTCCAATCCCTGATACCCTTACCTCTTTTCCCTTCTATACACTACTTTTCATACCTACACCAACATCTTTCCATGCCTCAACACCAGTATATGCCTTGTACACTCCCATAACCCTCTTAATCCTCCTCCTGTCAATGAATCCCATTCCAGCTCCTTTATCATATCTGTTACTGATTGCATTCTGTGATAATTTCCAGAAACAAATCTAGCAACCCTTTTTTACACCCTCTACAACTCCTATATTTGATACACAAAATGTGGATCCCATGCTACACTACCATATTCGAGCAATGGTCTGACCAAAGTTTTGTAACCCAATTCCTTTACTTCTCTCGTACATACCCTCACCACTCTCTCCAACAAGTGCA
The DNA here is from genome assembly GCA_031002005.1 of Vandiemenella viatica. Classification (NCBI taxonomy): domain Eukaryota; kingdom Metazoa; phylum Arthropoda; class Insecta; order Orthoptera; family Morabidae; genus Vandiemenella; species Vandiemenella viatica. Next base: position 272,784,513 of record JARYHS010008074.1, on the reverse strand, counting down.
GAATTTTGAAACCTTTCCTACCACCTGTCCAATGTGTTCTGCCCAGTTAAGCTTGTTATCAAATGCAATGCCAAGATATTTATAATTCAAGTCTTCAGCAAGCAATTCTTTCCCCACCTTATATTCATAATTAACCTTTTGTTTTTTATTTGTGTATCTAATAAGCTGACTCTTCTTTGCATTTATCTTCATCCCATGTTTACCAACCCAACTAGATATCCTGTCCAGATCACCCTGCAACTGTTTACAGTCCCCTATCTTTTTGATCCTTTATTATAGCATTATGTCATCTGCAAATAATCTAATTTCAGGTAGTAAACAATCAACACAATTATTCATTAGAATAATGAATAATAATGGTCCCAATACGCTACCCTGTGTCACTCCCATTTTTACTTCCTCTTCTTTTGATACTGCATTTCTTACCCTAACTTTCTGTTTCCTACCTTTTAAAAATTCCTCTGCCCAGCAAATCATTTTCTCATCCACTCCACTTTCTTACTGCCATTTTATGGCTCCATCTGTCAAACGCCTTTGACAGACCTAGTGCTACACTATCAATTTGGCCTCCCTTGTCCATTTCATCTGAAATATCTTGCATATATCCCACCAACTGAGATTCGCATGAATATCCTTGCCTCAACCCATGTTGCCTACTTGAAAACCACTTACATTCCTCACATATATTTCTGATGTGGTTTCATATCGCTGCCTAAAAATGGCTTAATTTACATGGAAAATAAAGGTAAAATACACCCAACACTTACCAAAGTTGAAGGGAGGAGGGCAGCAGCAACACAAAACAACACTCAAACAAAGAAAAAAAACAATATTTTGGGTGAAAATCCCTGTTTCAAGTTAACAGAGAGACTTGGGTTGGACGCAGCCACTCATAGAATGCAATAGACCATCGGAGGTGGTGGGGGGATCAACGATAATATAACCACGAGTATAAGAAAGATTAAAATGGTAAAAAAATAATAGTAATAATAAATAAAAATATAATTGAAAAATTTTGAAAAATATATGAATCTATTGTGATGGGTGAGCACCTAGCACCGATGTCAACCTGATTGCCCTGATATTTTCGACTCTGTTTCTCACCCTTCCTTTATGTACCAGTACTACTGTCGCACTTTTCCAGTCCTGTGGCAAGCAACAAGTATCCAGACTCAATTTAAATAATATTTCAAGATAAGGTACAACGTCACATCCGGCGATCTTTAAGATATCTGTGGTAATATAATCTACACCAGCCCCTTTTCAGCTTTCTTGTTTCCTTCATGATATCCTCAGGATAAATTTCAAATTTTTTGGTTTCTTCATTTCTAATTGTGTTGTTAAGCTCATTCTCCGAATTAGACCCTCCCGTTTCTGATTCATTGTCCCTAATGCTCTCACTAAACCAGTTACTTTTTTTTTTTTCTAAATCCTCAGTAACTTCTTTTCCATCCTTATCTATAAGCGTCCCTACCCCCTCCCTTCCCCTCAGTTTCCTAATTTAGCCATAGATATTTCTAGATACATCAGTCAATGGTCCTGCTGCAATGACAATACTCTTCAAAAAAACCATCTTTAACCACTTTCTTTGCTATTATTAAGTCCTTGTTGTTTTCTGTTATTAAGTCCTTATTTAGTTGTTTTAAATATTCCCTACTACCCTGCTGTCTCTTAACTCTGTTATGTTCTCGTCTTACCAACCTCTTTAACCTCCTCAATTTTCTATTGTAGTAAACAGGTTCTCTACTTCTCTTTATTTTCTGATTTTGAATCAATTTTTCTTCCACCTTTCTTATTATCTCCATGAACTCTTCCTACCTTGACTCTACTGTACTTGTACCTTCCATTTGCTGAATTGTTCTCTGAAATATCTCTTCAAATGTTAAATCTGTGCCTTTTTATATTTGTACATATTTCCCCCTACAATTTTGGTTGCTGGTTCACTGAATCCACTAATATCCAACAGAACTGCTTCATGATCACTTATTACTTCTGTTACTTGACACCCCACAAGGTTATCATTGGGCTTTATAAGGAATATATCCAAAATATTATGTCCCCTAGTGTTTTGCTCAACCACTTGTGTAAATCCTCCTTCCCTTATTAAGTTATTTGCAAATCTCTGTTCCCTTGTGTTATTAATCTTATTTCCTTCCCAGTTTAAACCTGGCCAATTTAAATCCCCACCAATAATGATAATTATATTCTCTCCTCGGAAATCTGAGTATGAATTTAATTTCTCTCCAAGAGCCTCATCTTCATCTGTCATTCTTCCACTGCAGTAAGCAGCCAACACCCTGATTTTTGTTGTGTGAGTGGAGACTTTCCTGGCGTATCTATGCAACAAAATCTTCTCGGGTGTCCAGCTGGATGGTGATGTAAAAACACGACGTTTCGACAGCTGACTCTGCTGTCATCATCAGGTATCTTGTAGATGTTCTCAGCTCACTGCCTCAGCCTCGACTGGCTTGGCCACCCATCGAACCTCCTTTATACCTTCAGCTGGAAGGCCCGCTCGCTCTGATTGGTCGAGAGCGTTGGCTTTATACAAGGCCTGCTGCGGCCACCGACTGGCGCCACATGCTCCTTCCTGCCCGGATCTTCATGTTCCGAGTTGGCATCAGCAGTGTTCAGATGTGCGGCTGTATTGACGACCAGGCACCGTACACCAGATTCCGAGCAGGAATACATCCACCGTGCTTCCGCGTCGGGTGAGCCCAACTTACATGCGTTGTCAGATTTACCGGCCGACATCACGGACTTGTTGACTACCTTCGAAATTGAAATGGATCACACTACGGACACAATTAGAAAACCACAGCCACCACAGATGACAACTCCGCTAACTTCCATGGACCAGAACATGGACACTGATGGAGAAATTCATGCTCAGCTGTCAAGAACGGAGGAATATAGCCAGACAGTGACGGATTCGTCCTAGCTAGGTGAACCTGTAAACCCCCACCATCACTCGACCCAGCCAGGATGGAGACCACCAACCTATATGAAATACTAAATGGTAAAGAAGCTGCCCAGCAGCAGCAGTGCTCCAAACATCAGATTCCGCCCATCGTGGTACAGTGCCCCAACACATACAAGGAACTGTACCAGATGGTGAAAGGAACACTAAACAGGCGGTCTTTCCAAGCCAAGTCCGCCAGTGAAGACAAAGTCAAACTGACATTATCCAATACTGAAGATTACCTGGACGTTACAGCAGTGCTATCGCAGACTTTTCCAGTTGTATCAGCCTTAGGTGTCATTTGTAAAAGTCTTCGATAGCCAAGCATGCCTTTGACGAAGAACACAGGATACAGTTCGATAAAACAGCAGTACTGGCCAGGCCCTCTTCCTTCTGGGACTCGGTCATAAGCGAGGCATTGGAGATCCGGCTAAATGACAACAACATAAATAGGGACGGCGGGCTCTTTCTGAGCAAAGCCTGGAAACCTATCATTAGCGATCTCCGACGAGAGCGTAGCAGATCTTCACAAGCAAATGAAACAAGACAGGCGCCGCAGCGGACGATGGATTAAGCCATCGGTCATACCCAATTAGAAGCGGACACATCAGCATCTCGGACCATCAGCACATCCGGGCGGGATTGTTGTAACCTTTTTATTGTTGTTATTTTTATTTATTTACATCAATTTTTGTTTTTGTTTTTTTTTTGTTGGTATTTTCTCGTATATTTTTCCATTGTATTCTTATCTTAGTAAGTGGAGCAGTCTCCGGTGCGGTCCCTGATTTACTTCATACTACGCGAGCGATATCCGTGTGGGAAGGAGCAAGTGGTGCCAGTCGGTGGCCACAGCGGGCCGTGTATAAAGCCAACGCATTCGGCCAATCAGAACGAGCAGGCCTTCCAGCTGAAGGTATAAAGGAGGTTTGATAGGTGGCCAAGCCAGTCAAGGCTGAGGCAGTCAGCTGAGAACATCTACAAGATACCTGATGATGACAGCAGAGTCAGCTGTCAAAACCTTATTTTTACACCACCATCCGGCTGGACACCCGAGAAGATTTTGTTGCACCCTGATTTTTTTTTTTATTACCCCAGAAATCCACCCCAAGTAACTCATGGTCTTTATCTATGAATGCCAGTGAACTGTGGTAGTTTTTGCTAACTAGTATGAAAACTCCTCCACCAATTGCTCCTCTGTCTCTGCGGTACACTCTGTAACCATCAGGGAAAACCTAAATGTCTAGTACGTCTTCTTTTAACCAACTCTCTACCCCAATTATTACTTGTGGTTCGTGTATCTCTATTAAGTTTGCAAATTCAATTACTTTGTTCATTATACTTCTACAGTTCACCATTAACACCCTTATTACTGGCTTAATATTTTCAGCACTTACCTCCTCTTTCCCAGTTTTACCCCAGTCAGTTATTGTTTCAGCAACTTCATCTATTTCCTTAATATCTGTGATTTTTCCCATTGTGAATCCGCAATCAGTATCACTTTGATCATCAATTTCCGTCTCTTCACCAGCAGCCCCTAACCTAAAAAGGCACAGTCCTGACCCCATCATCACTGGAAATGGGCTCCATCACTGCTTTAGCTCTGCATTCTCTGGTTCTGTGTGAACTACTGTGCACTAAACTGGAGATAACTTCATCATCAGCTAAGATTTACTGCCTAAATTATCTAAAAGCTTTGAATTAAAAAATAAGTAGTTGGATTATTGTTAATGAAACAAAATATTAATAGATTCACTTATAAAAAGCACATAAAAAGTGTCATATTGTTAATTGTTGATTCTCATTTCTTTTTCATTGATTTAGAATTAGCTGAAAGCCTGTTAGTTATATTAAATACAGCATATTGTAGTTGAACTTTTTGGTAGCAGTATGTCTATTCTAACATCTTAAATTTTTGTAGAACTAAATAAATAAGTATGTTAGATTCCAATTGTTGTAGATTGTTACTAAAACATATTGTAGACCTTTGTTCTTTCTGAAATATAATAAGTTATTTTCATTAGTATTAAAGCATAAAAACAACAATAATCTGCTTGTAACATAATAAATAAATAATAGTAAATAACTGTCTTCTGCTGTTCACTACTATCAATCTTAAAAAATTCAACTGTAGATTTAACTTCCATGTACCAAGTTTTTCTTTAATTGACAATTTCAGTCTTAAATATAATACTTTCTTATTTAATTATTTCTACAAAAAAATTTAAATAGCAACTTGTTTGTAAAATAATTACAACTTAACTATTTTTACCAACTTATTAAGTAACTTAATTGAGTAGTACAGCTGTCATCTAATTGTATTATAAATGGTATGCACTTAATAATTATTATTATACTACTTTATCACTTTAATTTAAGGTTTGTTCGGATTTAGAAGGTACTAGAAGTATTTGGGAAAAATCTTGACTGGAAAGTGTGTTACCTATCACAAGTATGTGCTGAATGGTGCAGGCTGTACTTGGTGTAAGAAGTGGTTTCATTGGGCATGTAGTAGAGAGGAAACATGGGGAATAAATGAACTCTCCCATACTTTGTCTGCTTTGTTTTAGGGATGAAATTATGAGGGAAATGGGTGAAATGATCAGGGCCCTTGTGGCTGAGCCTGTGGAACTGCTGCCTGTGGAGGCTCAGCATATGGAAGCTTAGAATATGAAGACTCAGGCTATAGAGGCAGAGAGTAGAGATGGTTGGTTTAATGAGAAGGGTGAGAAGAACGGTTGGGAGCTGATAACAAGTCTTAGGGGAAATACGATTAACGAGATGAAGAAGCTAAACACTTTAGTAAATTTGGGGATAAATAGGTTGAATCAGTTACCAGAGTCAAGAGGGAAAGAGCCTCATGTAGCTGTAGGAGAAAGTAAGGTGTGGGAGGCCTTTACATATAAGGGCATGCAAGGAAAGAATAGGAATAAAAGGGTTCTGCTGCTAGGTCATACGTATGGGAGAGGCGCAGACCTTCTTCTATGGATCAATTAGGCACAGGTTACCATATCACAAGTTTTTTCAAACCTAGTATAACATTAGGTCAGGTAATAGAGGATATAGGTTCACTTTGTAGGAGTTTCACTAAGGATGATAGAATTGTGATAGTGAGAGGTGCGCGGAGTAGTATTGATAGAAACACAATTTATAGCATAGAGAGCGAGCTAAGGAAGGTTGTGAAGGAGGCGCAGTATACCAGTGTTGAACTCGTGCAGATCCTAAGTTACCATGACTGGCCACAGTTAAATCATGCTGTGAGGCAGGTAAATGAGGAAACTTGGGAAATGCATTTGTTCTGTCTTGGTGGTTATGTCTGTAGACAACATTGATAGGTGGTGTTCATTAAACAAGGTCTGCACTTAAATAGAAGGGGCAATGGTGCACACACTTTGGTGGCAGTTTCCCTAGACAACAATTTTTTCCCTTTACTGCACCTACTTACTTATGCACTCTACAACTATTTCCAATCCTCATCACCAATATATGCCGAGTACACTCTCTTCACCCTCCTCTTACATTCCAATGAATCCTATTGCAGCACCTTTATCATATTGGTCTGCGATAATTTCCAGAGACAAATGTGACAGCAGTTCACTTTATACCTTCCAACTGCTGCATCTGATATCCAAAACATGTGTCCCATACTGAACCTCGATATTCAAGCAGTGTTCTGACCACAGTTTTGTAACCCAATTCCCTTACTTCTGTAATACATACCCTTATCACTCTCTCCAGGAGTGAAGGATTTTGTAACCTTTTTGTACTACCTCCCAGTGTGTCCTGACTAGTTGTTATCAAATGTTACGCCAAGGTATTTACTTTTCAAGTCTTCAACAAGCAATTTGTTCTCCACCTTGTAATCTTAATCAACCTTTAGTTTTTTTATCTGATTACCTAATAAGCTGACTATTCTTTTCATCCCATGTTGACCTACCTAGCTAGATATCCTGTCCAGATCACCCTGCAGCTGTTCACAGTCTTCTACTATTTTAATGCTATTATATAGTATTACATCATCTGAAAACAACATAACTTGAGTAAACCATCAACATCATTTTTCGTTAGAGTAATGAACAGCAATGGTCCCAAAATGCTACCCTGTGGCACTCCCATTTTCACTTCCTCTTCTTTTGATACCACGTTTTCTACCCTAACTTTTTGCTTTCTACTTTTTAAGAATTCTTCTATCCAGAAAATTACTTCTTCATCCACTCCAATAGTCTTTACCTCATTTAGCATCATTTTATTCTACCATTGTTATATTAAGGATGTTATCCTGTAAAATGGAAATGGCTAATTGCATTTAATTTTTATTGTCCTATTATAGATCTTATCCTATAAAATGAAAACGGCTAAAGGTATGATATCATTATTGTTATATTATTGATTTTCTTGCGTAAAATGAAAATGGTAATTGCATGTAATTATTATTGATATTCTATGGATGTTATTCTGTATAATGAAAAGAGCCAATTGCATGATATTATTATTGTTATATTGTAGATGTTAAATTGTAAAACGAAGGTGGCTGTATGGGTACAAGCCCAAATGCCAACAAAATAAAAGAAAAAAAAAAGCATCATTTTATGGCTCACTCTATGGAAAGCCTTTGAAATATCTCGTTCCACCATATCAATTTGGACTCCCTCATCCATTTCATCCAAAATATCTTGTATATAGCCTACTAACTGAAATTTGCATGAATATCCTTACGTAACTCCATGTAGTCAACTAAAAAACTATTTACATTCCTCACAGACTTTTCTGATGGGGTTGCATTTCAATCTCTCCATTAATTTACCTTCCACTGATGTCAAATTGAGTGGCCTGTAATTTTCGACACTATTTGTCACCCCTCATTTATAGATTGGTATACTACTATCGCACTTTACCAGCTGTCTGGTACCTAGCAAGTTTCCAGACTCATCTTAAATAATGTTTCAAGATATGGTACAATGTCACATGCTGCTACCTTTAAGACATGCATAGTACATAATATTATCTATACCAACCCCTCTTTTTCAGTTTTTAAATTCCTTTATGATATACTCTGGATGAATTTAAAATTTTTAGGCTGTTCATTTGTAATTGTGTGAATAAGCTGATTCCCCGATTTATACCCTCCCATTCCTGAATCACAATAATTAATGGTCTCACTTAAATGGTTACTTATAATTTCTACCTTTTTATAAAACCTCAGTAACTTCTTTTCCATCTGTATGTGTAATTGTCTCAACACCCTCATTTCTGCCCAGAAGCATAGTAATAGAAATTACTAGATAAATTCTTCAGCAGTTCCCCTGCAACAATAATTTTCTTCATACACCTATCTCTTGCCACCTTCTTGGCTATTATTAATTTATTGTTCAGTTATTTCAGATATTCTTAAATAATCAACTAGTAACATTTTTATATATTGATCCTGATTTTAATAAAGACTGATTATATTCTATCCTACTGAGATGAATTAATATTTTCATCAGAATAAGTTATGTTAAATTTAAGTAATTTTCTTTCAATTTCCTATTTTATACATTGTTTTCTCTTTATAACAAAATTTCTGTTATTAATAGATATCGTATCTGTCAGATTTCAGCTTTTTGTCTAATTTATTTACTTAATCACTAATAACTGATATTTTGCTGTATATATAATGTTTAATTTCCAGATAACTTTTACTTAGTTTATTGTAATGTTGTAATTGTTATTAGCTCTAGTGTAATTGTTAACTTCATTTTTATTTTCTGTTTATTAAAAACAATTCAATGCTTTGTTGCAGTTTCATCCACTGTCATCAGCTATCACAAAGTTTTTACTTTAGAACTCCTACACTGGGAAGTAATATGTATGGTCTAAATTCATTCCACATGTTCCTGAAATATACAGATTCACTCGTATTGCTGCCTCTCAGTTTCCAACTGAGAACATTTAGAAACTCAGCTACTGAATGAATAATTACAATCATTTCACAAAACTGATTTTAATTCATTTTCCTCCAACACCACCAATGTTACAAATACATTTGTAGGTATTCAATCATTCAAAGATGCAAGTTCTAGTCAGAGACAATTTTTAAATGACATTCAAGCCTTACACCTTTTAACCTCATGCTTCACTTCAAGACCAACTGCATTAATCCACATTTGGCAGCTGAATGGCTGCCTGCTTTCTCCCTACCGCTGAGCACTCCACGCTCCCTCCAGGGTTCACATGTCATCAGCCATGGCCAAGGTCGACCCTGAAATCACTAATCAGTGCGAATATTTTAAAATCTCCTATACTTGTTAACTAAAAAGGAATACAAAGTGGTTCCACTACATTCTCTACAAGAAGCATTCTTTATAATGTTTTATACTGGAAATATGTACACACTTTCTCTCATTTAAAGGGGCTAATGGGAGATGTTCTGAAGACGGTAACAAGCAGATGTTTGCTACTGAGAGAGCTTCGACTTGATTGGACTGATAGTCTGAGGGATGAAGATGTGTTACACATTGTTCAGTGTCTGGGATTCCAACTTAAAATTCTCACACTTGGTGGCAGGATGATAACAGATGCTGGGTATTCTTCAATTGGTGACTGCAAAAGGTCAGTAAAACTTCACTACACAGTATGTGCTGTTTTAAAATAAAAAGATGAATGAGTAAAGTAAGTTAAAATGATTTGCATTGTTATATAAACACTGGGAAAAGCAAGAAACTATTAGTTACTAAATACTAGTAATTAATTGGACAACTGAATTACAGATCAGTTTTAATAAAGATTATTCTGCTTTGTGACATACTGTCTATATTAATTTAATATTACATTTTTCCAGCTTGCAACAACTGGGACTAGCACCATGTCAAGATTTAGGAGATTCTGGATTAGCCACCTGTGCCCTACCACTCACTGAATTGCATGTATTGGAGCTAGCTGACCCAACACATCTAACACGTAATGGCCTACAGCACTTTCTCTGCTTTTCAGTCTACTTGGAAAATCTGACTGCTATTAGCCTTGCTTGGTGTGAAGCTCTTACAGATGCTGGACTTGCTGTTATAGCTGACAGGTCAGCTCACAGTTTTTTAAATGTTTTCTGTGACTTATTCCATATATTATATTGATTAAATCCTGTCTATATGTGAATAATTTTAAAAGTGTGTTAGATTTCTGTTAAGTAAAGTTTTATGAAATGGGTTTTTTTTTCCCCTCCATATATAAGAAGGTGGAGAACAATGTTACAGTTGTTGTGATTTGAACAGACCTAAAAATTTTCTGGTTTCCTGAATTTATTTCAACTATACACAGCAAGTTTTGAAAAAGGCAGAGATTTTAAGTAACTGGTTCAGTTAAAGCATTAGGGACAATGAATCAGAAACAGGAGGGTCTAATTCGCAGAACCAGCTTAACAACACAATTAGAAATGACGATAGTAAAAAATTTGATATCCATCCTGAGGAAATCATGAAGGAAATAAGAAAGCTGAAAAAAAATAAAGGGGCTGGTGAAGATAATATTACTACAGATATCTTAAAGATGTACCTTATCTTGAAATATTATTTAAATTGAGTCTAGACACTTGCTGCTTACCACAGGACTGCAAAAGTGCAATAGTAGTACCAGTACATAAAGGAGGGGTGAGAAATAGAGTTGAGAATTACAGGCCAATCAGTTTGACATCAGTGGTAGGTAAATTAATGGAAAGATTGATATGCAACCATATCAGAAATATATGTGAGGAACGTAAGTGGTTTTCAAGCAGGCAACATGGTTTCAGGCAAGGATATTCATGCGAATCTCAGTTAGTGGGATATATGCAAGATATTTCAGATGAAATGGACATGGGAAGCCAAATTGATAGTGTAGCACTAGATCTGTATAAGGCGTTTGACAGAGTAAGCCATAAAATGGTAGTAAATAAGGTAAAAACCATTGGAGTGGATAAGAAAGTAATTTGATGGGTAGAAGAATTTTTAAAAGGTAGAAAATAGAAAGTTAGGGTAGGAAATGTAGTATCAAAAGAAGTGGAAGTAAAAATGGGTGTGCCACAGGGTAGCGTATTGGGACCATTGCTATTCATTATTCTAATGAATAATTGTGTTGATTGTTTACTATCTGAAATTAGATTGTTTGCAGATGACATAATGCTGTATAAAAGAATCAATACGATAGAGGATTGTAAACAGTTGCAGGGTGATCTGGACAGGATATCTAATTGGGTTGGTAAACATGGAATGAAGATAAATGCAAAGAAGAGTCAGCTTATTAGATACACAAATAAAAACAAAAGGTTAATTATGAATATAAGGTGGGGAAAGAATTGCTTGCTGAAGACTTGAAATGTAAATATCTTGCAATTACTTTTGATAACAAACTTAACTGGGCAGGGCACATAGGACAGGTGGTAGGGAAAGGTTTCAAAGTTCTGCACTTGTTGGAGAGAGTGATGAGGGGATGTACGAGAGAAGTCAATGAAATGGGTTACAAAACTTTGGTCAGACCATTGCTCGAATATGGTAGTGTAGTATGGGACCCTCATTTTACGTATCAAATACAGGAGTTGGAGAGGGTGCAAAAAAGGGCTGCTAGATTTGTTTCTGGAAATTATCGCAGAATGCAATCAGTGACGGATATGATAAAGGAGCTGGAATGGGATTCATTGCAAGACAGGAGGAGGATGAGGAGGGTCATGGGAGTGTACAGGGCATATACTGGTGATGAGGCATGGAAAGATATTGCAATAGGTATGAAAAGTAGTGCATGGAAGGGAAAAGATGACCATGACCACAAGCTGGCACTCGATTTCAGGCACAAGGGTGTAGGAAGATTCTCTTTTTTAGGTAAGGGTGTCAGGGATTGGAATGAGTTACCAGGAGAAATGATGAATAATTTACTGAAAACTTTGAAAGAATTTAAAGATAAAATTTGTAGAGGGCAAATGTAGGTAGGTGCAGGATAGGGGGAAGATGGGTGTGTAGGGAAATTGCCACCGGAGCCTGTGCTCCATTGCAATTAAATTAAATTAAAGTTAGCCTGTTTGTCGCGGTGTCTGTATATGCCAAAATTTTGTTTGAACAATCAGAATTAAAGGAAATTTTGAATTTTGTTTTCTGTCACAATATTTTAGCCTGGTCAGTCTGACAAGATGTTCCTTGGTTTGGATTCCAAAATTAAACTGTACTTCATATTTACCCCCAAACAATTATCATTTTAAATTAAGTTGAAACACTTTGAAAATGAAAAATCTGTCTCCAAATCCTTAAGACCACATAAGGTTATTTTTAGGCTTATTGGTATTTCCATTTTAGGACAGGTTATGTAGGTATTTTTTCAGTGCATTTCCATTAATAATGCTATTAAAATTTGACAGAGGTAATTTGGTAGAGGTAAATATTTTTTTCATACTTGTCATCTTAAAAACAATCTTTTGATTTGGTTTTGGCATATTAATGTCTATGGCATAGCTGACTATTCTGGTTTGTATTAAGTTTTACCAAAGTAAGAATGTTGTCAGATTACTAATATATACCGTTACAATACTTTGTCTTCATGTATGTGATATAAAGTGATCTGAGAAGCTCTTACAATTTATCAATAAAGATTGTTTTAAGAGAGAGCAGCATACTATGGTAAATATCACAGCTTGTTGATACATGTATTTATTACAGATGAAAACTTAACTGCTGGATCTTATGACCAAAAAACTTAAATTTTTGAGAGATCATTAGTTCATCTACAGTTAAGCCTATTATGAGTATTCCTGGAGGGCACTGTTTATGGCCTACCGAAAATTGTGAGTTACCAGGTAATGCTCAGGCCAGGGCTTTAGGGAGGATATGGGTTCAATCCCCTGTCCAGCCATCCAGATTTTGGTTTTCCATGGTTTCCAAAAGTCACTCCTGGTAATTGCCAGTATGGTTCCTTCAAGAGGTCATGGACAAATTACTTTCTGTTCCTTCTCCCTCCACCTTTCTCTTTTCCTGCTTATAATATTGAAGAGGTTGGGAAAAAACCAGCTTTTAGCCTGGCTAGCCTACAAAGTGGCTGATTACAGAGGAATTTTTATATGAAGTTCAGTTATGTGTTGTCTTTCTGTGGTATTGGATGGCAGTGTATTGGACTGCTGCTGCCAGAATTCATGAAATCAAAAGGACACGTATTTTAATATTTAATGGGTATGTTGTAGAAAACCAATTAGTAATAGTAGTGATAGTAAGAACGGAAGTATGGTAAATCCTTCTAGTCATGTAATAAATAGTGAGAGGGAAACAACACTGTTTTAATAGTAATGATAACATTTTAGATATTACTAGCTGGTTCCCAAGGCTTTGTTCAAGTTTTTAATGAATTTTGATGATAGCTACCGACATGCGAGCTCCATTGTGCTTGTTGGGAGACTCGAGGCTAATACTACAAACACTAGTGAACTGCAGAGGGTATTTATGGCTTCAAAGTGAAATATAGGGACACACATTTTTGGTTCAAATATGAAAATACCCTCAGCCAACTACTTTCAACCTTCCTTTTTTTCTCAGCCCAACAGCTACCAACATGCAACCACCTCAGTGCACTATAGCATACTTAAGGCTATTACCACACAAAAACACCTATGTAGTTGTGTTTGCAAAATGAAATATAAGAACGTACATGTGTTTGGTTGAAATAACAAAACACCTTCGCTTGACCAATTTGAATAGTTGCAAAGATAAGTTTACCTGGCTTACGCCGGTCACGGGGTTGATGCTGATCAGTTATAAGAGGCCCCTCAGAATCAGAGTCCTGCAACTGACTGGCAATAGCAACCGCACACTCTGGTATATCTAGGACGCAAGCGGCCCACCTGTCCCTTTCCCTCCTGTGACCAAGGTCAACAGGTCCAAACTCGTCACGGCCCTGAGTAGCCAATTACGTAATGGACTGGCTCAAAACGAGCTGGTAGAAGGCCTTGGAAATGACATCACTACTCGAAACAAAAATGGTTCTGCCGTCACACCTCAATATATTTCCTCAACCCACGTGCCGTGGCCTTCGACCTCTTTCAACAAAAGTAGGCTCTTGATTAAGATTTAAAACAACTTTTCTTTGCATGTTATAATATGTGTGACAATTCCTTACCCCGGGATCAATCGCACCTATTGCTGTCGCGCGATAACTCCCGTGTTAGATTTTTTCTAACAAAGATATTTTTTTTACATTTTTGGTTGTAGTTTCCATACAGAGATACAATTAGCAAGTAAATTACTTCTTTATTATTATCAACACATTATAACTACATATAAACGTTAAATGAAACATACATCTTGCATTAGTTTTAAAAATTCGATATGCAATGGTTACACATAGTCTGTCATTACATTCAAATACTTCTCCTGACAGCACTCCGAAATAATCGTTGTAAGTGAATATCCAAGGTTACCTTAGCAGTCGTTTTACTAATCTGAGTCAAATCCAGCTTCTTGTGATGTACACTCATGGCAAGTAAGAATATTCATTGTCTTTTAGGGCAGTAGTGCCATCTGGTTTTTTTTTTTTTTTTCTCCTGATTCATTTACTTCTTCAGCTGTAGGTAGGTATTATTTTCTGCTTCAAGTGATATGATATGCTAGGAATTTGCATACCTTCAATCACGTGTGATTTTTTCAATCCAGCAAGATATAAAACACCAAGGAAAGCAGATAATTCTTCAAAATCTGTCTGTGGGCAGTCTCGGGCACTCCGTGAACAGCCTACTGACATTTTGTCTAGTTCTTGGTTTGTGTGTGTTACAATGCGATCAATTACACCGTCTGGAAAAAATACTTTCCAGCAGTCCAGAACAGTTTTCTAATTTTTTGCTTCCCCTTTTACACCTGGGACCTGTGTCACAATATTCTGACGAGCTGTTTTTGATTGAGGGGCTTTGTGCTTGAACCATTTTGCTTTCTCATCCCTACCTAGATACATATTACGATTTGCAGAAGTCAGGGCTACAGCAGACGCAGTTTCCGAATGGCTGCCAGCCTGATCTGTTGCTGTGTCTATCTCTTCATGTTCAGACTGTGCATTGGTATCTAAAGACAAGCCTTCTATGTGGATATATTCGTCCAGTGGTTCCTATAGCCACATCAATATCTTTTAAAGAAGCAAGGTGGTGTCTCACGAATGCACAAGGTATTGTTATGCGAGAACTCCCATGTGAGAAATAATCTAACAATGCACACTGCTTCAAACAAAGCCACTCTCAGCAGGCTTTACTTGTAATTGGAGCGACGAAAGACACCTGGAATCAAGGTAGAGATATCAAAGAAAGCATTGCTTGGTCAACACTTCAATATCTTTGAAATATATTGTAATATTTCGGTAAAATCATGACTGTTAGATTTTTTCACATGCGCGAGCTATCCCGGGTTAAATAACAGGACACACTAAAATTACTATACCACCTAATGTATATAGCTGCAACTGCAGTAGTAAAAAATCAATATCCGGATTGCTGAAATGAGAAGAGAACAAGATGTGTTTGATATAAATTGGCCACAAGTCTTTATGTCCAATCAACCTTTGCAAATATAACCAAAATAGATCATTTGTTCTGTATTCAAACATAAATTAAATCCCCACAGCTACCGACATTCAACCACCATAGTGCACAATGAGGAACTTGAGACTGCTGCCACAAATAAACACCAATGTTCTGCACTGGGTAGTTGTGGCTGGAAAGTGAAATACAGGGACACACATGTCTTTCGTCAAAATATGAAAATTCCCTTTGTTGACCACTTTCAACCACCATATCTCCCAACTACCATATTGCACAACAGGATACTTGAGGCTGCTACTACACACAAACACCAGTGGACTGTGCTCGGTAGTTTTGGCTTCAGAATGAAATATAGGGACACACATGTCTATTTTTATACCAGGTCGACCACTTTCAAGCACCAAATCTACCACACCCTCACAGCTACCGACATGCAATCACCATAGTGCACAATGGAAGACTCCAGGCTACTCCCACACACAAGTACCAGTGGTCTGTGCTAGGTACTTTTGGCTGAAAAGTGAAATATAGGGTTGTTGTTGTTGTTGTTCGGGTTTTAGGGCGCGTCGACGACGAGGTCATTAGCGCCCTAGTGAAATATAGGGGACACACACATCTTTGATTGAAATATGAGAGTGCCACTGATCGAACACTTTCAACCATCATATCTCCCACATCCCCACAGCTACCAACATCTAACCACCATAGTGCATGATGGTTGACTCTAGGCCACTACCACACACAAACACCAGTGGTCTAGACTATATAGTTATGGCAGATGTGCACAAGTGAAGACTCAACATCACTCACCTCCCACAATGTTCTCCTGTTGATAAAGGGCTTGTCCCAAAAATTTCTTTGTCAGTTGTGTTTTTGTCTTTTCTGTGTGTTCACGCCCCACATACATCATCTAAAGGTAAGCAGTGGCTCATTTCCCTATCCTAATTTAAAACCTTATTCATGTATAGATCTGAGTCGCATGGTAAGGAGATCAGATTTGTACACACTGAGATTCGCCACATTTTCTGCAATTCCGTCTCTGCCACACACTCATACAGAACCTTAATTTCTCTGTTTGTGTACCTAATAAGCTATCACTTTGTAAAATTCACAAACACGCAGTAAAAGATGAATGAGTGATTTTTTGAACTGATTAAAAACAGCTTAGAATCCATAACTGATCTCTGAATTATGCCTTGTTTAACTGTTTCCCAGTCTGAGTTTATAACAGGCTCCAAGAACACAGTTTCCTTTCTGTTTTACGAATAATTTAAACCAGAATTCAGATTTTCCATTTGCTCTTTTATGTTCTAATTTATCCAGAAAAATTTTCATAAGTTTCCTAAAGATTTTTTTTTTCTTAAAAGCTGTCTACAATAGTAAGTGTCAAATATGAGGCAAACATAATAAGGAAAGCAAATGGAAACATAGCTTGAGACCCTTATGCATGAGAAACAAAATTACATTGATTATTGTTATCACAGGAGAACTATTGACACTAATAGTATTGGTGGAATTTACTGTAGTATGTCAATTTATGTGAAGAAAATCACTCATTCAAGAAATGAAAGAAACAAGTATTTATAACAGTACCAAAGAAAGCTATTGCAACCATATGCTTAAATTATCTAATATTGTATTTGTGTCTCTTGCTAGTAACTCTGTATGACCAATTACCTGGTGACAGAGGCAGGGGGGGGGGGGCAAACCAGGGTTCTTGCCCCGGGCGACAACTTCAGGGGGGCATCAAAATCATATGTTGGTGGCATCTTTTTATAAGTGCCAGGGCGAAATATTCATGTGCTGCCGACCCTTTTTTTTTAGGATAAGCGCCATGGTACACTGGTCGCGGCGGCAACTTGAAAGGTCGGAAAGTTCATTGTTCTGAGACAGAGCGGCCTTAAGACAAAGCTCTATTCACGGAATGGAATTCATTCTGTCATTGTTAGCGTGAACTCCCAATATTCTTGGATTTATAAATTTTGCCATCTAGTGTTCGCATTCTTGCAGCTGCATTCGAGTTAATAGTCCAGTTTTGTTATATTATCTACTTTTGTGCTGAATGAGTTTAAATATTTATTACTGGAAACAAACCATTAACAGGTAAGGAAGAATCTATCGTTATCAAATATCTCAGCATTTCTCATCCTTTGTCAATCCGAGGACTAGTAAAATGTCAAAAAAAATTCAGATCATAAACTTATATGGGGCTTATTTCTTACCTCTGTATATATTATGAACCAAACTTATCAGTTATTACTAGCATACTGGTATACCGCCATTTTTCAAGACATATACCTACAATAAAGCACTCATAAAATGTCGCTCTCTGAAAAAGTATCTAGGGAATAATCTGTTAAGCAGCCATATTCTGAAAATACCAAATTTTTTATGGTAGTTGAAATATTAATTGTTTTTAGAAAGTTTGGATTACTAGCTTATTCTCACTTACAGTCAAATGCAGGACGAGATGGTATCCATTTTTTTATTTTTATTTTTTAGTCTATTTGGACTTGTACAAAAACTTTATTGCTTCTTCATTGGATCCACTACACGGTGGGAAATAATAAAAAGGATGTACAAAAACCATCTTAAAAGACAGTAGCCAGACAAGATGGTCGGCCAAACACCTTGCTGTTACAGCCCTATTGAATAATTTACCTGAAGTTGTCAAAGCACTGGAGGAAATTGAAGAATCTTCTCTGGCTACAGAATCTAAGTATGAATCCGCTCATCTCCTCAAATTAACAATTTGGGCTAACCTTCTTTGAGAAATTAATAGAGTAAACATGTAAATACAAAAGGAGGTCATAATACTTTCATGTTCTGTGTCACTAATGAAAGGGCTTATTAAGATATTGCATGAAATGAGACTAAAGCTGATAGAGTATTGCATCAAAGAAGTTACACCTGTAGCACAAAAATTGGCATCGTTCCGATACTCAAAAGTAAACGAATTTCCAAACGAAGGAGGCAGCATGACAGGACGAATCAAGAGCATTAGATCCCACACAGCTGTATTCCAAAGATATAAAGTTGTATTTGACAGAATTTTAACAGAAATAGGAATATGAGTAGAAAGTGCAATAAAACTAAATGAAAACTTTGCCTTCCTTGCTGGCCACACGTTAGTAAATAGGTCCACAGAAGAACTCCAAAAAAATTGAGCTGTTCTAGTAAGCAGATACTCCAAGGACTTAAACGCAATTGATTTCTGCAAAGAACTTGCCATGTTTAAACAAGCTCCATTTTTAATTGGAATCGATGAAACAACTAGTCCATTCCAATTTTTGCAACACACGTGTAAAAATGACTTGCAGGAAGCCTTTCCTAATATTTGTATAGCTCTGAGAATATACTACACGTTACCAATGACGTCCGCAAGCTGCTAGCGGAGTTTTAGTAAAGTAAAAATCATAAAAACCTACCTGCGATCAACAATGAGCCAGGAACATGTTTCTAGCCTCGCGATCTTATCAATTGAAAATAAAACAGCTTGTGAGATGAATTTTGATGTAGTTATAGATTCTTTTGTGGAAAAGAAAGTTGTAGGAACATTTAGTGCAAATTTTGCTAAGGCCTAAGGACTTCAATTTTGAGTGCAGTCTGGCTCATGCGTTATGTATTCTGATTGAGTGTATTATATGTAATGCAAGCAATAAAAGAACTCATTTCCTATTATGTCTTTTCCCTTTTTTATCATGTTAGTTTAATATTACCCAACTGAGTGTGGTGTTTTCTTTAGGGGAGGGCACCAGCATGAAGTTTTTACCCCGGTTCAGAAAAATCCTAGATCCGCCACTGGACAGAGGCAATAGCTGCAACTTCCACTTCTGTAATGGTCTCTAATGGAAGACTGCACATTTTGCTATGTATCTCTTAACTGTGTTAGTTATGTTCAGCATGGTAAGCTTTATTTTTCTTTGTGGTTTGTGTAGTGAGTGAGGTGGCTATTGGGAACCACACCAGCATTAACCTAGATGATTATTGAAAACTGCCTAAAATTTTTTATCTGAGTGGTCAATACTCCACTACCTAAAATAAATGGATACCTTACAATAAATAGCATATGTATATCAGAAAATAGTGAATAGTTTAAATGGTTGCTAAAGATTCTAATAGAAGAAAGTAAACAATGTTGTCTAAACCCAAACATAAAAAAAAGAAGATCTTGACTGTGGCAGGCAGAAAAAAACATCAACTTAAGGATAAATTGATATGATGACATCACTGAATCATATAACCTTAATTTTGCCAATACATTATCAAAATTAGTTGAAAGAGCTGTGAGCTCATAAGAAACAAATAACAAAAAATGTTTGGAGTCTTTTTCTACTAGATTCCATGAAAAGAGCAATATTAAACAGTAAAGTTCGATCATAATGAAATGTAAACATTGACTATATCCCTTTCGGCCCTGAAAATTTTTTTGTTGAAATTTAATGAAATTTTTTTTGTAATGTGTTCTATAGTCTACAGTTAGGTCAGGAAAAATAGTAAAAAAATTATTATTTTATTGAATTTACGAAAAAAGGACCCACACGATCGTGCGGGTTAGGGTTTTTTTCCAAAAGTTATACCATATGCTTCATATGTAATAATGGCTGTGATTGACGAACAAATACGTTTTTAACTTGTCCAAATATTATTACATGCTTTACTAATTATCTGTGTCGAAAGTAAAATGTGAAATGGAATAATTAATTATGCATCTAGGTTAATAATGATTAAGGAAATTTTAATAATAATGAAATAAACTTGAGACGGTATTTCTTCTGTATGTTATTTTTTCATTTATTCATATGTAAGGTGGTACAACACAAATTTAATTTTTAAACAATAATTGAAAAATCACCAGATCTCGTTTAATACACTACGAGCACATTACTTCTGTTTGTGAAACATCTTGAAACAATTTTTGTGCTTCAAAAGGCATAAATATACATTGCATTTTTCACAACGAGTTTTAGTTCTGCTGTCACATGAAGTAAATCTACACATTCGTGGAGATGTCAGATCATCAATGACTGGGAAATGATCATAACCATCAAATCTCTTGTCATCACAAGGAATAGCAGCAGGAGGATTGAAATATTTGGATCTTTTACGTTTGTCAGGCTCAATTTCTTCCTCAGTTTCGTCCACCTCAGGTCGTTTTTTTAGAGGAGTTGCCACTAAAGCTTCAGCAATTTCCAACCGAAATTTCATCAAGTCTTTAATGTCTTTCTGTGGAATTTTATTTAGTTTTGCGGCTATTCTGTATTCCATCCAGCTGTTCACTGTAGCTAAGTCGAGGAAGTGAAGGATTACCTTCAAAGTCCATTTCCTTGTCCTAAACCAAGTGCGATAGCACTCCATTTGTTGATCACAGATGTCCACTCCACCCATTGACTGGTTATATCTGTGTACCACAGAGGGACATGGCAGCTCAATATATTTTTTTTCGTTTTTGGACCAGCGGTTCACCTTGTGCTCTGGGTGAATTCCAGAGCATGTAGATGCCATCACAACCCGATTGCTATCTTTCCATTGTACTAACACTACCTTGTCATCACTTCGAACAATCTGTGCTGATTCTCCTCTTTTCAGTTTTGAGGTATCACGAAACTTTACTCCTCTTACCCTATTTGACATTATTGTTCCTGTTCCATGATATCCCATTTCAATCAATTTCTCCAACAAGGGAATTGTTGTGAAATACCTATCGAAATATAAGCAGCTTCCACGAGGAATGGTCTGTAACAGCCGAATAACCACTGAAGGACCAAGTCCCAGCTCTGTACAGTCCAGGTTTGTTGAAGCACCTTGGTATATTTCAAAGTCCATAACAAGGCCTGAAGTTGATGTAATCACAAAATTTTTCAAACCCACAGGCCTAGGCTTATTTTTTACGAACTGTTTTAAGTGACACTTTCCTGTAAAGGGTATCATCTGTTCATCGATGGAATAGGAGTTGTAATTTCTTGGAAGACTGATACAAACGTTTCTGACAGCATCGATAACTGGCTGAACTTTCCACAGTTTGTTTCTTTTTACTTCTTCACTTACAATGCTCGTGTCTACAAGGTGAAAATTATATCTCAGAGAAAGAAATCTATCACGTGATATAATTTTGGATATTATTGGTAGATCAAATCCTTTCTGCCAATACATTGATATTCTGGGATATCGGATCACACCCATTATTAAATTTAAGCCAAAAAATTTCTTAAGCTCAACATGATTTGTAAGTAATGATTTACCAGTTTTTGCTACTGAATACATATTTGTAAATTCTGATGCAGAGGAAAAGAAATCTTCAGAAAAATACTGAGACCAATACTGTAGTGGGCTTTTCAGTATCACTGGATCCTGGAAAAAAAATATATATATTCCTAACATGTGTCAGACACAAAAATAACTGAGAAATAACTGTCTTGTACTCACCTCTGTATTCGAAACTTCTGCAGAAAGAAACCTCTCTTCAACAAAATTCTTCTCTTTCCATATCCACCTCCGTTGTGTCGTCTTCTTTCTAGAATGGTGAGGATTCTCTTCATGCGACGTCGATGGTATCACACATTGTTGTGAACATGCAGGAAGTCTAAGGTCTTCTTCGCTGCTTTCATCTGAAGAAGTACCTTTGTCACTTACTGGCAGCTCTAACTGGAAATCAACATTTGAACTGTCTTCCTCAGATAAATCACTTAGATCTGACGTTTCATTCAAGATACTAAGTATTTCACTTTCGGACAAAATACGTCTCCCAGTCGGCATCTGATAAGCAAAAGAAATAAAATCCAACTTGCAATAAATGCTTGTAACGTGAAGGTGATGTTTGATAAACATTTTTAGCTCAAAGTTAATACCCACACAATTGTGCGGGTGAAACGCGAAATCTAAACTAAATACTAACCAACACGATAGTGATAGTCATTATTTTTTTCACAGTAGGCAACGTAATTTGAAATGGAATACAAAGAACGATGTACACATGTGATCAGTACACTTATTTTGATAAGAAAACATTAAAGTCACCGTTCATGTAAACAGTATAATGAAAAATAGCGAAATAACTTACCATGCTGTTGCGACAACACTTGCCAAGGTACTGAATTTTCTTTGTGGAGCAGTAAACCGCCAACAATTCGAAACAGAAACGCATTAGTAACAAAGAGAAAGAACCCGCACGACTAACGCGAGCCGTAGCGAGCCAGAAAAGTGAAAAGAAGCCAATAAATTAATTTTACAAACTGACCCACACAATCGTGTGGGTCAGTGCCGAAAGGGTTAAAGGAAGTTTGGTTTATTATCTACATATTTTACTCCCTTCATGCACAGATGTGCAGTGGAAAATTATGAGTCAAACGAGATACAACCCTTTAGGTAAATAAAATAGTACTAAGGAGATATTTGAGATTTACTTTGATTGGAAACATATAGGAGAAAACACGCCAAAAGAGTTTTTTAATTTCACAATTCCATCTTTTAAGCTACAGTAAAGCTTTATAGCTCAAAAGATGCAGAAAAAAATCAACTATATTATATAGAAAGTTAGAACCTGTAGGTAAGACAGAAGTGATTTTTTTTTTTTTTTAAGAAAAAGGTGGTTTTTGGATAACTTTCACGTTTCAAATTGTGTGGAGTTCAGTTAGTCACAGCAAAGAGTGTGTATTCAAAACAAAGTAGGTTTTTACTGTGCAAACTGAGCGATTTTTGTAAAGATTAAAGTAATATTTTGGCTGAAAAGGTAAAAAGAAGATTTGAAATTTGAAAGAGAAAATGGGGGGATGATATCATAAAACATCAGCAACAGATTATGAAATTATGTCAGAAAGCTTTATATAGGAGATTCAATAGCAAATTAAAAACCTATCCACCGAAATAGAAAATTAAATTCTATAATTTTGGCATGCATTACGGATCACTAGTATCTGTATTTCCAGAAGAAACAATATCTAAGTTGAAATGAAAATTTCTTGGGTTTTCTGCCGGATAATAGTTTTATTTAACTGATCATACAACTCAGCATACAACATTTTGGCAGCAACCTCCGCTGCCTTCATCAGGTACTGTGTCATACCGAAGCTAAGACAGTAACTGCCTCACGGACGATCAGGAAATTCTATAAGTAGCCCACTGCCGGAGAGACTTCCCGCTGCTCCCCCATTGGTCGGCGCTTCAATCGACCCCAGACGGGGTGGAACCAGATGGCCCAGGATGACTGGCAAATGACACCAATGATGATGATGATGATGTTGCATCATGTGGCTCCACGGAAGTCAGCAGCCGTTCTCTTCACCATTGCTTAGCAGGCGGCAATAAATAAATTGCATTTTGAGACTCCACAGCGGCATCTCGGGCAATCACCATCCAAGTGCTCACCAAGCTCAAAATTGCTTAACCAGTGGCATCATCACGCTCAAAGGTGCTGAACGGATGGTATTAACCAAGCCGACCAATCACAGCGACTGATCTGCTGATTGGCTCGGAGGCGGCGGATCAGCTTTTCCATTGGTCGACACGTCAGGAAGTCGTCCTCCCAGACGGCTGTGTCCAACACGTTGGAATTTCAAATCTTGGACAATTGGCTCCCATGCTTCACTCAGGAAAAGACCAGAATTTCTGTTAATGTTGTTGTTACTTATTCAAATCTCCAGAGATTCTCTGATTACCGAATCCCAGAGGTATGAAATTTGAGCCAAAACTTCAGTATTTTCAAATTTTATGCTATGGAAATTTTCCACCACATGTTCGGCCAGTGCGGATTTTTCCAACTGTAGCAACCTTAGATATCATTGGTGCTCAGTGCAGCGTTCCTCGGTCATTCTTATGGTTTGGACAATTTATACTTTGCTGCATTCACAAGGAATTGAATATACTCCTGGGACTTCAAGGCCCAGGTCATCTTTCACCATGCGTAGCATACCTCGTATCTTTGATGCCATACCATGCTAAATTCCTTCCGATTTTTCTGGAGGTATTGCCGGCATAAGGCAAAACGGTGACGGATTTTGGAGACTCTTCTTGTTCAGATGCCAGTCTTGGTTCCTGGCAGAGAAAAGCCTGTTTGATTTGTTCTTCTGAATAGCCATTCTCTCTGAAAACCTGCCATAGGTGTCGAAGTTCTTCTTGCAGGCTATTATTGCCCAAGATGGCTCGCGCATGATGTACCAGTGTTCTCAGGACAGTTTTGCGCTAGGCTGGGTGGTGAAGACTGGTAGCCCCCAAATAGAGATCCGCGTGGGTAGGTTTCTTATAGATGCTATGCGCCAAAGAACCATCTGGCTTGCGTTTATTTAGTACGTCCAAGAACGGAAGCGTGCCATCTCTCTCAGCCTCCATGGTGAACTTTATGTTAGGGTGGATAGAATTCAGATGTTCCAAGAAATCATCGAAAGCCGTAGAGCTGTGTGGCTAAATAACAAATGTGTCATCCACGTAACGGAAGAAACATTTCGGTTTAAATGGAGCAGTGTCCAAAACCCATTCTTCAAAATCCTCCATATATATGCTACCACAGGATAAAGTGGTGAACCCATAGCCACACCATCTGTTTGCTCATAGTATCGCCCACTGTACTTGACATATGTAGACATGAGCACATGTTCGAACAAGTCTGCCATCCCTTGGTCGAAATGTCATCTTATAAGTTCTAATGACTCCTTGACAGGCACCCTTGCAAACAGCGAAACAACATCGAAGCTCACCATGAGGTCGGAATCTGACAAGGTCAAACCGTGGATCATTTTTACGACTTCAGCAGAATTGGTGACATGGTGTGTGCAATGATTATACAACTCAGCATGCAACGTTTCGGCAGCGACCTCCGCTGCCTTCATCAGGTACTGTGTCATATCGAAGCTGAGACAGTAACTACCTTACGGACGATCAGGAACTTCTATAGGTAGCCTGTTGCCGGAGAGACTTCCCGCTGCTCCCCATTGGTCGGCGCTTCAATCGACCCCAGACGGGGTGGAACTGGATGGCACCGGGTGACTGACAAATTACACCAATGATGATGAAGATGATGCATCATGTGGCTCTATGGAAGTCAACAGCCATTCTCTTCACCATTGCTTAACAGGCAGCAATAAATATATTGCATTTCGAGACTCCACAGCGTTCTTGGACGTACTAAATAAACGCAAGCCAGATGGTTCTTTGGCACATAGCCGGTATAGGAAACCTACCCACATGGACCTCTATTTGGGGGCTACCAGTTTTCACCACCCAGCTCAGCGCAAAACTGTCCTGAGAACACTGGTACATCGATCGTGAGCCATCTCGGTCAATGATAGCCTGCAAGAACAACTTAGACACCTACGGCAGGTTTCTAGAGAGAATGGCTATTCAGAAGAACAAATCAAACCGATCAGATGTCACAGCTTGACCATCTTCTTTGAAAAAGTAGGGACACCAGACACCAAAATCTGCAACAGCGCACCACACTGTCACTCAATGGTTGTAGAATGGGCGTTCGTGAAGGTTCCAAGAGTTATTCTGAGCCCAGTATTGGAAATTTTGTTTATTTACAGTTCTGGTCAGGTGAAAATGGGCCTTGTCACTACAGATCAAAACAGCAGTACGAGGGATATTCTGCAGAATGTTGAGGCACAAATTTGTTCATGTGTCTAAGTCTCTTTTACTTAACTCTTGCACTATCTGTGTCTTGTATGTGTGCAATTTAAGGTCTCTATGGATGATTCTTCTGACACTGCTAGCAGATAGCCCAAATGTAGCAGTGTGTTTACGAACAGAACGCTGAGGGGATTGTTGAATTGAAACCTGCACTCCATCCACGTTTTCCATTGACATTGACATCCTAATTCGCCTTGGTGGTTTTCTTTTTAATGTTAAAGGTGTCTCTCTAAAATTAAATAATTAATTAATTGTTGGTGCAGTGAGAATGGGATCATGATGACCAAAAGCAAAATCAACACGAAATGCATGTTGTGTTTTGATCACGGATCAGCCATTTTGAATGTACTCTTCCACTACGAACACTCAATGTTGTCCTGACCGAAGCATTGCTCATACTGAAAACTGCATGTCATGGCACATCTAACAATGCTATCCCACCCTTCTGTTCCCGCCCATGTTTGGGGAATGACCTTATTAAATCAGAAAGATTTCTATGACTCACCCTGTACAGTACAAGGAATGTATAAAATAGGATAGCAGATTGTGTTGGGAAGGGTACCTGTCACTGAAGAAATATCTTCTAATGTGTGAAAATGAATTAAAAAATAAGATTAAAAGGGCAAAATCAGATGATAGTAGTGGCATACTACACGGCAAAGCATTATGGAACATTATTAATAGGGAGAGGGGGAAAAATCAGATTATGAAAGACGAACATATCATTGAGCAGATTGTGTATAATGAGTTGATGATTCTAGACAAATTGCATGCACATTTAACAAATATTATATAAATATAGCAGAAAAATTGACTAACAGTCAAAGTAACAAGTCAAAAGACAATGACTGCTCAGGAATTAAGGAGAACATGGTTTCAATAATTTTTAGTCTGACTACAGAAAAGGAAATCAGTAAAATTATAAAGTCATTAAAGACAAAAATGTCTACAGGTACTGTGAGATATCTAATATCCTTATAAAAGATAGCTATCTTTTACATTCTATAGTATACATAATAAATCATTCATTTACAAGTGTAACATTTCCAGATTCTCTAAAGATTTCCAAAGTTACTGTATTCAAGAAAGGGGAAAGGTCAGGTGTAGAGATGGGTCATTTGCAAGTGAACCAGTTCTTTAGAACAGTTCTTCGAAAGAGCAAGTGAGCAGTTCGCTCACTAAAAGTGAACGGTAGTTCTCTGGAGGCCGTAATGATGGTGGTGTGTCAGTCTCAATTAAACTTAACTCCAATCGAGTGTGCGCCAACAATAATAAGTTGGTTTCTGCTTTGCCACTCTCGCCCAACCCATGTTTGTTCATAGTCCACACCGTTCATTGTTTATCCACTCTGCTCTGAAAAAATAAGAAATCCCGAAGATCGAGAAGAGCTAGTTCATTTGCGATGTTCTCTGATTCCAGCACTCAGCACGGAAAGAGCTAGTTCGTTTGCATCATTTTCTGATCCCAGCACTCAGCACAGCATGGAGCAGTGCCACTGGGGGAGCTAGTTCTTTCGAATCTGATGTCCCGCTCCGCTTCTCTTTCTGCTTCTCTTTGTGTATTCTGACAAGCGTGCCTTGTGAAAGATTATTTTCAAATACTGGACAAATTTGCACTAAAAAATGAAGTAGGCTGCTAATGGCAAAATAAGTAAAATTTTATTTCTGAACAGTAACCTTCATTTCATTTAAAGCAAAAAGTTCTTTAAAATTGATTGTACTTTGTGTCTGTAAATAAATTAACGTAAAACTAACTATGCTCAAGCTATCTCTCAAATATTCCCAGCAATCTGAACAAGATTTCATTGATGTTTGGAAAGGGCTTTTCTGCGTGAAAGTAATCAGGTAGTATTTAAGAAACAAAATGATTCAGAATAAATACAAAAATAAATGAAAATAACCGATGTGAGATTAACCTGAGAAATCAGTTTAAATGTAAATAAAATGAACAGATAGTACACTCAAAATGGATATATCTGATCTTTTTGTTTAAACTGAGCTAGTCAACCATTTAAAAGAACTAGTTCTTTTTATAGAGTCATCAAATGAGCGCTGCTCTTTTTAGTAAGTCGCTTTGCCCACCTCTAGTCAGGTGTAAACAATTATAGACCATTGTCACTAATCTCTTGTGCATCAAATTTTTTTGAGAAAGCCATGGAACAGAAACTTATTGACTTCCTTAATAAGAATAACATAATTACAGATCCTCAGCATGGATTTAGAAAGTATAGGTCTACAGAAACAGCAGTTAAAAAAAAATCCTTGGATGGTGGGGAGTACATAACAGCAGTGCTTTAAGATTACCAAAAGCTTTGGGACACAGTCAATCATCAAAGGCAACTCAACACATTAGAAAAATGAGGAATAAAAGGGTAAGGCTTGTGAATAGATAAGGTTGTATCTGTCAAATAGAAAACAATTTACAGTTATAAAAAATAACAGACACTTTAATAATGTAACATCCAGCATACTCACTATAAAATCAGGAGTACAACATTGCTTGGTGCTGGGGCCTCTGTTATCCATTCTATATATAAATGATATCACAAAACAAAAAGGAGAGAATGACAAATTAGTTCTTTAAGTAGATGATGCAACTGTGAAGATGTCATACTCAAATTATGGAATCTAGAGACAAAGCTAATCTGTACCTCCAGAAACTAGCAAAATGGATAGAAGATAATTATCTAGTAATTAACCTAAACAAAACTCTAATGATATCATTTCAAACAAACAGAAGAAAGTACTGTGTAAACTTAAACACAAGCAGTGAGCAAATAAGTGAGACAAAAATACAGCTAACTTGCTAGGGTTTCAAACTTCATGAGTTGGGAAAATCAGGTGGATCAATGCTGTAGGAAACTAACCCCTATTGTATTTATGGTCGTATTCGACTGTTGGCCTTGATTTTTACTGTTGACGACTTAGTGCTACACAGTGGCGGATCCAGGGGGGGGGGGGGGGGTTGTGAGCCAGGCCATGTAGCTTTCCATTCATATCATTTTTCACAGAACACACAACAGCAAGTGAATATTTATTTCCTGTATTTAATTATCTCCATGTGTAATTTACAATAGTTTGACAAGAGAAAACAGTGCAAATGTCTTTTGGAATCAAAAGGGGAAAAAAGCTATATGCTGCATGCTACGTGGGGAGGAAAGGGGGGGGGGGTTGTTGAGGCAAAAGCCATCTCTGGCTACATGGGGGAAAGGGGGGGGGGTTCAGAGGAGGCCAAAAGGAAGCCATGTGGTTTATGGATGCTCCCAAAGCAGCCCTATTACCCACAGAAAACAGTCACTTGGCAATGACAGTGTCTGTCGAAACGTCGTGCTTTTCAGCGTTTTCACTCAGCTAGTTTCCTGAGAAAATTTCATCTATAGACAATGCCAATAAAGCCTCCACTCTTCAATAAATTTGTTTGTGATCATTTTGTGAATTTGTGAAAAGCTATTAAAAATGTGTAAACAAAGCAAAAATGTATTTCTGAGTGATCATTGTATTTATTGATGATTATGTCCATGATTATTCAATTTGAGGATAAGTACATTCAGAAGTATGCCAATAGGAAATTTTACACTTGAGTTTAATTCTATCTGCAGTATTCTGCTTAAATGCTGGAAATGTGTAAAGTGCCTGCAATGTGATCAACTTGGAACCATGCAGTTTTGTTCCAAAATTTAAGCACAATTTAATTAAGTCAAATTTCATGTTAACCAAATGATTTATTTTCTTTCATTAAATTTGAAATCTTAATGAATCTCATGGTGTTTTATTTACATTTTGATCATTGCACCAACAAAACAGTCTTGATTGTTTCATAGATCTTGCATCATTTGGTTTAATGCCTCCAAAAACTTTTTATGCATAATCCTGCATTCATCCCAAATGATCAATTTGCATTGCTGCAAAAAATTTTGGACATCACACTGTTCTTCGAAAGGTTGCATGTTGGAGCTTCATTGATTTTCATATTCAATGGCAACTTGAATGCTGAATGAGCTGCTTGACTGCCTTCCAAACACATTAGGGCCAGCAGATAATGTGGGTATTGTGGGTAGCAGTACCCACCCGGGAAATTCTGGGTGAGTATTTTACCCACCCAGAATTTGTGAGCGACCAAGCGTGCATAGAGGAAAGAACATCTTTTTTTTATTATTTACTTATTTACAGTCAGTCAGGTATGGCCTGTTACGTATATCTGTAATACAAACACATGCACACTCCATTTTGGTAAGGTATAATTTTACAAACTTAGGCAAGTTACACATTGAATTCCAATTTTCCAAATCCAATTCCACATACGTAAAAAGTCCTCTTTAATATTTTTTTTCGGTGGGAGGGGGATGAGGTGGGGGACGATGCGAAATATAATCTCCTCTATTGAATACAAAAATACAGCAGGTTTTGTATGATATTTACAATTCTGTATACTCTTCCCCATGGCGCCAACCATCATTCCGTTCTGTTTATTATTCCCCCCCCCCCCCCCCCTGGAATAGATCTCTGTTGAAATTAAGGAAAACATGGTTTCATTGATCGTATACTTTTGCTGTGGCCGGAGGGTCTGTCAGAGGAACCAACAACATGAAAAATCAAATTTGTGCCTTTTTTAATGCTCTAGCTGAAGATGTGACTGAACTGAAATCATGACAGCTAAGAGATGCTCACAAATAGCTTCATCATGATGGACACACCGAAATTCTTGATTTTGTGGTTACCACAGTGCTGTCTGAAATCATGGAAGAAATAAGAGCACCTGATTTTTTTTTCCTATTTCTGATATTTCCAGTACTGAACAAGTATTCGATTACCTGAGAATCGTTTCTGAAGATTTCATTGCAAGTGAATATTTTATTGGATTGTTTTCAACTGCAAACACCAGGGCAGAAATTGTATTTGATCTGGTCATTGACATTTTCACTAAGCACAATTTGCCACTCTCTAAACCCAGAGACTACGATGGGGCTTCAAATATTTCTTAAAATATACGGGTATTACAGTCACTAATACGCAAAGAAGAGCTTTGAGCGTTATTTGTGCACTGTAATGCTCATAATCTTAATTTTGTAGAACAAAATGGAATTGTAGTAGTGAGAAAATTCATTGGAATAGTGAAATATTTGATAAACTTTGTGGGAGACTCGTCGAAATTTCTTGGACAGTTTAAGCAACAGCAAATCGGAATAGAAAAAGGAAATAACGATGATTTGCTTTTTCTTGCAGCCTTTTTTCTGACAAAGAATTTATAAAGAATACAAGTTTAAAATAATTTATTAAATTAGGGTTTTGTACTTATAAACATATTTATTCATTTTTTACAGATGGCTAACAAGAATCAAATCTGTTAAATCATTAAGAGAAAAATACAAGCAGCTAATGCAATTTTTATATGATCATTCTGCACTCAGAGAAGTAGAAAGCGCTGTTACCATTAAGGCTTCTGGATTTTACTCCTACATGGAATTGTGTAATAATGATAGAAATTTTTTATCACGTCAAAATTTTGAATGTAGATCTACATACATGATTAGTGTGGGCTATTTCATCTGCAGTTGCTTGTTAAAATAATAAATATTATTTAATGAGTACGCCAATGCAACTGTTGATGTTATTTATTTTCGGACGCATTTTGCCTCTCGTCGAAGTATCTTCAAGGTACACTTATCAGATTTTAACTTTCGTACATAACGGATTTTGTTTCCATATAATACTAATCTTAAATATATAAATCACATCATGATACAGTTATGTAAGATTACTATTATATGTAAACAAAAACCGTTCTGTAAAAAAAGTTAAAACTGATAAACTATTACAGAGAAAAGTGTATGCTGACAATACCTCGAACATTGAAATTAACAAACCACAAATGCTACGTCTTTGTAAAATTACCAAGCGCCTCCACAAGATAAGAGCAAAAAATTCCTATTCAAAACAACTCAAGATTTTTTCTGGAAGTCTTGTTCTGAAGTTCATCTTCAAGTTCTTGTGTCGTTAAAGAGTCAATTCAACAAGCATTTCACCCAATTCTTCAAATTGTAAGAATGATCCATTTTGGGAAAGCACACAAATGTTGAAAGAATTACAAATTTCTGTAACCATGACTCTGACCGAATAAGATTGCTGAAAGACGGATACATATTTTTGCAAATTTTGAAAAGCAGGTCTTATAAATTATTTACAGAAGTACAAATGTACTAGAGGACTCATACCAGAGTTTTTGCACTTCATCCAGCTACTTGTCACGATTCCTGGCTCATCCTGTTCGAATGAATGAAATTTTTCGGTTTTGTGCTGATTCAAAAGTTACTTAAGATTGAAAATGTTGCAAGATTGACTCAGTCATATGGAAAAATTATATAGTAAACTCACAAACTTAATTTGCAAAAATTGTTGAATTAGTTGATTTCCAAACAAGCAAAGTGCAATACAGTTTTTGCATTGTGAAATAAGTACTGAGTAACAGTAAATTAAAAAAAAAATGTACGCAATTAATATATATTTAATAAATTATACTATAATTTTTTTGAATTCATGTTGTAAATCTGTTTGAATGACCATCACTATTATTATTATTATTATTTTAGGAAAGATAACCAAATAACATTTTCATCCAAACCCGGCCCCCCTCCTCTTTGGCTGACTACCCACCCAGGATTAACATGAAACGCCAGCACTGAACAACATAGCTGCAATTCCTGATGAAGCAAATGCAAGTACAGTTGTG
Organism: Vandiemenella viatica; assembly: GCA_031002005.1. NCBI lineage: Eukaryota > Metazoa > Arthropoda > Insecta > Orthoptera > Morabidae > Vandiemenella > Vandiemenella viatica. The sequence goes on along the minus strand of JARYHS010008074.1, from coordinate 272,751,703 downwards.
AGCAAATCATTGCCAAAATCAACAAGTTTAAAAACGTTTATCCAGTTCCACTGGGAGCGTGCAACATTCACAACATTCAAGAGAGTGTCGTACACATATTTTTGCTACTGATTCAACAGCAAAATGTTTGCTCAAGCTGATTCTTGCAATGAATCACAATAATATTGTTTTTCACATTTCAACTCTTGATCACTATCATGCCTAGTTGAGGTAATATCTTGTTTGGTATCATCAAACCTATGTCCTCATTTAATATCAATGAAATAGAAATAAAATAACATTTGTTGCACTGGTCATGCAAGAACACAAAAATAGACATAAAGATAACATTATTTTAATTTAGGCTGGAATCAGGTTTTACAGATTTTTCTCCATATCTATCAGTTTTTTGTAAATAGAAAACATTCAACTGAGTTATTTCTCTCCTGGGAGCATAAGGAACAAAACAAAAAGAATTACTCATATCCATCGTACGAATTGTGAGTTATGGTCTTGTGTTCATCAAAATATCCCGTAAAAAAAGTAATTTCAGTTTCTCCCCAATTTTTCCAGCAACTTTTCCAATTTTTCTTTCTCTAAAAACCTAAAATAACAAAGTTTTTTTTAAAATATATACATATATATATATATATATATAGCCAAATCAGGCCAAAAGAAATAAGCAATTTCAGTTTTTCCCGAATTTCACAATTTTCCAATTTTTCTTTTTCTTAAAATCTTATTTGAACTGTCACGGACATTTTTTTAAAAAATTAGCCAAATCAGTAAATAGAAAATAAAATAATTGTTTAAAAAACATAAAAACCGCCTTCAAAAAAAAACACTAAAAATTTTAAAATAACTTTATACCTTGCTTAGGAAAAAGTAATCTAAATAGACAACATTTTACATTACTTTCATTGAAATTTTGACATTAATTAGTTATTTTTGGAGTCGGTGCCAGCTGTCACATCGCGAAGATCGAATTACTGAACTTCTTTTGGCATTAGAGGCGAAACGGGGAGTACGAACAAAAATTCCCAATATTTTACAGCATGTCGTGAGGCAGATAGTGTTAATGTGGGAGACATCTTAGGGAAACAAATTAACAGTATTTTAATCTGCGGCTTGGTCTTATTGGTCATCCAAGCATATCTCTGGCGCTACAGTGTCAGTTGGTAGGTTGCATCATGAAGTAAACGATTTACAGAGTATAATATTGGCGTATCGTCTGTATGTTTCAGTTTTGTTGAAACATGTTTCTAGCATTAATTGTAGGTAAGCAGTAACATGATTTTTTATTTATTATTGTTATTCCTTATTGTTTTTATATTTTTGTTTTTCTTGCTTTCGCTGGCACCGGCTCCAAAAATAACTAATTAATGTCAAAATTTCAATGAAAGGAATGTAAAATGTTGTCTATTTAGACTTACTTTTTCCTAAGCAAGGTATAAACAATTATTTTATTTTTAAACTTTTAGTGGTATTATACTTCGTTTAGTATTTTAAATATGACGCAGCAGTTCCCATTTTTCGAACTTCCTGGTAGCTCAGAGATTAAAGCGCTTGCTTTCAAAGAAGAATTCTGTCTTTATATACCACAACCACTTCCAGAATGGGGTGAATTGGGCGTTGTGTTAAGGAATGTCAGGCTATGTTTCGATCTTATCATAACATCTGTTAAAGCTGCTGCTCGATAACCGAAACATGTAACATCTGGACATTAATACATACCACATACAAAAATCTCTCTGGAATATATCTGTTTGCTCGGGCATCACACAAAAAATATTGGTTTTCAATTGGTTTTCACAACGTGAAAGCTTGGGATCAAAGTTTAAATCTGAAGTACATGTTGAGACATTACGACACATTTATTTTATAAATATTATGCCATGACTTAAAAATAGCTTAACTGATTTTGACGGGATTTAAAACTGTGGATATTTTGTAAAGAACATGGGAAATTAAAAGGGGTGAGGGTAAAGGGGAAGAGGGATTGAGCTTTTGTATACCAAATGTAGACTGCCTTTTGATTGATTTAAAGTATACGTGTGTAAATTTCTATTCATATCAAAGAAAACTGTAGGTATGTATATAAAAAATAAAAATAAAACAATTAAGGGGTGTGGAGACAAAGAGTAGTTTGGTTTTTGTAAAGCTAGTGTGGGCAGTATTTTCCTCTTTGTTTTAAAGTATACACGTGCAAATTTCCAGCGAAACCAGATAAAAACTGTAGCTTTGTGTAAAGAACATTTGCCAAAATTAAATGGGATAAGGGAGTGACTTTTAGGGTTTTGTAAAGAGAATATAGACACAATTTTTTTTTCTTTTTTTTAAGTACATGTGCAGTGGTCTATGGAAATCTGATAAAACTGTGGGTATCTATAAAGAACATTGGAAATCAGGAGGGGTGGAGGTAGAAGGGAAGAAGGGGTTGGGCTTCAGCAACGTAATTTAAACAAAATTGTTCTGTATGTTTTAAAGTATACGTGTGCAAATTTCCTTCAGAATCGGATAGAAACTGTAGATTAAATGATGGAAAGGAAGGAGCGGTGTTTGGACTCTCGAAACCAAATGTAGACAGTATATTTCTGTTTGTTTTGCAGTATACATGTGCATACTTCCTTCAAAATCAGAAAGAAACGGTGGCTTTGTATAAAGAACATTGACAGTAATTAATGGGGTAGAAAGGGGGATAGGGTTTGCATTTTTGTGAAAGTTATTTTGACAGTATTTTTTTTTTCTATTTGTTTTAAAGTATATGCATGTGAAGTTCCACCGAATCGAATCAAAATGTGGGTTTTGTACAAATATTAAGGGAAGGGGAGCTAGGGTAGTTTTTTTATTTTTTGGTAAGAGATCTTATCCATAAAAAAATTACATATATATGTGCCAACTTTCATAAAGAACGGTCAGATGGTGTCCACTGTAGCTTTCTAAAAAGAAATCCCACAGAAACAATTCTTGTAAAAATAGGCCAAGTCTCGTGTTAGTGCAATGACAAAAAGTTATGAGATCTCCCTCTGAGCCAAGTCTACACTTTTCAGTGTATATTCACTTGACTTTATGACACTTGGCTCAGAGGGAGATCTCATAACTTTTTGTCATTGCACTAACACGAGACTTGGCCTATTTTTACAAGAATTGTTTTTGTGGGAAAGTGAAGTGAATATACACTGAAAAGTGTAGACTTGGCTCAGAGGGAGATCTCATAACTTTTTGTCATTGTACTAACATGAGACTTGGCCTATTTTTACAAGAATTGTTTTTGTGGGATCTCATTTCTTTTTGTAAGTGTATCGCTTATCCTGAATCCCCGCTCAAATGTAATGATTCCACTTGAAAATCGGTTAATAAGAACATTTCAGATTTTAAGACATAAATATACGTTTACCAACAATTCCCCAATCTCTGAAAACAATTGATGTGACCAGTAGCCGAGCAATGCAGATTGCCGCTGGCTTAACTACCACCATAAATAAATTACTAGTAACTTCCAAACTAAGTATAAGACCAAAGTAAAATTTAAGATGTCACTTAAAATTGCTTATCTCTTTACATTAAAAAATTATCAGCCATGTAGCTTCATCGGGAGAAAAGCAATTAAGCCGCAAATATGTGCCAGAATTTTTCATATTTGGGATTGTAATTAAATAAATACGGGAGAAAACTCCAATATTAGACTTTTCTCATGATATTGGTGTGAAATCATATATGTGTACCAAATTACTTGTTTCTGGGATGGCTGGGGGTACAGTGGGATTTTTGATATCGGGGTGCCGTGGTCAAAATAAAATTTTGAATTTCAATAACTTCCAGAATAAGAAAGGCAAATAAGTAACATTTAACACATTAGTATAAAGTTATTAGGTTAGGAAGCGATTTCACGTTAGGGGTAGGTAAGGGATAGATATATGGAAATTTACGAGTTTGTTGGAATGTGATTAAAATTTTATCTTTGTAGCAAATTTCAGCTTCCCAAGGCTACGGGAAGAACCTTAGAATTTTGATGATCAACAGTCAGTCAGTGAGTAAGTGAGTGACAAAATCGCTGTAGTTTGCATCCTAACAACAACCGAACTAAGAACACTACCAAAAAAAATTTAGTAAGTTTGCTAAGATTGCTGATATCTATGCATAACAGAAATTTGAGACATGTAGCATAAATACGACCGAAGAAATTGAGGTTCAAAAATGGCCCGAATCGCTTCGAGAAAAGAGTAGGCATTGCCGCTGTTGACTCGACTTGTCAATGCGGAAGTAGGTCTCTGTCTTTTTGTTACGTTTTGACGACTTAGTGGCTGTACCAATAATGATGGAATTTGACAAGGAATTACTAGGTATCTGTAGGAAGGACACCGAAAATATTCTTTTCGGTATGAATAACAGTTGTATTCACGAAATTTTTAGAACTTATCGAATGGTGACGTGTGTTAGTCTGTAATGTTACATCGGTTGCTCAAGCTGTGCTTCTCGCGCGATTTGTTAGTGTATGATTTGTTATTAAATTTCGTTTAGAGACAAATCGTATTATTTAATATAGAGTTCAATTTGCTCAGCACTGTACTATTATTTTGTGTCTGCTTGAAAGTTTCTGGCACCAGTTTATTTTGTCTTCTTTTTTGACATGCCTTGTGGGTGTAAACCTAGCCTAAAGTGTAGCTCTAGCAGAGTACGAGAAGCTAAAGTTATTAGAACCCAAGAATTGGATGCTCATGCTAAAGAAAGAAGAAAAGACCAAGCTGAATTAATGCTGCCATTAGTTAAACAACCCCCCCCCCTTTCCCACACACACATCCCTGAACCCCCGCACCTTCTTTTGTTTTCTGTTTTTAAGTATGTTGGAAATTAATTCTCTTCATGAGACAGGTTCGACGGTTTGAGCATACTGATTCATCCAGAACAAAGCAATTAACGTGCAAATACATATCGAAACGTTTCACGTTTGGGTTTCTAGTGAATAAATACAAGGAAAATCAGCAATATCATTACCAACAATGCCCCAATCTCTGCAAACAATTAATGTGCGTCGTAGCCTAGCACTGAGCATTGTCGCTGGTTTAACTACCACCTCAAATAAATAACAAGTAACTTACAAACTAACCATAGGAACAAAGTAAAATTTAATGCTTTTGTTAAACTTGTTTGCCTTTATATAGTATAGAAATGTCCGGTTTATAGCTTAATCCGGAGCAAAGTAATTAAGCCACAAATATGTGCCAGAATTTTTCATGTTTGGGATTATAATTAAACTAGCTGATACCCGCGACTTAGTACGCGTGGATTAAGAATTTCTTTGCCAGAATTGAATATAGAAAGTTTTTGGTAACGAAGGATTGGTTCCAAACAACACCGAGTCGGCATAATATGACAGGAAAGCCATCACTATATCACTCTACCATCGAACCTGTCTTTTAAAGAGAATCAATTCCCAACATATTTAAAAAAAAAAAAAAAAACCCGAAGGTGTTGGGATGGGGGGGGGGGGGGTTGTTAACTATGAGCATCCGATTCTTGGGTTCTAATAACTATAGCTGCTCGTGCTCTGCAAGAGTTACAACTTAGGCCAATTTGCGCCCGCAAGGCATGTCAAAAAGAAGACAAAATAAACTGGTGTCAGAAACATTTAAGCAGACGCAAAGTAATAGGACAGAGAAAATCTGCTACTAAATAATACTTTTTTTCTCTAAACGAAATTTATTAACAAACTATTCACTAAGATAATGCACGAGAAGCACACCTTGAGCAACCGACCTAACATTACAGACTAACACACACATCCATCTCTCTGTCACCATTCCATAAGTTCTCAAAATTTCGTGACTACAACTATTAATCATACCGAAAAAAAATGTCCTGTACCCTCCCTACAGATTTTCTTGTCAAATTCAGTCAATACCGGTATAGGCATTTAGTCGTCATAACGTAACAAAAGACAGAGACTTACTTCCGCATTTATAGTATTATTACTGCAGATCACATACACACTGACTGCGAATCACCCCTGAGCGGTTAATATAACGTAAAAAAGTGTACACCTACAGCATTGCAAGACTACTTACGATTTTCCTCGCATTGCACCCCTAAATTTGTGATATCTACAGATTAACATTCAATCCGAATAACCGACGGACCAGGCGTGACTCTTACGATCAAAAACAATTTTTTTAAATCTTTGCCTCCATTGGGATTTGATCCGGCGATACAAACATTAGTAGGCAAGTGCGTTAACCAATGGGCTACCAGCCAACGATAGTGTATGGAACTATAGAGTCTTCACATCCTAAACGTCGGTCTATGTTCGTTTCGGTAATTTTTCAAATTTACGTGACAATATGATGAGAAATTGTTCAACCAAATATAGATGGTATTTTTCTCCATGTTTCAAAGGAAAGGTGTGCAAAGTTTCATCGAGATTGGATGAAAACTGGATTTGTATGAAGAATAAACAAACAAATATTCATCTTTTTATATATAGATAAATACGGTGAAAAACTCCAATATCAGATTTTTCTTGTGGTTTAGGGATGAAACCATATATGTGTACCAAATTACTTGTTTCTAGGATTACTGGAAATACAGTGGAATTTTGATGTCGGGGTGTTGCGCCGAAATAAAATTTTGAATTTCAATAACTTCAAAAGTAAGAAAAGGAAAGAAGCATAATTAAACACTTTAGTTAAACAGGTTAAGCTCACTCTACAGTGAAAATCTGAGCTTTATAAAGTAATTAGGGTAGAAAGCGATTTCACGTTAGGACTAGGTAAGGGGGTAGGTATATGAAAATTTACGAGTTTCAGACTTTTCTTATAATATGTGGGTAAAATTTTATCTGTGTAGCATAATTTCAGCTTTCTACGGCTACTGGAAGTGCCTTAGAATTTTGATGATCATCAGTCAGTCAGTCAGTGAGTGAGTGACAGAATCTCTGAAGTTAGCATCCGAATAACATACGAACTAAGAACAGTAACATAATAAAATTACGTATGTTTGCTAAGATTGCAGATATCTATGCATAACAGAAATTTGAGACATGTAGCATAAATACGACCGAAGAAATTGAGGTTCAAAAATTGCCCGAATCGCTTCGAGAAAAGGGTTGGCAGTGCCGCCGTTGACTCGACTTGGCGGGTGCACTGCCGTGCACCCAAATTGACAAAGATCAAGGGGGTGAAAAAGGGGAGAGGGGTTCATTTTTTGCAAATAAGAGTTGGCATCATTTTTCTCTTTGTTTTATAGTAAAAATTTGCCAAGTTCTGTCTTCAGTTTTTTCAAACCAAAAGTTGGCAGTATTTTTCTCTTTATTTATTACTATACATGTCCAAAGTTTCATCGAAATAGGATAAAAAATGTGGGTTTGTATAAAAATTAAGGGGGTAAAAGGGAGAGGGGTGTTTTTTTAATTTATTTTTTGGTCAGGTTCTCCATGAAAAATTACGTGTATATGCCAACTTTGATGATAATCGGTCAAACGGTGTCGAGTGTAGCTTTTTATGAAGAACATTGACAATAATTAAAGGGGTGGAAGGAGGGGGGGTTGAACTTTGGAACACCAAATATTGACAGGATTTTTCTCTTTGTTTTAAAGTATACATGGGCAAAGTTCAGTAAAAATCAGATAAGAAATGTAGGTTTCTATAAAATTAAGGGGTGTAAATGGGAGAGGGGTGGTTTTTTATTTTGATTTTTTTGGTCAGAATCCTTCTCCATGAAAAACGACATGTAATTGCCAACTTTAATGGAGATCAGTTAAATGGTGTCGACTGTAGCTTTGAATAAAGAAAATTGACAAAAATTAAGGGGGTGGATAGGGGGAGAGGGGTTCAAATTTTTTTTAAACCAAAAGTTGACAGTATTTTTCTCTTTAGTTTTAGCTATATGTGTCCAAAGTTTCATCGAGATCGAATAAAAAATGTGGATTTGTATAAAAATTAGGGGGCGGAGAGGGGTAGAAGGGGTGGTTTCTCAATGAAATTCATATGGGACCACTTTGGAGGTATACTCTATCCACTAAAAAAAATTAATTTAAATCGGTTCAAAATTGTTGAAATTAACGCTGGTCATACATACAAAAAAAAAAAAAAAAATACAGACGAATTGAGAACCTCCTCCTTTTTTTGAAGTAGGTTAAAAACACCTTAGTTTTCTCCTAATTTACAATTTTTTTTCCTCTGAAAACCTTGTTCAGACTATTATGACATTTGTAGCCAGATCTGTTGATAGCAAAAAGCACTTTCAATTGTTCCCAAACTTTCCAATTTTCTGGGCAACTTTTCCAAGTTTTCTTTTTCCTAAAACCTTATTCATACTATTACAAACATTTAAAGAAATTATCCAAATCAGCAAATAGAAAAAAAGCACTTTCAGCTTTACAATTTTACATTTTTGCAGGTGACGTTTACAATTTTCTATCTGTATAAACCTTATTTGGACTATTATAAACATTATTTTAAAAATAGCTAAATCGATACATAGAAAAAATGGGTTTTAAGTTTTCCCAAATTTCTGGACAAATTTTACAATTTTTCTAAAACCTTTATCTAGAACATTTAAAAAAATTAGCCAAATTAGTACATAGAAAAAGTACCTTCAGCTTCCAGAAATTTTCCAATTTTCTGGGCAACTTTTTCAATTTTTCTTTCTCTAAAAACCTTAATTAGTCTACTATGGATGTTTAAAAAAAAATCAGGAAAATCAGTCACACCATTCAAGTGTTAGCAATGAACAGCATTTAATTTTTATTTATATGTGTTAATTATGTTAATCATACTATACAATCTGTAATTATTCTTTTATTTAGGCACACACACACATTATAGTTCATAACTACATGTTTACTCCACAACAGTCAGACTACAACTACTCTTTGATGTACATCTCCAAATATATAGTAAGTACTAGAACATTCTTCACTGTAATCGATACCAGATCAAGTCAGATATAAATGTACTATACTCAATACGCCTCCTTACATTTATATCTAGACTTCTATTAATTCACATTCAACATCTCTCTAAACCTTTTAAACTTAGCTTTATATATTGCCTTCATAAATATGTCAGCAATGTTTTCATTTGAATCTATTTTCACAATGTCTATTACACCATTTGTATAACACTCATTCAGAAAATGATAGTGTACTTCAATATACTTGGAGTTCTTTGAAAAATTACCATACTTTGCAATATTTACTGCTCCTGAGTTACCTTCATATACTTGGACAGGCTTCCAGACATTCACATTAAAAGTCCTTAATACATCCAAAACAAACTTAAGTTCAGTAACAGCTTCTGACAATGCTATATACTCAGCAAAAGTGGAAGATTTGGTGACACCTCCTTGTTTTCTTGATTTCCAAAATATTGAATTTCCAAACAATCTAATTATGTACATACCCAGATGAGGACTTTTGATCTACACTATCACCTGCCCAATCTGCATCTACATAGCAATCCAAAATTTTTACATTACATTTCCACAGAAATTTAATTTCAAATCTTTCGTTAAATACAAATACTTTAATATTCTTAATGCATACTTATAATGAACTGTACTGTAACAATTCTGAAATCTGCTTATCAGTAAGTAATTAACACTGTAACTGATATCTGGTCTAGTTCCTGAACTGATGTACAAAAGAGCACCTATTAAGTTTCTGTATCTAATGTCTTGACATACTTTATTCACAAGTTCTAACTTTAAATTTACTTCTATTGGTGTATCATACAAGTTTGAGTTTACAATTTTATACTTTGAGGCTAAGGAATTGATGTAATTTTCCTGACTCAAACTCATAACATTTTCTTTCTGATTGTAATCTATATTAATTCCTAAATAGGTTTTTTCTTCACCTAAGTTTTTCATCTTGAATTTCTTCGATTTCTTGATTTTATCTATTTTCTTTCTACTATTACAACAAATTAATAGGTCATCAACAAATATTATTAAATAAATTACATCATCTCCATCGATCAAAGTATACAGACAAAAATCAAATTCACATTTTGCAAAATCCAGATCTCTCATAAATTCATCAAAAGAATCATACCAAGCTTGAGGGCTTTCTCGTAAACCATACAATGCTTTATTCAATTTACAAATCCTATTAGTACCATCTTTATACCCTACTGGCTGCTTTATGTAGACTTTTGATAAAACTTTACCCTTAAGAAATGCAGTCTCAACATTCATTTGCTCTATGACTAAACCATTTTGAAATCAGTATGATAATAAAAGTTTCAATGTCTGCATCTTAGCTACTGGTGATTATATATCATCCACAACTTCCTTTTGTTAAAAACCCCTTACAACTAGTCTTGCTATATAACTATTATCTGATTTTTTTTGTATAAACCCACTTTACATCAAGAGCATTTACATTCTCTGGTTTAATTACTAGTTTCCATGTTTTGTTTTGATATAAACCGTCAATCTACTTATCGATTACTTGTTTCCAATACACTGACTCTTTACAATTAATCGCCTCCTCAAAATTTTCTGGACTATCAATAAAAAGTTTACATAAATGATATTGCTACAGACATAATCATTAAATCTATCTGGCATTTTACATTTTCTACCTGACCTTGTAACTTTAAATCCTTGATTATTTTATCACTGTTTAAACCTCCTTTAACATCTCCTTCTTTCCTTTTCTCATCTACAGATTTATTTTCATCATTCATACTTTCATCACTAGAACATTCACTCTCTGAATGATAACCCTTTAAGTGTATAAGTTTAACATTATTCTCTACAATATCAACATGTGTTTCAAAAACAATTTTATTATTTACTAATACTCTGTAGCCAACTTCACTATAACCTAATAAAATTCTCATATCAGCTTTACAATCCAATTTTGACTTTCTCAATTGTTCTGGTACTCTTACATAAACTTTACTACCATATAGCTTTAGATGTTTAACATTTGGGTTTTTTCCTAGTAAAATTTCATAGGGAGTTTTCTTTTCAATAGTAGCTAAAGTTCTATTTTTAAGATAAGCAGCTTTACAAACTACTTCAGGCCAGAATCTCCTATCTACTTTTGCTTCAGCTAGCAAACACCATGATAGATCTATTGTATCTTTCAGCTGTACCATTTAACTCATGTACATATGGAGGGCAAACATTTAAAACAATTCCTTTTTCATTTACAAATCGATAAACATCTGAATTTAATATTCCTTTCCATTATCACATCTCAGTTTCTTAATAGTTTTACCTGTCAAATTTTCAATTTCATTTACAGATGCAACTATGTCGCGTGGGTGTGATCGGCCGAGCGGAAACCTTTCAATTTCCCACTTAATACGACAGATTGGAGAGAGGGAAGCTGTAGTTGTTCGCCTTGGGCACCTGCCTACACCTTAGGGGGTAGTCTGCAGGCATATTGCCAAGGAAGTAACTGAGCCTTAGCTACTGAGAAACTATAGACACGGCACAATCTCACTGATTAGCATTAAACATTTACATAAATATTATCATACATCTTTATTCACGGAGAGGTGACTAATCTTTTAGGAATGATAACAACACATGTTATTAACTACTTATTTATTACACTTGAAGACAGATCGGCGTACATGTTACACTATTGGCTACATTGATCAAAGGAATGATTTTCACTAGAAATAATTTATGCTTATTGGTTAATATTCATTGATCTCTCATTGGTGAACTATTACTGACGTTGCGATATACTGATTGGCTGACATATTAACTATATTTCATTGGTAGACTGATTACAGGGCAAGGCACAATAAACCCTATCGAAATGAGTGACTGTCGGCGAATGCATTAGATTCCTGTCTAGCGGTGGACATACTGTTTTGAAGACAAACACGCAAACAGTGGATCAAGCAAGCTTTAAGTACCTGTTAGGTGATGGCGTTGAATGGTACGTCCATGATCTTGGCTGTTGTCGAGTCCGAGGCGGATGTTGGACTCCCGAGTCCGTGGTGTAAGTTGGACTGCCTGGGGACGTGTGCTCCCAGTTTACAGGAAAACTCATTAAGGATTCTGGTGGGGATAAAAGATGATGTTAATTGGCTCACTAGGACTAAGTGGAGATGGTCAGGGCGGAGTTATAGTGCAGGTAGTGGGGACTGCATAGTGTGGTGGTTTCCAGGCTGACATAAGCTTAGCAAAGCTATTCTATATGCTGTGGGTTCCCTTTAGTAAGCACTCCCACACACTCGGAAAACTGCTGCGGTGTATAGGCTGCTGAAATTTCAGTGAGGCGCAGCCTGCGATAAGAAAGTAGCATAACGCAGTCGTAAGCCATGTACCGAGTTACAGGCGTGTGTGGCAGAGGCTTGCTACGTGTTCAACCTGAGACCTTCGTGCTTCGTTACAAAAGATAACATTGGCGCAGCGTGAGATCTGGCTCGCTGGTCCAACTGGATGTGAATCGGAACTACAATGAGTTTGAATAAAGGCTTCAAATCAATACCCTAGACCTTAGAATACGCGAACCCGCGACATCTCCCCGGCTGGCTAAGAGATTTGTGGCGATGAAAGAGACAGCAAATCTCTCCCTAGTGGTAATCACGATAAAATGCTTTAACAATTCCAAAAGAAGAAGGGCAATGCCTAAGTGGTTTACAATTACTTAGGATATGACATACTTGTACCACCACGTTATGATATTAAGTAGCTTAATGGCTACTGGGTATTCAGGAGGATCATTCTTTCAAAAGTTTACACTAGTCACTCATTTCATCACAATAGAATCTCACTAAGTTGAGTTGAACTCTAAGAATTGGCTATTATTTCTTCTAAAGGCAAGAAAAGATTCGGCTGAGCTAAATATTTCAGCTTCTGATAGTTAATGGAAACTCTGATAGCAAAGTTAATTGTAAATTGTGATTACTGGGTTCCAGAATTACATTGTTTACATTCTGTGTGCCCATACTTGAGAAAAATTAGCTTTGGAGAATTATTAAAATGAAGTTAGGTTACTCAAAATAGTTATAGTTCAACTCAAGGGTTCTACTGTTGTGATTAAGTCTCAAAATCTTCTAAATTCCTTGTTGATAACTTGAGGTTGGCTAAGCATCTCAATTCATTTACTAATTTCAATAAATCACAATGTATCACTGTATTGCTGGACATGTGTAGACATCTTGGTGTATAAACAAAGCTGTTTTTCTGAACATGTATAGATATGTGTACTCAAAATGTGAGAAATAAAATAAAATACATGCAATGTGTTTAACAATTTCACATAAATTATAAAGTGTAACATCTGGTTATATCAAAACAAAGAGTAGTTGTGAAAACAGATGGGCTTTTGAGTCTGTCATTGCATCAGACCCAACTAGTTGATGGCTTCAGAAAGCTGAAGGCAGACCAGGATGGCTGGCAGTTCATATGGCTGGTTTGTCCCAAATTGATACTCGAACACCAAGGAAAAAAGCTGAAAAATTCAGCACACAGCAGTATCTACTCTTTGGCAAACTTAATACATAGTAATATTTATGCTTTCAGTGCTGCTTCTGGGCAATTAACTTGAGAGTACACTTGGACTATAAAATTTTAAGGTTTTTGTGCCTTTTATTTTGTTGTACAAGATATGCCATCAGTTATTCAAGTTTTGAGCCCGTTCTTCTAAATGTTACTGGAGGTTGATAAATTTTACATCGCGTTTTCGGTACCTGCCGCTTTCTTAAGTTAGTGAATGTTACATACATTAAATTTTATCACTTTAACAGAATGTGACACTGATTTATGGCCAGAGAAAATGTAAAAAGATCGCAATATAAATTATGCTAGTGATTTTTCACGGAAAAACACACGAACATCGTAATTTGGATTTCTGATACAGAAAAGTTATCTTCTCTTTCGACACATATACTGTTAATCACTGTTTTTCACTTTTGCGGTGCGCTAGATGAATTGTCGGTACTCACATTTTAATGCTGTTGAGACGAGATGACGGCTGTGGAGCCCCTGGAGGTTGAGTTGGCGGCACTGCTGCGGAAGCGTTGACAATCTGACGGTGATGCTGGCTGGCGGCTTTATCGGTCAGCTGGATGGATTCTGTGACGCAGCGAACAGCTGGACGGTGATAAGACGTTGGCGTGATAGCGTCGGCTTGGCTGCTCGTCCGGTGGTGGACCCTGGCGGTGGCGATGCGTATTCTCTCGGCTGCGTCTCCTCTCGTAATTTTAAATTGAAACTTGTATACTTTAATTTTGATTGACAGCTGGTTTCTTGATGGCATTCTTGATGAGGTTGATTTTAAAATACAGGTACTGCTTACTTGATATCCACTGCTGCTCTTAATCGGTGAAATTGATTAATGTTTGGCGTAGGAGTTTTTGGTCAACCCCTGCCAATTTCTAGTGAGAATTAATTTCTCAAGCGCTAATTAACCCAATTACCTCACATCTTTGACACCAAATTAATAATGTCGTATGTCGCGTGGGTGTGATCAGCTGAGCGGAAACCTTTCAATTTCCCACTTAATACGACAGATTGGAGAGAGGGAAGCTGTAGTTGTTCGCCTTGGGCACCTGCCTACACCTTAGTGGGTAGTCTGCAGGCATATTGCCAAGGAAGTAACTGAGCCTTAGCTACTGAGAAACTATAGACACGGCACAATCTCACTGATTAACATTAAACATTTACATAAATATTATCATACATCTTTATTCACGGAGAGGTGACTAATCTTTTAGGAATGATAACAACACATGTTATTAACTACTGGTTTATTACACTTGAAGACAGATCGGCGTACATGTTACACTATTGGCTACATTGATCAAAGGAATGATTTTCACTAGAAATACTTTATGCTTATTGGTTAATATTCATTGATCTCTCATTGGTGAACTATTACTGACGTTGCGATATACTGATTGGCTGACATATTAACTATATTTCATTGGTAGACTGATTACAGGGCAAGGCACAATAAACCCTATCAAAATGAGTGACTGTCAGCGAATGCATTAGATTCCTATCTAGCGGTGGACATACTGTTTTGAAGACAAACACGCAAACAGTGGATCAAGCAAGCTTTAAGTACCTGTTAGGTGATGGCGTTGAACGGTACATCCATGATCTTGGCTGTTGTCGAGTCCGAGGCGGATGTTGGACTCCCGAGTCTGTGGTGTAAGTTGGACTGCCTGGGGACGTGTGCTCCCAGTTTACAGGAAAACTCATTAAGGATTCTGGTGGGGATAAAAGATGATGTTAATTGGCTCACTAGGACTAAGTGGAGATGGTCAGGGCGGAGTTATAGTGCAGGTAGTGGGGACTGCATAGTGTGGTGGTTTCCAGGCTGACATAAGCTTAGCAAAGCTATTCTATATGCCGTGGGTTCCCTTTAGTAAGCACTCCCACACACTCGGAAAACTGCTGCGGTGTATAGGCTGCTGAAATTTCAGTGAGGCGCAGCCTGCGATAAGAAAGTAGCATAACGCAGTCGTAAGCCATGTACCGAGTTATAGGCATGTGTAGCAGAGGCTTGCTACGTGCTCAACCTGAGACCTTCGTGCTTCGTTACAAAAGATAACATTGGCGCAGCGTGAGATCTGGCTCGCTGGTCCAACTGGATGTGAATCGGAACTACGATGAGTTTGAATAAAGGCTTCAAATCAATACCCTAGACCTTAGAATACGCGAACCCGTGACAACTAGACCAGCGGTCGGCAACACGCGGCCCCTGACCTCTCTATTTGTGGCCCATGTCCGTCTTATAAAAATAATATCGAAAACCCATATTATAAAATAATAAAATATAAATGCATAAAAGAATGAACGCGATCTAACAGTGCAGTGAATGAACTACGCGAACAGAGCAGGACAAGTGCGAGCAGGAACGATTCCCCCACTCTCTCCTATGATTGAAAAATATGTCGGCGTTGACAATAATCTTCTCTCGCTCGCCCACCGTCCGTCCGCGCTGGCTGTGTCATTGAGTGAAATAAATTATTTCATGTGTGCATGCCGCCGCCACGGCCCTGTACCTATGATTTAGTTATTGTTCTGTGACCTACGAGTACCTACTATTTTGTTTACAGTTCGGTAAGTGTGAGATGTTGATAGTTCATACAATTACATAGCGAAATTAAGTGACATGTTTTCAACATGGCTTTTATTCTTACAGCGTGTATTTGGCATTGTTGGTTTTAAGTTTTACTGATGGCTGCCAAAAAGTGGAAGTTAATCGAAGAAAATAGAGTGTTTAACGATGCAGGGTCAACTGAAAACTGATGGAGGTAGAAACATGAGTGGGTAAAACAAGGGCCTGGTGGTTAGAATTAAAACAAAATTAACAGAGATAGGATGCGAAATATCTTTATTTTTACATTGCATTATCTACCAAGAAGTGTTATGTTTCAAAGTCGTTTCATGGAGAAAAGTAATGGACATCGTGATATCCACTGTAAACTATATCAAAAATAATGGGTTGACACATCGTCAATTCCGAGAGTTTTTAACGGAAATGGAAGCAAATCATCAAGATGTCCTTAATTATTCAGAAGTAAGATGGTTAAGTAGAGGTTCAGTACTGAAAAGATTTTTCGATCTCACAAAGGAAATCAACACTTTCATGAATCAGAAAGGTAAATCTGTTCCAGAGCTAACAGACCCTCAATGGTTAATAGATCTTAGATTTTTGACAGATTTAACTCATGAATTAAATACGCTGAATGTCAAGCTTAAAAGGAAAAATAAACTTATATCTGATATACATACAGATGTAAAGGCATTCCAAACTAAAAACAGGCACTTCATAAAACATATTATTGATGAAAAAAAATTAGATCACTTCCCGAATTGTCTATAGGCTGTCGAGGAAGCTGACATTGATTTTAATTGGGATAGTGACCACATCTTTCCCCCTGCCATATGTCTCGCCTCCCACATGAGTAAGACTAAGGTCGAAATATTGTGCAATTCGTGTGTTTCTGTGTTTTTACGTGTCTCGCCCTCCTGCCTTCATCTGTGGTAAGTGACGGGTAACTGTTTATTTTCCCTATCCTCTCTTATTTTCAGACTACAACTACTCTTTGATGTACATTTCCAAAGATACAGTCAAGTCAGATATAAATGTACTATACTCAACAATATGAATTAACTTTTGAGAGTTGATGATAGAAAGTTAGATGAGAAAATAATGGTTTTGGAAGGAGAAATTGATGTGATGTGTTCAAAGTTGTTAAAGAGAAGGTAATTTTGGAAGATAATTGATTTTATGTAGACAGAAGTACTGATGTTAATGTGCAAAAAGGAAGTGCATAGTTATTGGAGTAAACCATGTGAAATACAGAGTATAAGTTAAGGCTGTTCAGCAACCTGACCTATCCCGCAATCTTGTATGCTTTTAAAATTATTGAGTTCGCATATCTATATAATTATTTTACACATTCTTTGGAAGACTAGAATTCATCTCACGCACACATTTGTTCATCATCAAAAATTGTTTGAATTTTACTGTAGTGCTAGAATCCATATATTTTAAACATATTTGGGAAAAATCCTGTGGTTATAATTACTGGAAAACATTTTCTGGTGAAGACATGATATTTGCATAACTATGAAAAAATTTATCAATTTGGAGACAGATTCTGGCATATTTATCTTAATGGTTGTTAAAATTTTGAAATGCAAACAGGGAAAGAGACTGAAAGGAAGTAAACTGATGGCAGGAAGAAACATGTGAGAAAACAACAGTGCTCTAATGTTTCAAATTTGTTTCAACAGATGCAGATCCTTGCAGAGACTATCTCTAATGCATTGTCCTCGCATAACTGATGCTGGTGTTTCTCTTGTCGTGCAGCATTGTGATTTTATAGAAAGCCTCAGTCTTGTCTGGAATAATGGTCTTTCAGGTAATAATAGACTAAAGTTATTATTATTGTCATCTAAACCTATTTAAAAAATTAAGACTTTTCAGTTGTTTGTAATTTATAATCAAATTCAATAATAGTAAATTTTGTTTACTTTGTGAAGTGCATTCTTAACCAATCTGAATTTAAATACTGTGCTAGTTGGTAATGATAAAAGAATGAAGGCTTTCATAGTAAGTTAATCTAAAACTTAACTTAGTCCACAACCCGAAGGTTGGTTGGATCCTCCTGAAGGAGGCATACTAAACCATTGTGTCAGAGATAGGACGGCCAGTTCCTTTCCTCCGGGACCTACAGTTTAACGTGGAATGCGAACCACGGAGCTTCCTGGCGTAGCTCATATGATCAAACACAACTCTCAAAATTCCTGCGCCTGCCAGGATTCGATATATTCAGATATATATTGGGAAAAATCATAAATGCTAAAGAAAGAGTTGAGATCTATAAATCAATTAGAGATGGGATAAAGACAGGGAAGGTTGTGGTGGAACAACCTGAAGGGTGTCACTTCTTGTCCATCTATTGTCCAAACAAGCTGTCCCACTATTAAGAGCATATGCTAGTTAGCTGCTGGTGAATTTTACTGGATTTGCGCTAATCATACCTCAGTCACCATTCAGAGGTTCTATCTTGAGAATACTGAATATGTGCTATGTACACTATTTACTATCACAACAACAAGACATGCTTCGATGCCCCTTCAGAGGTTTTTACACAACCTCCCAGTACGGTCCTAAAGTGGAGGGGCAAATGGTAGACCAATGATGAGGACGATCAATGCCATCATCTGTCCTACTTTGTTCAACAATTAAGCACTTTTTACTAACTGTCTGTACTCTAAATCCTCAGTTGATGCCTCTGTCTGGTTTCTTAACATGCAATTTGCCATTCTCATTTCATAATTAACAAATATGTAACTCTTAGCCAAGCGATCAACTCCGTTCGCCATAATTAATCACGTAATTTGGCTCCACCAATCATTGACCTTCTCCTCCTAGACTTACGCTGTTACTTTGGAACCATGTCATAATATATCCACGAATTATTCTCTCAATATTCCTTTACCTAGCAAGGGCAAACCTTGGCCTCTTACACCGAACGTGGTGGTGTAATGGTTAGCGTTCTGGCCTCGCATTTGGGAGAAAGGCGGTTCGGATCCCCATCCGGGCATCCAGATTTGGGTTTTCCATGGTTTCCCAAATAACTCCAGGCAAATGCTGGGATGCTTCCTTCAAAAGGCCATGGCTGAATTCCTTCCCATTCCTTGTTAGCTGCCTACTGCAGTGGAATGATAAAGATGAGGCTCTTGGTGAGAAACTAATGAATACTTGTAGTTTTGAGGTAAGCATAGAAATGCCATTACTGATGGGGATTTAAGTTTGCCAGGCGTCAACTGGGAAAGAAGTAAGATTACTAACATGCCTCAGTATGGGGAGGCGGCTTCACACTAGTGGTAGAGCATGAGAAGATCCAACATGTTGGATATATTCATAATAAATCCAGCTGATAATCTTGTGGGGTCTCAAGTAACTGAAGGAATAAGTGATTATGAAGCAATTCTGATTGATATTACAGGGTTCAATAAATGGTAATAGGTATAGCTATAAGAAGGTACCCACTTCACCTAGATAAAACTTTAGTAGAGTCAGAGTGGGAGCAGATCAAAGATATAATAAGAATGGGAGAAGAAATGTTTATACCAAAACAAAAAATAAAGAATAATATGGAACCTATACATATAACAGGGAAGTTAGTAAGTTAAAGAGGCTTGTAAGAAGAGAACACAACAGAGTTAAAAGACAGCAAAGCAGTAGGGAATACTTGAAAAATATAAACAAGGTATTAATAACTGCAGAGAAGGAAGCTAAAGATAGGTACATGAAGAATACTATCAGTGCAGGAGAAGTGCTGAATGATGCATCTTGAAATTTCTATTGCAATGTTAGAAAACTGACAGGGAGGCAAGGTATTCAGGCAAGCGAATATAAGGATGAAGAAGAGGGAGTCACTGAGGACTTGAAAAAGGCAGAGGTAGTAAGTAACTGGTTTGATGAAAGCATTAGGGACTATGATTCAGGAATGGGAGGATGTAAATCAGAGAATGAGCTTGTTGGCACAATTAGAAATGAGGAGATTAAAAAAATTTAAATTCATCCTGAAGAGATGAAAGAACTAAGAAATCTAAAAATGCATAAAGGGGCAAGAGTAGACGATATAGCCACAGGTATTTCAAAGTTAGCAGTATGTGACAGTTTACCTTATGTTCAAAACTTATTTATATTGAGTCTGGATACTTGTGCATAACCCACATAGCTTAATTTTGGCCTCCTGCGAACCCCTTCCCCCCCCCCCCCCACCCCACGTAGCCCTACGTGGCTTTTGCCTCTAATCCCCCCCCCCACACGCACACACACACATACACACACGTAGCACGTAGCTTTTTTCCCTTTTGATTCCAGAAGACATTTTGTACTCTCCTATCAGACTATTGTAAATTATATACAGAGATAATTAACTGAAGAAAATAAATATTCAGATGCTGTTGTGTGTTTTGTTTCTAATTTTAACTGTGAAAAATGTTATGAAAGGAAAGGTACATGGCCTGGCTCGGAAACCCCCCTTCCCTTCACGTAGCTCAGCGTAACCTTCCAGCCAACCCCCTGCCCCCCCCCTCCTCGGACCGAGCCACGTAGATTGTGCATGCCCCCTTACCAGAATACAGGAAGAATAGCAGTCCATAAAGGAGGGAGATAAATAGGGTCAAAAATTCAGGCTGATCAGTTTGATATCTGTGGGATGTAAAGTAATAGAGAGATTGATAGGCAACCACATCAGCAATGTCTGTGAGGAATGAAACTCAACAGGGCTTTAGACAATGATATTCATGCAAATCTCAATCAGTTGGCTATAGACTTGATATTTCAGATGAAATAGACAAGGGAAGCTAAATTAATAGTTGAAGAATGTTTATTGCTGAAACTAAATTCTGCTTATTTATTTTTTTAATGTAATGCTCTGCTGCAAGAATTTGAGTGAATGCAGTGTTTCAGCAGAATATGGTGATGGAGAATTTGATCTCCAAAATATCATGTGGAAACACTGCATTCACTCAACTCATTACCTGAGAGTATTATATTAATACTCAATGCTAGGATATACTTCATTCTCATGTTCTGAATTTTTGTTTCTAATTTGTGTTACATAACCATCAAAACTGCCATTTTTTATCTTTAAAACTTCTTCTAATCTCCATAATGGTATTTTTATGAGTTATATTTCATTCATCAAAACCCTGAAAATTGAAAAGTTTTAAATTACACAGAAATGTTTGAAATATTATAGCTAACTCATGATTGTAAAAAAAAAAAAGTAGGCCTAGTCTTTAGATTCATGTGGCAATCTTTGCCAGGGATTCTTGCATATTTCATTTACTCTGTTAGGTACTTGTCTAAGAAGTGTTAATTGTTCTTTTATGTCCAGTTTTTATTTCATGTCATCACAGCTCTCCTACTTCCTTCTTGCATCCTACCCTATCTTGTTTGAATACAATGTTTAAAGCTATGTTATATAAATCATAAATTAATTGATCAAAATGCATATGTGTGCACTAAAAAAGTTTTTACTGTAGTCACCATCACAGAAACAGTCTGTCAAGATATGGAGTCTCTGAACAGTATTGCAAATCAGCAAACAATTCAGCCTTCAATAATGAGTACAAAAAAATTCTAAAAAATAATACTTAACTTATAGAACAAGGTAATGTGCCCTTTAATTTGAAACATTTACTTTACTATTACTTTAAAAATAGAAAGTAGTTTCCATGAAGGATAGAAATCAAATTACTTTCTTTACTTTGACCAACAGAAAAAGTAAAATAATTATAAGAAATAGCAACAAAAAAAAAAAATCATGTACTTCCTAAAAGTTGACAGATTAGTTGATTTATTTTATCCATTACACAGGGAAGCATGTTAGTGAAAAAAATGTTATGTCAACAAGTTGATGGTTTCAGTTTAGTAATGTGAAATGTTGTCACCGATTAACTTCCATTCTTCTTCATCCTTATCTATAACACCCTCCTTTCTCCTCAGTTTTCTAATATAGCCATAGAAATGCATCAGTCAATTGTTTCTCCTGCACTGACAATACTCTTTATAAACCCATCTTTAGCCACCTCCTTAGCTACTGTTTAGTTGTTTTAAATATTCTATATTACCCTGCTGTCTCTTATCTCTGTTATGTTCTCTTCTTACCAACCTCTTTAACCTCCTCACCTCTCTATCATAGTACACAGGTTCTTTACTTCTCTTTATTTTCTGTTTAGGAATAAGTTTTTCTTCCCCCTTTCTTATTATCTTGTTGAACTCAGTGGCGTAGCTAGGTCAACAAGGGCCCCGGTGCAAAAAATTTATTTTCGGCCCTCAGGCCAGACGGGCGACCTTTTTTTTGCTTTGTGTGCTGGTAGGGGCCCCCTGAACTGAGGATGAGGGCCCTTGAATTATTCTTTAGGGGCCCCTGAGCAGTGGTTGGGGCCCCCCTGAGCACAGCAAGGGCCCTTAGTGAGGGGCTCTTGTACTCTCAGGGGCCCCTTAGGCGACGGTAGAGCTAAAAAAAAAAAAAAAAAAAAAGGTCGCCAGTTTGCCGTGAAGCTCGTGGGGCCCTCTAAACTGCGCTTGAAGGCCCCTAGAGATGCGCTTTGGGGCCCCTTGAGGTATGCTTGGGGGCCCCCTGAGCGTGAGGGCCCCGGTGCACTGCACCGCCTAGCCCCATAGTAGCTACGCCCCTGGTTGAACTCTTCCCATCTTGGCTCCACTGTACTTGTGCCTTCTTTCCAATTGCTGATATGTTTTTTTGAAATATCACTTCAAGTTTGAAATCTGTGTCTTTTGATAATTGTACATATTTTACAATTTTGGATGCTGGTTCACCGAATCCTCTAATACCCATCAAAACTGCTTCATGATCATTTATACCTTCCGTTACCCCACAAGGTTATCATCAGACATATTCATTCATTCATTCATTTTATTTGGTCATATACATCATTTACATACAACTTGTATAATGAATTAGGACAAGTCAAGGTACAGTATATTCAATATTATTCTTATCTTAATTAACAATTTTATGCCTTAAGTTAACTATAAATCGTTTAATACATTTTTTTTACATGTTATTAACAAATATGTGCTGTAATATCCTATATAAGTACAAACTACTACTACAAACAATTTTTTATTCTGGCTTTCCTTCCCTCATTCATCAGTTAAATACTCTTTGATTGCGTAGAAGGCTTTATCACATAAATACTCTTTAAGCTTATGTTTGAACTGTTCTCCCTTGTTACTAATTAATCTTATATCTGTCGGAAGCTTATTGAACAGTTGGGCTCCCGAATAGGAAGGACATTTTTCAATTTTTTTTGTGTTGTGTGCGTGTAAATAGAAATTAATTTTATTACGTGTTTCATATTCGTGCACTTGCTCATTCTTTTAACAACCTTCTTTGTGAGTGAGAGCAGTATAGTCTTATATATGTATATACAGGGAAATGTTAGAATCTTCAAATCTACAAAATATTTTCTACATGAAACCATTCTTTTTTCTTTTAGTATTGTTCTAATCATATGTTTTTGTATTTTTAATATTCTCATTACGTTATTTTCTGTGGGCCTTCCCCCACGCTGATATACCATATCTCAGTTGGCTTTCAAAAAGGGAGTAATAGATAGTCATCAGAATATCCCTGCTACAGAATTCTCGGAGGTAGCTGACCATAAATACAATAGGGGTTAGTTTCTTACAGCATTGATCCACCTGTTTTTCCCAATTCATGAATTTGTCTATTTGAATCCCTAGCAAGTTAGCTGATTCTGTCTCCTTTATTTGCTCACTGCTTATGTTTAAATTTACAGAGTACCTTGTTCTTTTCGACTGAAATGATATCATTTGGGTTTTGTTTAAGTTGATTACAAGATAATTATCTTCTAACCATTTTGCTAGTCTCTGGAAGTAAAGATTAAGGATTTTTTCTAGATTACATAGTTTGATGTTTGACATCTTCACAGTTGCATCATCTACATAAAGAACCATTGAATCAGTCTCCCCTATTGATCTCGGGATATCATTTATGTATAGGATGAACAACAGAGGCCCCAGCACCGAACCCTGTGGTACTCCTGCTTTTATAGTGAGGGTGTTTGATGTTACATTTTTAAAGTCTGTGTTGCTTTTTATGATCGTAAATTATTTTCTGTTTGACAGATATGATTCTATCCATTTATAGGCCTTACCCCTTATTCCCCATTTTTCTAGTTTGTTAAGTAACCTCTGATGATTGACTGTGTCAAAGGCTTTTGATAAATCTATAAGTACTGCTGTTGTATACTCTCCATCATCCAAGGATTTCCTTACCGAATCTACAAACATTGTGATTGCTGTTTCTGTAGACCTGTATTTCCTATAACCATGTTGAGAATCAGTAATTATGTTGTGCTTGTTTAGGAAGTCAATAAGCCTCTGTTCCATTGCTTTCTCAAAAATTTTTGATATACTAGATATTAGTGACAACGGTCCATAATTGTTTACATCTGACCTTTCCCCTTTCTTGAAAACAGTTATAACTTTAGAAATCTTTAAGGAATCTGGAAATGTTCCACTTGTAAATGAATGATTTATTATGTGTACTAATGGTTTTAAGAGATAGCTATTGCATTCTTTTATAAGCATATTAGATAGCTCATCAATTCCATGGACGTTTTAGTCTTTAAGGACTTTATAATTTTACTTATTTCTTTTTCTGTTGTTGGTCTAAGGAATACTGAATCTGTGTTCACCTTAATGCCTGCTAAATCATTGTCTTTTGACTTGCTACTGTGACTGTTAGTTAGTTTTTCTGCTATATTTATATAATGTTCATTTAATGTACATGCAATTTGCCTAGAATCATGTACTACAGCGTCATTGTACACAATCTGATTTTTCCCCCTCTCCCTATTAATAATTTTCCATAATGCTCTTTGCTTATTGCTACTTCTGTGTAGTATGTTTTGAATGTTATCTGATTTTTCCTTGTTAATCATATTTTTTAATTCATTTTTACACTTTTTCAGATATTTTTTCAGTGATGGATACCCATCCCTACACAATCTACTAACCCATTTTATATGGTCCTTGTGTTGTATAATGTCTTCTGTATCCCATTTATTGTGTGTTGTTTTATTCTTTGATTGCTTTTTGTTTTTTACCGGGAAAGCTATGTCTTTGTAATAATTAACTAAATTTATGAATGAGTCATATTTTTCATCTGTTGTGTAAGAATTGACTGTTTCTGTCCATGTTTCTCTCATTAAAAGGTTTTTTAAACAATTCAATATTTTGTTTAGTATAGGGTCGATATTCTTCACGGAGCCATGTTACCTCATGTTCTGCTTCTTGTTTTATACTAATTTCTTGCCCATAGTGATCTGATATTGATGTGTGTATTACTTTTGTTGCATATTCATCCTCTGGGTAGTTAGTTATTACATTATCTATTGCTGTTTTTGAAGTTGCAGTTTCCCTTGTAGGACTTTTTATACAGATCTTAAGTCCTAAACAGCTACAAATGTCTTCAAGTTCTTTTGACATCTTATTGCACTTTAATAAATCAATATTAAAATCTCCCATTAGAATTACATGGTCATAACTACTACACAATGACTCTAGCACCTTGTATAGGTTTTTATAAAATATTCAGTGTTTCCTGCCGGTGCTCTGTATAAACCCACTACAGCCAAAATTTTGCTTTTTATACAGATTGAAATACCACACATTTCAAAATCTTTTTCACACAATTATTGTGAATTTATATTTACTACTTTAAAATCTAGTTCATGTTTTACTAAAATTAAGATTCCTCCTCCTTTATACATTTCCCTACTGTAGCTATTTCCCACAGTATACCCTTCAATGTGCAGTCCTGGAATTAATTCATTTTTTAAAGCATGTTCAGTGAGAATTATTATGTTTGGACTTGTTTCTTCTATCAATAATTCTAGCTCATTTGTTTTGCTTCTGATATACTGTTTATTTTGATGTATGATTTTATAGTTTCTATTTTCATTCTTGCTAATCTCATGTTTTCCTATAGAATACTTTTGTTACTCCACTATAATATTGTCTGATGTTGAGTTACTTTCCCTAAAAAATTATTTGTTTTTTACTCTGTTTTGTTCTTGGCTGTATTATGTTTCATTAACCATTTGTCTAGGAATGTGATTCTACTCTTAATTTTATTGTTAGTTTCTTTGTATGTGTTTGTTTCTTTCTTGTCATCCCCAACATTTTTACTGCTTAGCAACCACTTGTCCATGAAAGTTAACTTCTTTTGAACCTTTATGTGGTTTTTACTTTGAGTTTCAGAATTTTTTACTATATCTACCATTCTAACACATATTTTCATTTTTCCATTATAATTTAAATGTAGACCATGTCTGGTGTAATGGTTTCGGCATAACCTTTCTATTTCAAAGTTTAAGCTTAACCTTTTCTTATCACTACTTGAACTATTAATTTCTTTTAGCATCTTATCATTAAAACTCCTAATTAGACTGTTCATATTTGTTTTGTCATATCTATATGGCACCGGATTTAAGATGACATTTGTCTTTTTATTTACATCTATCAGTTTACCTGCTATATTCTTGAAAATGTTATTATTATATCCTATATCCATATCGTTTGTTCCCCCCATCACTATAACAGTGTCATTTAGTCCATAACTACGTGTCCACTCATCAATATTGCTGATAACTTCTGTAATTGTCACATTTGGCTTCATTACACTTTCTATTTGATAACCATCCCCAAGAAGAGAGATTAAAAAGTTGGCACAGTACCTCCCTTGATTGTCAGAAAGTATAAGCACTTTTTTCTTCTCATTTCTTTGTGACTGTAGACACTTGCGTTCCTGAACACCTGCGATTTTACTTCTGTTAGCAGCTTTTGATTTCTGCTTCATGTTTCTTTCTGCTTGTAGGGTTTTCTTTACAGGTTCTTCTTCATAATCATCACGAACTTCATTAAGAACACTAAATATGTTCTTTACTGGAACTGTTGATACCGCGATTTTAGGCCTAGGCCTAAACGATGTTTTGCCACTGTTTTTCACAACATGTGTCCACATTTCGGGGTTTTCAACATCACTATTCTTCAGTTTGTTATTTTCTTCTGAAATCTGATCAATCTTCTCCTTCAACGATTTGATAATGTCTTCTTTCATTACTAATTCAAGTCTTAGTTTATCACATATACAAATATTATCGCGGTCATTAGCTGTTGGACCTGCTATTGCACTATTTTGTCTAGACTTTGCTCATGTAACAATAACATTTGAAGTTTTCACTTTTACCTTGCACAATGTACACAAATCTGCATCTAAGTTTATACACATTTTACACTTAACTTCACGCATAATTTTATGTTTTTCACCGACCGATCCATCAACATTAATACTTGTGGCCGCCATCTTAACATATATCCAAAATATTTTGTCTCCTAGTGTTCTGCTTTACACTTGTGTAAATACTCCCTCCCTTATTAAGGTAATTGCATATCTCTGTTCCCTTGTGTTGTTAATCTAATTACCTACCTAGTTTAGACCTGGTAAATTTAAATCCTCGCCAGTAATTACCATTCTATTCTCACCTCTGAAATCTGAATATGAATTTAATTTCTCCCCAAGAGCCTCATCTTCATCTGTCATTCTTCCACTGCGGTAATCAGCCAACACCCTGATTTTTTTAATTATTATTACCACAGAAATCTACCCCTAGTAACTCATGGTCATGATCTATGAACACCAGTGAATTGTGGTAGTTTTTGCTATCTAGCATGAAAACTCTTCCACCAATTGCTCCTCTATCTCTGCGGTACACTCTGTAACCATCAGGAAAAACCTTCTTCTTTTAACCAACTCTCTACCCCTATTACTACTTGTGGTTCATGTATCTCTATTCAGTTTGCAAATTCGATTACTTTGTTCATTATACTTCTACAGTTCACCAGTAACACCCTTTTTACTGGCTTTATTTTTTCAGCATTAACCTCCTCCTACCCAGTTCTACCCCAGTCCATTATTGTTTCAGCAACTTCATCTATTTCTTTAAGATCTGTGATTTTCCCCATCGTAGATCTACAGTCAGTGTCACGTTGATCTTCTATATCCATCCCTTCACCAGCAGCCGCTAACCTATAAAGGGATAGTACTGACCCCATCATCACTGGAAATGGGCACCCTCACAGCTTTAGCTAACAACTAAGAAAGTAACCCCTTGCCCCTCCTATTTAGGTATAGGCCATCATTAGTGAAACCCCACCTACCAATGGTGTTCACAGGCACAAACCCCAAGACATAACTAATGCCTTTCCCAAGTAGCACTTCTGTTTCCACATTTACCAATTTCCAGCATTGTTGAATTGTGGCCGGTCATAGCGACTTAGGACCTGCGTTAACTCAATCTTGGTATGCTGCACCTCCTTCAGTCTCTATACTACATCTTGTGTTTCTAAAAACTAATGAAATAAAGCTACCATGTACAAAAATATGAATGGACAATCAGCAAAAATATATGTGGCAATCTCATCGGCTGAACCTAGGGATATGGGGATGGTGCAAGTAGAGCAGGCAGTGGAGACTGCATGACCTCAGCCATTCTATTTTCATGAATGGGACTATATCCCTTATTTATTTACACATTCATAGAATCTTAAATCAAAATGAGAAATAGCTTGACTTAGCTGAGATTGACTAAATACAGTCCATCCGTTATACCACTGTTATTTTTGTAACTGTTTTAGAACAGTGATAGGCATTATGGAGAAATTCAGGTGCCTAAAATTTCTAGAAAGTATTCCTCGAAGTAAGCCAAAGACTAATAATAAAAGATAATGAACATATACACATGGTAGTTACTTAAAACTACAATGGCTTTTTACAGCTTATAATATAGAACACTATATTTATGTTTCAATAGATGAGCACTGTATATGGTAATTATTAGGGATTATAACACTATTTTAAAAGTTTTTTCTAGCAATATCTCACAACTCAAACTTATTTAAATTAAAATAGTATCTTTAATACATTTAGCATTTGTTATTTGTTTTCTTTGTTTTGAATGTGATCAATGGAAATGGGAACATAAAAAGTGTAATTCAATCTTATGACTGTTAAAACAAACTAGTTTATTTGTTGTTGTTGATTGTATTAATTGTGACCAAGCATCATCATCATTATCGTTGGGGACCATCTCTAGTTTCCCGGGTGTGGTTTACGAGCCTTGGTTGTTATAGACGATTGTTTTCCACCTTTTCCTGTCCAGAAAGGTTTCTTTTTCTGTGATGTACTTCCAATTCCAGCCTCTTCTCTCTAGGTCCTCCTTCAGTTGGTTTGTCCATCTTCTTCTTGGTCTTCCCACTGGTCTTTTGCCCACTATCCTTTTTCCAAACAAGTTTTTGGCAGTCTTTTACTAGTCATTCTCTTCACATGCCCAAACCACCAAAGTCTTGATGACCTAAGTCTCTCTTCCATGGATTCCCTTAGCTCTAGGTTTGATCTAATTTCATCATTCTTTATGCAGTGTAGTTTTCTGAAGGGCTATTCTAAGAAACTTCATTTCACATGCTTGGATCTTGCTAAGGTCCCTTGATGTTAGTGTGCATGTTTCCAAAGCATATGTGAGAATAGGAATGAGATATGATTTGTACAAGACAATTTTTGTTCTTCTGAGAACCTTCAAGTCCCATAGTAAGCCTCACACGGTACTGTAGAAGTTGGCTCCTTTGGTTACTCTATTCATTATTTCTAACTCACTTCTACCATTATTGGCAATTATGCTCCCCAGGTAGCTGAATTGGTCAACAACTTCAACTTCGTGGTCTTGTAATTTTAAATGACAGTCTGTATTCTTTCGGCTTATTTTTAGTGCTACAGTTTTTTTTATTATTATTATTCAATTTCATTCTATATTCTTCAAACTTATCATTCCACATCTTCAGTTTGTTTTGTATTCCTTCTTCTGTTTCATCCCATACTGCTACATCATCTGCAAACACCAGTGCCTGTAGATCTCTATTGAATGTTCTTTTTAGTTCTTTTAAGATGTTATCCATCACCGCTATGAACAGAAGGGGTGAAAGGGCACTTCCTTGTTGTACTCCTTTGGTTGTACTAAACCATTCAGAGTAACCATCCCCAACATTGACACAGCTCTTGCAGTTATTGTACAGCATTTCGATCTTTCTAATGAGGTGCTCTGGTATTTTAAGTTTTCTTAGACTTTTCCAGATAGTTGATCTAGGAACATTATCATATGCCTTTTCTAGGTCCATAGACACAATAATTAGGTTTTTCCCTCTTTCCCAATATTTTTCTACCAGCATTCTCAAGGCAAATATTAGATCTGTTGTGCTTCTTCCAGCCCGAAACCCATGTTGTTCCTCTTCTAAGATGGGCTCTAATATTGTTCATACTGTAGCTTCAACTATCTTTTCCATAATTTTGAGGCCGTGGGATAGGAGGGTAATACCTCTATAGTTTTCACTTTTCCTTCTGTTCCCTTTCTTGAATATAGGAATTATCACCCCTTTCGTCCAGTCTTCTGGTATTTGGTTATCGTTCCATATTGCTCTAAGGACTCTATACAGCCATTGTATCCCTGGTGGACCGGCAACTTTAATCATGTCGGCTGTAACTTCGTCGGCTCCTGCTGACTTGCCACTTTTCATCTTATGGAGAGCTCTCTCGACTTCTGACCAAGTTATTGGGGTGCCTACATCTATTATCCTCTGACTTGTTTCTTCATCGTTTATCCCATTAGGTCCATTTAGTAGTTTGTCAAAATATTGTTTCATGGCTTCCCCGATACTTCTTATATTGCGAACTATATTTCCATCAGCTGTCTCTATTGCTGTAATTGTTTCCTTATCCGATCTTTTCTGTTTTACGATTCCATATA
This sequence comes from Vandiemenella viatica, assembly GCA_031002005.1. Lineage (NCBI taxonomy): Eukaryota > Metazoa > Arthropoda > Insecta > Orthoptera > Morabidae > Vandiemenella > Vandiemenella viatica. The sequence goes on along the minus strand of JARYHS010008074.1, from coordinate 272,720,857 downwards.
ACATTTTCATATTCCCTTTACTATCCTCTTCCAGTTTAGATGTAAAATCTTCCCAGCTTTTCTCCTTTTCTTCTTGTACAATTCTTTTAACTTCCAATTTGCTGCTTCTATATTCTTTTGTCATCTCTTCCAATCTGCCATTATCTGCTTGATCACTGTTGTTTCTTCTGTAGGACTTGGCAATATCTAGAGCTTTTTTGGCTTTATTTCTTTTGACTATTGCTTCTTTTACTCTGTTGTTCCACCATGATGTCCTTTTCTCTTTAACTCTCCTGCTTGTTCTTCCACATATTTTTCCTGCACTTGCAACAAGACTTGTCTTAAAATAATTCCATTCTTCATGGCCCTTTTGTATATCTGTTGTTGGTATTTTGGCTCTAATTTCCTCTTGAAACTGCTGTTTGCAGTCCATGTCTTTCAGTTTCCAGTCTTTAACTCTCTGTCTTTTCTTTCTAGTTAACTTTGCAATAGCTTTAATAACTCTCATATCAGCAACAAGTAGTCTGTGGTCACTGTTGAGACTTTCACTTGGTATTACTTTCACATCCTGCTTTTTTTTTTAGCCTATCTGTTACAATGTAGTCTATTACAGATCTATGTTGGCCATGCCAGCTGTATCTTGTTACTTTGTGGCTATCTTTTTTCTGAAACCATGAATTTTTCACCACAAGTTTATTTTTTGTTCATAAGTCGAGCAGAAGGTCTCCCTCAGCATTTCTACTGCCAAATCCATATGGCCCCATAATTTCTTCATAGCCTGACCTATCAGTTCCTATTTGGGCATTGAAGTCTCCCATTATCACTAGGTTCTCTTCATCGATGATACTTTCTAGTTCTTCTATAAAGCTTGTTTTTTGGTCCTCACTGCATCCCTGTTGTGGGGCGTAGACCTGGACCACAGTAATGGTTTCTCCTTGTAGGCATATTTTGGCTTTTATTAATCTTTCATTGATAAATGAGACATCTGTTATGCTGTCAAAGTCTTTGTGTAGTACTAAACCAACTCCATTTTTGGCCGCTGTTTCCTCAATTTCTATTTCCTTACACAGCTATTTACACTTTGGTGTGTTTTCACCTTTATTCTTTCAGTATTTGAAATATATTAGATAGCACATACCTAAATAAAATATTTAGCAGTGTATGAACATTCAAATATCAATCATAATAATGTTATGCTGAACTTTGTCGCAGAAATTAGAAGTATTTTAATTTAATACGTATTAAGAAAACGTTATATACAAAAATTTATTGACATTAATGAAAAGATTCACAATAATTTGATTAAATATAAATAAATCTGACAGTAAATTTGATGGTGAATTTGATTTCAATTTACTATAACTAAAAATATTGTAACTGATTTATCCCATGTCAGCTGTAGTGAAGTAAAGGTTTTTTTTTTTCTGTCAGGTCAACTGTTCCTTCCTCTTCTGGTAACACATCTTCCGAATCTGCACAAGTTGGACCTGGGATATTGTGATGGTATACTGCGTGAGCATGTGGAACAGCTAATTGCTCAACGAAGGAACATATCAGTTGTTATGCCTGAAGTATGGTGTCGCCCACGCAGCAAGCCCCACATCTGCTGTGCTCCTTGGGATTTTGTTGCTTGAAATACATAAAACTGAGCTACTGGAATGTTAGGATTTGTTAACAGTCTAATGTAATCTGTTTCTTTAATATTACTAATGAAAATATAATATTTCTGTAATTGAATACTCCAGTCTCTCAGCATGAATTCTAAAGACATGCTTTGAATAAGAGTACTTCAGTTATAATTCCCGATCATAAATGTAATAATTAATTTTGACTATGTTTTATTACATTCTAATATAGTATTATAAAGTTTTGAAATTGCCCTTGATCTGCTTTTTTCCCCAGAATTCACATTACTTGTGCATTTTAAGAGGAATAAAATAGCTGCACCAGGTGTAATCAAGTTAATTTATTTATTCTTGATGGGTTGATACTACACAGTAAGAGAGATTAAAAAGTAAATTGTTACGTCCAGCTGCTCTTAGAATGCATCTATGAAGTAACCTGTTTTATAACAAATAAATAAGACTACCAAAAGGTCTGGATTTGACCTTGTGGCTAAACGAGCAGCTATATTTACATCGTGAGAAATGAAATATGCCTTATAAAAGATATTACAAGGATTCAAAATGATTCACAATAAGTTCAAGAGGTGATACATTTTCATCTCTGCAAATCCGATTGGTTCTTTAGATATATTATACAGCATGTCTCCTTACAGATGCTGTCAGATCATGACATTGGAAGTATTTAATATGGGATTGGTGGGAAGAGATAACCAGAGCAACAAGTTTGAATATATATGGAAAAGAACATTCAAGAAAATCATTAAAAATCTATTCAAGGCCATATTTGGGCAAGTGATAAGCTGTTTGGGTAGTAAACAAAATGAAACTGCATGTTGAGAGGTATCCGTTGGTATTAATTTTTTTTTTTACTCGATATATAATCTGAAAATTTTAAAAATTTACAATCACTATTAAACACTTTTATTCATTCCATTCAGACAGTCCATTCTGGCTGTTACTTATTCTTAGATTTAGAGTGCACTTTCTGCCTATATGGTAGGCAATGTAATGCCAGAGATGCAACAGTGTATTATCTACAAAATATCTAAATTATACTGTACTTGCATAATGAGAAACTGTGCTAAATGAAATACAAAATTGTATAATTTTTTATACTTAACCTAACTTTAAATCAAATCTGAAATAGATTTCCTCAGAACTCATTTTACTCTGAACAAGAATTTTCTTCTTTAAATTTGGTAACCAGGGATGACTGAGGAAATATTATTTACTAGCTTTGCCCAGCATGTGTAGAATGCCTATTTTTATTTCTTAAGTGGGTACGAATATAGAAAACAGACACATTATCATGTACAAAATAACTGAAAGACAATGATTTTTATCCATTAAATTAAAATTGAAAAAGTTTATTCTGGTATTTTGGGTTATACAATATTTTCAGTCTTCCATCTTCTGCAAAAGCAGATTACCCAGCATTGCTCAAAGGCTGGATATAAAAGTTCTGATGTGTTATAACTTTTGATCGGAATGTTGTAAATATTCTGCATTACCATCCACTTTCGAGATATTCACAAAAAAAAACTGAATGGGTTCATGTGTAAATTTTGTTTAGAAGGGTGATGGTTGAGAGTGGGTGGTTTTTTGTAAACCTAATGTAGAAAATATATTTCTTTCTGTTTTGAAGTATACATGTGCAGTGTTCCATCAAAAATCGATAACACCTGTGAGTTTCTATAAACAACTTTTTAAATTGATATGGATGGGGAGTAAAGGGGGAGAGGGGTTGAATATTGTAAACCAAATGTAGACAGTACTTTTCTGTTTGCTTTAAAGTATACATGTGCAAAGTTCCTTCAAAATCAGATAAAAACTGCAGCTGTGTATAAGAAACATTCCAAAAAATTAATGGGTAGAAAGAGAGGGGGTGAGTTTCTGAAAATCAAATTTAGACAGTATTTTTCTGTTTGTTTTAATGTATACACGTGCAAAGGGCCACTGAAATTGGATGAAATCTGTGGGTATGTATAAAGAATGTTTACAAAAATAAGGGGATGGAAAGGGGAAGAGGTGTAGTGTTTCTGAAAACCAAATGTAGACAGCATTTATCTGTTTGTTTTAAAGTACATGTGTGAAATATCAGATAAAAATTGTGATATGTATAAAACAACATTGGCAAAAATTATGGGGGTGGAAAGGGGGAGAGGGGTTAGGTTTCTGAAAACCAAATATTAACAGTATTTTTTTTCTTTATTTAAAGAATACATATGTAAAGTTCCATTGATATTGAATATGTGTAAAGAACATTGACAAAAATTAACAGGGTGGTAAGGGGGAGAGGGGTTGGGTTTTCACAAACCAATGTGACAATATTTTTCTGTTTGTTTTAATGTACACATTTGCAAAGTACCATTGAAATTTGACTGTGAGTATATTTAAGGAATGTTTACAAAAATTACGAGGGTGGAAAGGGGGAGAGGGCTAGGGTTTTTGAAAGCCAAATGTAGAAGTATTTTTCAGTTTGTTTTAAAGTATATGAGGGCGATCCAATAAGTACTTTGGCTACAAAAGAAAAAAAGAAAATTTTTGGAAAAGTGGCGATTTATTTCTCAACAGCCTCCTTTTAGCTCGATACACTTGACCCAGCGATGCTCCAACTTCTTTAACCCATCTGGTGATCTGCAAAGTAGGCCTCCGTGGTGGCAATAACTTCCTCATTCAACTCAAATTTCTGACTGGTGAGTGTCTTCTTCACAAACAAAAAGAAGTTGCACGGGGCCAAATCTGGGGAATATGGTGGATGGGGCAGCAGTTCGTAGCCCAATTCGACCAATTTGGCCGTGGCGTCGGCGGAGGTGTGAGCCTCTGCCTTGTCATGGTGGAAGAGCACTTTTTTCTTTGTCAAATGGGGCCATTTTTTCTGCAATTCGGCATTGAATTGGCCCAATAATTCGGCATAGTAAAGCACTGTGATCGGTTTGCCCTTCTCCAGGTAGTTGGTGTAGATCACACCTTGTGAATTCCATAAAACGGTGGCCATCATGAGATCATGGATTTTTGTCACGTTATCCTCCATGGTAACCGTTTTCGGGGCACCTGGGCATGGCTCATCAAAAACCAACGTGCAACCACATTGAAACTCATTAAACCAATTTTTAACAGTCACCATCGAAGGATAAAAGTGACTGTACACAGCATCCAAGCTCTCTTTGATTTTACTGCGCGATTTTCCTTCTAAAAACAAGAATCGAATCACTGACCGATTTTGCTCTTTTTCCATTTTTCTAAAATCCACGGACACACCCACTTTCACACGCGATCAAAACAAAACTATGAGTCCGATTTGGCTGAAATTTTAACAGTAGCCATCTAAGATAGTGTACTACACGATAATAAATTTCTCTGGCGACAGTAGCGCCATCGGGAAGAGAGGCTAAGTACTTATCGGACCTACCTCGTATGTATGAAAAGTTCCCTTGATATCAGATAAAAATTGTGGCAAAAACATTGGCAAAAATTATGGGGGTGGAAAGGGTGAGAGGAGCTAGGTTTCTGAAATCCAAATGTTGACAGTATTTTTCCATTTATTTTAAAGTATATGTTTGCAAATCTCCATCAAACTCAGATTAAAAATGTGGGTTCATATAAAATTAAGGATTGTAAAGGGAGAGAGGTGGTGATTTTTTTCCTGTCAGAAACCCTCACACACATACACACAATAACTCACCAAAGTTTCATGATAATCAGATGAATGGTATACAAACGCATAGAAGACAAAAATACAAACAAACATTCATTTCTCATCGTTGCCCCACGGATCTTGTGCATAAACAGATCTCCCATGCGAACACTCACCCTCCACGTAACCACTCTCGTTTTTCTCCAACAAAAAACCAACCATAGCCCTACCTTTGTCACCCAGTTTTCTCCTGGCCTTGAGTCCATCAACCATATCTTGCAACATGGGTATGACTTCCTTTGCTCCATTCCAGAAATGCATTCTATCCTACCCAGAATTCTACCCAGTGTCCCCCATGCATGTTTTAGCACACCACGCAATCTTAACAACATCTTAGTCCACAAATTCCCTCCATAAGACTCTCCAAAGTCACCATACGGATTTTATCCTTTCAATAGACCTTCCTGTAAAACCTGCAGCATGCTTCCACTCACCACTACATATTCCAAACCTACTACAGGGGAAACTTTCCCCATCATTTAACATGCCATGTGTTCAACAACTCATGTCATATACCAACTAACTTGCCGCCACTGCACTAGTTCCTACATAGGACTCACCAAACAGCAACTCTCAGTTAGAATGAATGGCCACAGACAAACAGCCCACACCCACAACTTGTACCTTCCAACACCAGAACATGTCAATACCCATGATTCCAACAATCTCAACGACTGTTTTACTGTGAGAGCACACAGAGTTTTCCCTGATAGCACCACTGCAGCAGACCCCCGAAGATGGGAACTAGCGTACCAGAATATCCTGGATACCAGGACACCCATCTGGCCTTAACCACCATTAAAATCCAACCACTTAACCCATCACCCTTTCTTTTTTTTTCCTTTTTAACCAGATATAACTTTTTGCATCAGTACTAGGTACCCTTGCTACATATGTTCATTTTACCATCACCTGCAATACATTATCTCAGACATTGCCAATATATCGATAGTCTACTCCTTAGCCATTCCAACGGCCTTCCCCCCACTAACTAGCTAGTCATTGAGTGAAGATTTGTGTCTGCACACGTACGGAAGCCTAATGGTCTGTTTATCTACTACTGAAGAAGGCAGTTGCCGAAATATAGTGTATTTGTTTGGTCCGCCTAAGTGTTTCCTCTCATTGCAGCCATCAACTTTGGTGTGTGGTGGGTTAATTTCCCTTTCTTTCTTTATTTGTATATCATGAATGTGATAAATATATTACTTGAAACTTCAGATTCAGGATATTAGCCAATTCATTAGGTAGTTTTAAATACAATGCTGGAAGAAAATTAAAACTGAAAACTTGAAAATAAGTCTGGTGTTAGAAATCAAACTGCCTTGATGGATCAATCTAATAACTGGGTCAAATTACCAATAAACATGAAGAAAGGCATCATGAAAAAGGAACTGCTGTCTACTGGCTGCTTGAGATAATTCATTCTCTCTCTCTCTGCCACCTGCCACACAAAGCTTGCATATACTTAATTTTTTGCTCATCTAAAAGATATTTGCAGAGACTGTGAACTCAATTGCTTGTCACATTAATTTTTTGGTCTGCTCTGCTACAGTTCATATCTTAGCTTCATGTTGACATGAAGTTAAAAAGTGGCTCACGTTACCAATGTATGTACTGAAAATAAGATAGGATAGGGAAAATAACCTGTGGTAGGTCTGGATGTGCACACTTCTTTCCTCTTGTGCAGTATGTTTCACCTCTTACATCAGTAAGGTTATTACCCAAAATATTGTAGAGTGGTTTATATATATATATATATATATATATATATATATATATATATTCATCTGCCTCTTCTGTCTTCATCTGTGGTAAATGGCAAGGTTATTTTCCCTCTCCTATCTTATTTTCATTGTCACCATTACCCAATGTATGTTTTAGCATTAAGAAACCTGAAATCAGGTGTTGCTTTGAGTCCAGGCCTGGTCAATTTTAATTGCACTACAGCAGAAGTTACTAATATAGTAAATGTGACAGTTTCTCTTCTTAATAAATGTTCCATCTACAAAATTATATGACCTGAAACATCCTGAATTATCTTCCATGTTCTCTGAAGAAGATCTTGTTAATTATATTGTAAATCAGTGTAAAGTTCATATTTTTTCCTGTTCCCTGTATTCCTTCTTTTTATTTCTTTATGTACTTGTTTTTGCCAAATTAATTCTTCAATGTAAACCCTGAAAATTTGTAAAACTTAAATTTTCGATCTGTATACTTTTTGAAATATTAAATTTCTCCATATGTTAATTGCACTTTTTTTTTCTTTTAATGACTCTAGCACCTAAAACTACATCTTTTTACTTACCTCTTTAATTCATAATAATTTAGTTACAGTTTTAAGAATTTTGCTTTGTAATTTAAAAAAATATTTATTGCATGCATTTTGGAATAGAACAAAAGTTGAGATAATCACTTTAACTCTCAGTAACACAATTCTGCACAGTTCTTGAACCTTGGAGAAAAGACAAATAAATGACTGAACTGTGAAGAAGACTGGGATTTTGTTGTGTGATATTATGATATTCAGTGAAGTATCCATATAACAGATAAATGTAGAATCACTTATACCAAGAAAAAATGAAGACATTAAATACCCTTACGCATTTCAGAACAGCTCATATTTTTGGTATCAAATACAAAAGATTACAGGGTGTGCAAAGTAGGGCAACTAGATTTGTTTCTAGAAATTATAGTAAAACACATTCAGTAAATGATACCAAATGATTCGGGTTGGGAATCATTTGAAAACGGGAGGCAGGTGAAAAGAGGGTTTGGAATGCATCAGGCCCTGTATGGATGTTGGTAGGAGTAATGAATGAAAGAGAAGAGATGATCATGACCACAAACTACAACTTGATTTTAAGCATAAAGGAGGGAGAAAATTTTCTTTTGGAAGTAAGTGGTGTACGGTAATAAGTTACCAAAGCAAATGCTGGACTATAAGGGAACCAATAATGCCTCTAATATTTCATAGTTGTGTAATAAATATGGTTCACTGAAGGGGGCCTTGAGCACATGTAACACGAAGCCAGTGCATGGTCTCAGTCAGAGCTTCCCCTGGAGTGTGCATGTACTTATATCTTGTAGCAGTCAGTTACAGGCGAGCCTCAGAGAAGAATATTACGTGTACAGACATAATACGTGTGTTACTACCAATTAGCCTCACTTTACCCCACTTTGGTGATATTCGTCTACATACAAGCTAGCAGGGGTATTAGTCTAACAAATTGTGTGGTAAGAATCTACAGTTCTATGATTTATGTTCGTGAATTGGAGTATATTGTGGACTTTTAATAAATCAGAACACTACTGGTAGCAACTGCTCTTATTTCACAAAGCCTACCTATCTGTATCAGACCAATAAGACTCAGGTCACAAAGAGCTCATTATTGCCCAAATTTCAAGGACATTACATCTTCAAAAGATGTTTAGTTGCCTTTAGTCACCTATCATTCCAAGCAGTTTTAATAATTCTGCTTTAAACAAAATTTTCTGGTTTCAGAGGCAAGAAGATTGTCATACTGAACCAACAAGAAACATCAAGAAGAGAAGAAGTTGATTATAGGCAGGTTAGTTAATATCAGATCTGATATGCAACCAATCAATAACCACTCAGCGCATGTACATGCTCTGTTGTCATCTGTAGAACTCAAAAATTGCACTACATGCAATATAACACTATTACAGGCCAATTTACATAAAACAGTGAAAGAAATAAAAATTCATAAAATGTGAAAGTAATGGAATAGAAAAGTTGATATTGGCTCACTAGTTCCACTGAAATTAAATTACAAGAACTCCATGAATTTATCCTGTTGTCGTTTACATGTAATCTCCCTAAACCCTGGATATGGATACAAGAAAATATAAAATGGAACACACATGTTGAACACCTTTGTAAAAAAAAAAAAAAAAAAAACTAAGTACTATCTGCTACATGATGAAAATATTAGTTGGTTGCATATCAAATGAAACAATTAGTAATATTTATTTTTGCATATGTGCACTCATTATTAAGGTATGGTGTGGGGAAAATCCACACCCAGTATTAAAAATGCAAGAAAAAAAATTGCTAGGATTATGGAATGGTTACAAAGTAGAACATCAGAAAGATGCACATTCTAGCACAGCCCTGTGTATATATACTACAAACTATAACATTAATTAAATATATATATATATATATATACATGGAAGCTTCTGCGTATACACTAGTACAAACAAACAATGATGTGCACACACATAATACTAGACAGACACTAGACTTACATAAATAACAAACAACACAACTTTATATGGGAATCAGATTATTTAATAATCTACCACAAAGGATCAAGTCTGCAAGAGAAAATACTAAATTCACTTCAGGACTGAAGGAGTACTAGCTCAACCACTACTTCTACAGAAATTTTTGTTTTAAATCTCAGTGATTATCTTCAACGTAACTAGAAAAAAATAATTTAAATCAGGTGTTACTTATACATTTGTTGGTATGAAATGTTTTGTCTTTGTACAGCTATAACATCTTGTGTGTTTTCACAGACTATATAAAGTGTGAGAGTGTGTGTGTAAGTGTTATGTGTGTATTTGCATGTGCCTGTCTGCATACAGACTATTTTTGCCTTATCCCATTTTTGTACTAAATTTAAATTAAATTAAATTGCAATGGAGCACACTCTTCGGTGGAAATTTCCCTAAACACCCATCTTCCCCCTTTCCTGCATCCACCTACATTTACCCTTTACAAATTTTAACTTTAAATTCGTTCAACGTTTTTGACAAATAATTCATCATTTCTCTTGGTAACTTAATCCAATCCTTGACACCCTTACCTAAAAAAGAGAATCTTCCTACAACCTTGTTCCTGAAATCGAGTGACAGCTTGTGGTCACGGTTATCTTTTCCCTTCCATACATTACTTTCAATTCTTACACAAATATCTTTCCATGCCTCATCACCAATATACACCTTATACACTACTTCACCCTCTTCCCCCGCCTTCTGTCTTCAAATGAGTTCTATACCAGCTCTTTTATCATATATGTTACTGATTGCCTTCTGCGATAATTTCCAAAAACAAATCTAGCAGCCCTTCCTTGCACCTTCTCCAACTCCTGTATTTGATACTCAAAATGTGGGTCCCATACTATATTACCACATTCAAGCAATGGTCTGACCAAAGTTTTGTAACCCAATTCCTTTACTTCTCTCGTACATCCCCTCATCACCCTCTGTTAGGGTCTAAGCGGCATACGGGGTTGGTATCGGCTTGTCCACCTAAACTTAAAGTCATCCAAAAAGTTGTCAATGTTCAGAAAAAGTCCTTTAACCGTGTAAAACCTTATAGAATGCTAACTGTAATAATTACCGCAGTCGCCACTTACAGATTAACCTCCTGTAAGAAAGGTACTAAAGCAGAAATGAAAGTCTGCATCCAGATAACTGAAGTCTATATTCTTAAAAAAAAAATTCACGGAATTTACAAAAGTCACAGTTAGCAATGGCAATCGGAGAAAATCATTTGCCGAAGATCACAAGTCATGAAACAGAACAGACCGCACCACCCCAAATGAAATCGAAAGTTAAGATGAACTCATGTCTACATCTACATCTACATCTATACTCTGCAAATCACAAATACTGTGGGTGGCAGAGGGTGCTAAGCACCAATCCTAATTCTGCGCATTCCAATCCCGAATAGATCGAGGAAAGAAGGAATACATAAATGAATCAGTACGGCATCTTATTTCTCTAATCTTATCCCTCCTGTCATTGCGACCTAAATAGGTTGGCGGAAGAAGTATTTCGTTGCACTCGTAACTTAAAGATTTTCGCATATTCTCCAGCAAATTCAAACGAAAACGAAGTCGTCTGTCCGCCAAACAATCCCAGCCCAACCCACGGATTAGCTCTGTGACACTTACGTAAGGACTGTAACTAGCAGTCACGAATCGAGCTGCTCTTCTCTGTACTTTCTCTAATGTGTCAATCAATCCCCTGCGATACGGATCCCAAATTCCACAACAGTATTCCAAATGCGGACGCACTAGTGTTTTGTACGCTATTTCCTTTGTATGAGCATTACAACTTCTCAAAATACGTCCTATGAATCGTAGTTTGGAATTAGCTTTCCTACAACGGAAGTTATGTGCAAGTCCCATTTCATGTTGCTTTGTACTGTTACGCCTAGATACTTCAGGGAATCTACAGTGTCAACAACTGAATTGTTAACTTTGTACTCCTGAGCAAGCGGGGTCTTTTTATTACTTATGTGCATTACCTTGCACTTTTTACAGTTAAGTGTAAGCTGCCATTCACGGCACCATTCCGAAATAACATCCAGATCGCGCTGAATTTCTAAGCAATCGTCGGAGCACCTCACTTCTCTATAAATAAGTGTATCATCAGCAAAAAATCGCATCCTACAATTAACGTTGTCACCGAAGATCGTTTATAAAAATTAAGAAAAGAAGTGGTCCTATTACACTTCCTTGAGGAACGCCCGAAGTAACATCTAGTTTAGAAGAGGCTTCCCCGTCTACAACGACATACTGTGACCGACCAGTTAGAAAATCGCGTATCCATTCGCAAATCTGATCAGATATACCGTACGCTCGGATCTTCGCTAAGAGTCGGTTGTGTGGTACAGAGTCAAAAGCTTTCTGAAAATCCAAGAAAATAGCATCAACTTGTGATCCCGCATCAATAACTTTCATTACATCATGCGAAAATAGAGCCAGTTGCGTTTCACATGATCGGTTCTTCCGAAATCCGTGTTGGTATGCTGTAAGTAGCTCGTTTTCATCTAGAAACTTCATAACGTTAGAGCATATGACATGCTCCAGAATTCTACTGCAAACAGATGTTAGCGATATCGGACGATAATTCCTAGGATCTCTCCGATCTCCTTTCTTGAAAACGGGAATCACCTGCGCAATTTTCCAGTCAGAAGGTACTTTTCTTTCCTCTAATGATTTACTAAATATATCTGACAGAAATGGTTCTATTTCTTCCGCGTATTCCGAAAATACTCTTACTGGTACTCCATCGGGACCCGGCGCTTTCCCCCACTTCAGGAGCTTTAATTGTTTTATGATACCTACACTATCAATTTGTACTGGATCCATTTCAAATTCAACACGCCGTGGAAAAACGGGAATGTTTTCCATGTTTTCGTCAGTGAAGGAATTTTTAAATTCGGCGTTAAATACGGTAGCCTTGTCGCGGCTGTCATCAACTTCCCGACCGTCTTTTAGTAGAACTGGCATATTGGTGTCACAACCACCTATTTTTTTTACATACGACCAAAATTTCTTTGGATTTTCAATGAGGCTCTTGGAAAGTGAGTTGCATCGAAAGTCATTGAAGGCTTCGCGCATCGCATTCTTGACCTGTCCTCTTGTCTCAGCTAGTTTTTCTAAATCACTCCTATACATCGTCCTTCTTGAGCGTGCATGAATCTTCCTTTGCTTTTTAAGTAACCTTTTAACTTCACGCGTATACCACGGGGGATCGTTCCCGTCCCTGATTGTCCTTTTCGGTATATGTAAGTCCATACCTTCCCTGACTATATTTATGAATCGTAGCCACATCTCTTCAACCGAGCCTCTTCCTTCTATAAAGGTAATGTATTTATCCCTCAAAAACGTTCTTAAACTCTCCTTTGGGGCCTTTTCGAACCTGTAAACGACCCTTTCTTTTTTCTTTTTGCGCTCGACTGTTAATTTTACTGTAGCAATGACAGCTTTATGATCACTTATTCCCGTGGTGGTAGAAATGTCCGTAAATAATTCAGGCCTATTTGTAACGAGAATATCTAAAATGTTTTCGTTTTCGTTGTCGCACCGCGTTGGTTCAGTGACGAGCTGCTCAAGATTAAGATCTGAGAAAAGGTCGAGAATAATCTCACAGGATATTTTATCCCTGCCACCAGTAACGTGGGCGTAATTACTCCAGTCAATGTACGGCAAGTTGAAGTCGCCTCCTAGTATTATTCCATGATCCGGAAATTGACGAGCTATATTACTTACGTTATTTCTTAAGGCCTCAGCAACACCTACATCTGCATCTGGTGGACGATAGAAAGACCCTATTACAAGTTTTGTCCTAGCTACTTTTAGTCTAATCCATAGGATTTCACAGACCGTATCAATATTTATTTCGTTACACGACAGGTGTTTACGAACAGCTATAAATACACCACCTCCATTTGAATGTAACCTATCCTTACGGAAAACATTCATGCTATGGTTAAAAATTTCTGCTGAACTTATATCCGGTTTTAACCAGCTTTCAGTACCTAATACTATATCAGCTTCTGTGCTACTAATAACGCTTTCAAGCTCAGGCTGCTTATTACAAACACTTCTACAGTTTATAACGAGTACTTTCAACGATCGAGATTGATTTTCGCTACTCCTAACATATGGTGCCGAATTTAATTGGGCTGCCCGTGACTGTAATCCCAGTTTCGGGTCTTCCTCCCTCAGCCTAAAAATCCCCTAATGCACTCCACACGGCCCCTGCCACCCGTGTAGCCGATTCACGTGTGTAGTGCACACCTGATCTATCCAAGGGAACCCTACACGATTCGACCCCAGGGCGAAGATCAAGGAATCTGCAGCCATGATTATCGCAGAAACGACGCAGTCTCTGGTTCAGACCCTCGACTCGGCTCTGAACCAGAGGTCCACAGTCAGTTCTATCGACAATACTGCAGATGGTTAGCTCAGCCGAAATCTTGCGGTCATCAACCACAGAGCTCACCGTATGAGCAAGCCGACGGAAGGAAGAGAGGATACCCTCCGACCCACGGCGGCAAGCATCATTGGTGCCGACATGAGCTACAATCCGCAGCTGGCTACACCTCGTCCGCTCAATGGCATCCGGGATGGCCTGTTCCACATCATGGATCAGACCGCCCGGAATGCACAAAGAATGGACATTGGACTTCATCCCAGACCTGTTCGCCATGTCCCTAAGGGGCTCAATGAAACGCCTAACGTTGGAGCTACCTATCACCAGAATTCCCTTCTGTGATCGCCCAGACCTAGCGGGCGGGGGGGCTGGCAACTCGCTGACTGACGATTGTGGATCTGAATCAGATCCAGACAACACATCAAACCTATTGGACAGGGGTACAGGCTTGCCCTCCTGGGATTCAGACCTGTACTCCTGCCCCCGCATGCGGCGTCGACGTCCGGAAACCACGCGCCAGACACCATCAGGTGACTGCCGCACAGGCCCCGAAGTCTCAGCCTGGACTGCAGGTACGATAATTTGGCAGGGGAGAACCTGTGACAACACCTGCTTCGTCAGGGGTCACCCCTTCCACATCTGCTGCAGTCACCTACGGCAGCTTCCAGCCTCGTAACTTTCGTTAGCAAAGCTGCAAGCTGAGCGCGAAGATCAGCCACCTCAACCCGCGTCTGCACACAGCAGTCACAGTCCCTACACATATTACTTTTAAAGCAAAAACTACGGAGAGGATAAAAGTTGAACTAACTGAGTAATCCAAATAAACTGTTCACACTTTACTACCAACCGCTACACGACCTAAAGAGAACCTCCTGAGGAATTGAATTTAGACCAGACGACTGCACTTAGTAGTTAATAGGACGTACTGATGAACGGTGTTATCCAACCAATGTACTAAATAAAAAACAAATAAGCTCTATATACTTCCCTATAGAAAACGCAAATAAGTGCGATCACGATTGGAGCACGCTGTTATAATTCAAGTAACGCAACTAAATCAAACGCTACCACAACACTTTAAATTATGTAAACAGATGGCGACACTCGTCACGACGGTTGCTGGGGACCAACTAGCTACTGCTCAGCGACGACAGAGGATATTCAAAGATAAAATCTACCTACAACTCTTTAAAATAAAATACTCAGAAAGGCAGCACTTGATGGTTGCTGAAACTCAACTATCCCCTCCTCTGCGACGACAGAAGATATTCAAAGATATAATCTAACTACAACACTTTGAAATAAAATACTCAGAAAGGCAGCACTTGATGGTTGCTGGAACTCAACTATCCCCTCCTCTGCGACGACAGAAGATATTCAAAGATAAAATCTAACTACAACACTTTGAAAATAAAATACACAGAAAGGCGGGCACTTGGCTCGACGGTTGCTGGAACTCAACTATCCCCTCCTCTGCGACGACAGAAGATATTCAAAGATAAAATCTGACTACAACACTTTAAAATAAAATACACAGAAAAGGCGGCACTTGACAGTTGCTGGAACTCAACTATCCCCTCCTCTGCGACGACAGAAGATATTCAAAGATAAAATCTAACTACAACACTTTAAAATAAAATACACAGAAAAGGCGGCACTTGACTCGATGGTTGCTGGAACTCAACTATCCCCTCCTCTGCGACGACAGAAGATATTCAAAGATAAAATCTAACTACAACACTTTAAAATAAAATACACAGAAAAGGCGGCACTTGACTCGACGGTTGCTGGAACTCAACTATCCCCTCCTCTGCGACGACAGAAGATATTCAAAGATAAAATCTAACTACAACACTTCAAAATAAAATACACAGAAAAGGCGGCACTTGACTCGACGGTTGCTGGAACTCAACTATGTCGGAAAGTTTTAGAATGTTACGTTGGCCATGCCGGTTTTAAAAATGGCGTTGGTCAGCCATACTGTTCTTGACCTGTCTACCCATAAGCCACTGCGACCACGGGTCTTCTCAAACTTAAGCACACACGACTACATGTGAACTCGACTGAGCACTTCAACAAAAAATGTGTTAAAAATGGCGGCCGGGTCCCTTTTATCAAACTGACCTACTGACCTAGACAATAGTATATCTAGAAAAAAAATCTGTTGACTGAGTGCTACCAGAAAATCACAAGATAAGGAGCGTAATGAGAAAAGTGTAGTGGTGAGTTAGGTTTTGTTTTTAGAGCTTCCAGACCGGTGAAAATGAATTTTGAAGGTTGGTTAATTTAAAAGCACATTTGTTTCGCGTATTGCGATACGTCATCATACGTCACATGAAAATTGTGACCCCTCAAAACTTTAAAATCTCAAGTTAATATTATTTTCAAAGTGTTCCCCGGCTCCTGCCGAGTCCAGTGGTGTAAAAATCTTTTAAATCGGTTAAGGCTATCAGAAGTTATAGAATTTCTAAATTTTACAGTTTTCCTAACTTGTGCAACCGAAACTTCACTTTTTATTTAAAGACAGTTGTGGCCTAAAACTAAATTTAAATTGAACCTTTACTTATTTTAAGTACTTTAGAAAAGTTTTTAGTTCGTGAAATATGTTAGCCGAAGAGAAATTATATTTTAAAAGTTCGTTGCTACGACGCCATCACCAAGTTGACTCTTATTTACTTATATTTTCTTTTTATTAGTTGATGGTTATCGGAAACTTAAAGCATATTGACTGGCTGGTTATTTTACTTCGTTACATTTACTTTTAAAGCTCTGAAATTACTTAGATGTGATCAAATTAAATATTGAACTAAATCCCATGTGGAGATGCTTTAAAATCATATTTACTGCTTTAATTCGGTCTGGAACAGCGAGTTATTAGTGAATTTAATATCCGATGGTGAAATTCTAATTATTGAAGTGCTTTACAGTGTTTAATTTAGTGGAATATTAGTGTTGTGGTCGGGTAAACAAACCTGTGTATTTTGCTTCAGGATTATTATGGATTACGCTCAATTAGGTAAGTTTATGGTTTATATTTTACTAGAAACTTCTTATTTATGGTTGCTATGTGTGGTTTATTTACTTTTCTGAACTTAAAATGTTGTTATTTCGGTTTCAATTATGGTATCGTGTACTGATGTTAACCTCAAACCTTGCCGGATTTTAACTGAATCTCGAAAATAGAGAGTAAGGTAGCTTACACCTCCCAACAAATGTAGGTTTATGAATCCTTTTCGTACTACCTGTCCAATGTGATATGTCCAGTTAAGCTTGTTATCAAATGTAATGCCAAGATATTTACATTTCAAGTCTTCAATAAGCAATTCTTTCTCCACCTTATAATCATAATAAACCTTTAGTTTTTTATTTGTGTATCTAATAAGCTGACTCTTCTTTGCATTTATCTTCATAATAATAATAATAATAATAATTTTTTTATTGCCAATATGCTTGTGATACAAGTTTCTAGAAAAATCAATACATATATTTTTTACAATTGATCAAGTTTGTACAAGACCTTATTACATAGATAAGATTTTATTCCAAATTTTGAATTCATTCCCAGCCAATATCTTTAGATGAGCTGGAAGCTTATTATATAGCCTGGCTCCCATTCCATAGGCACTATTACCTGCTGCCTTAGAGTTATGTCTTCATCCCATGTTTACCAAACCAACTAGATATCCTGTCCAGATCACCCTGCAACTGTTTACAATCCTCAACCACTTTGATCCTTTTACATAGCATTATGTCATATGCAAACAATCTAATTTCTGAAAGTAAACAATCAACACAATTATTCATTAGACTAATGAATAGCAATGGTCCCAATACACTACCCTGTGCCACTCCCATTTTTACTTCCACTTCTTTTGACGCCACATTTCCTACCCTAAATTTCTGTTTCCTACCTTTCAAAAATTCTTCTATCCAGCAAATTACTTTCTGATCCACTACAATAGAATTTTTACCTTATTTACCACCAATTTATGGCTCACTCTGTCAAAAGCTTTTGAAAGATTAGTGCTACACTATCAATTTGGCCTCCCTTGTCCATTTCATCTGAAATATCTTGCATATATCATACCAACTGAGATTCACATGAATATCCTTGCCTAAAATCATGTTGCCTATTTGAAAACCACTTACACTCCTCACATATATTTCTCATGTGGTTGCATATCAATCTCTCCATTAATTTACCTACCACTGACGTCAAGCTAATTGGCCTATAATTTTCGACTCTATTTTTCACCTCTCCTTTATGTACCGGCACTATTATTGCACTTTTCCAATCCTCTGGTAAGCAGCAAGTATCAAGACTCAATTTAGATAATATTTCAAGATAAGGTACAATGTCACATCCTGCTATTTTTAAGACATCTGTAATAATATTATCTGCACCGGCCTCTTCATGTTTTATCAGGTTTGCTAAAGGACCACCAAATATAAATAAAAAAATAGCATTTAAAATGAGTCTATCAGGTACCATTTGTACAGTCAATATGTTTATAAACATTTTCTTAATAATAAAGCACTTTTCAACTCAGAATGTAACCCATAGGTTCCCAACCTTTTTTGACCTACCGCCCCCTTTTCAAAAAAAAATTACTCACCGCCCCCCGGTTTGAAAAAAACCGTACCGACGTCTTTTATTGTTGTAATCAACGTTGTGTAATCCATAGCGCTTCAATTTAACTGGCTTGTTGTCGACTTCTTCAAACGGTGATTTGATGGCACCCCTCTTAGGTGAATTGCGCTATATTAAATATTGAAAAACAAAGACAGATTTTTAAAATTACTTTATTAAGGAATATTAAGAATATTGGTGCCTTGTACAAAATTTGATTAAAAACATATATTGAAAATTCTTGTAAAATTATCAGTGAGAGGTCTGAGTTTCATGTAATGGTACTAATTATTCTACATTTGGTGTTATATTTGTTAGCAGGAGTCTCAAATCGCCGCATTCCACTACTAACAATCTGTTTGTTTTCCTTGTTGGTAAATTGCTTACTATACTAAATCCCCTTTCAGCTAAATATGGCGACGGGAATGCAACAAAAAACTTTTTTGTTGCAGCGCACAAAGCCGGATATAAATCTGGAATTTGCCTCTGTAGCAAAAATTCTTGATATCCATTTTTTAATCTCAATTTTAATTCTTCATTTGTTGACAGTTCTATCAACTCTTCCTGTAGCGATAAATCTGCTGTTTGTAGATTCGAGAAAGGTTCTAATACCCAATCTGGAATGCTCATGTTAAGAATATCCTGAAATCTATTTTTAAAATGTTCTTTAAGTGCTTCCAAATGTTACCAAAATACTAAAATATCTTCATCATTTGTTTCCACAGAGGAAAGATTTGAAAATTCATTGAATTGTCTTCGAACCACATCCTGTTTGTTCAAGGCAAGTTTTGACATGAACGCACTAATAACTGACTTTGCTTTGATCAAATTCAAATTTTCTGCTTGCAGCCGTAGATTTGTTTCATTAAATTTATGATATAGATCAGTTGAATGAGCTATATCATTCTTATATTTCAATAAATTTTCTCTTAATGAAACATTCTTGTTTTCAAAAAAACGTTATAATGGAGTCAAAAAGGTCATAAAATCTTGTACTCTTTGACAGCCAACGAACTTCTGTGTGCAATAAATAGCAAACTATTGAAATCCTCGTCATTTTCATCACAAAGTTTTCAAATACTCTACTATTAAGAGCATGATTCTGATCTTGTTAAGTGCGGGAATTACATACTGTAGTGAGCAGTGCAGGCGATCATTGGTACATTTGGTACTGCCTGTTTCAAATATAAAATCAGCCCTCGGTGTCGTCCAACCATTGCTGGAGCACCATCATTAGCAATGGACACGATATTATTCAGAGGAATACTTTTTTCTTCGAAATAGTGTTCCAAAACTTGAAATATAGATTTTCCTTTAGTATCAGTTTTTAAATTTTTTGCGAACAGTAATTCTTGTCAATTTTTTTCACTGAAGGCAAGCTCTCTGAACCAAATTACATTCAAGCCAAGCCCCCCCCCCAAACCAAAGTCCGCTCAAGCCCCCCCCCAAACCAAAATCCTGGATCCGCCCCTTCTCCTACTACATTTTATATATTACAGTTGACTGGAACATTTTACTTGTTGAGTATCTTTCAAATCTAACATATTACATACTTTACATTAATTATTTACATATAATTTATATATTTATATATAATATATATATTTACATATAATTTACACATTATTTACATATTATTTACATGTTGTTTATATCTAATATATTATATGTTGACTTATGTAATTTTTCATATTTTTATATTACACAATGTTTTGGTATGTTTTGTCCTTTTGCTTCGACTAGTTTCATCTAGATATTAATTTGAACATCGCGTAAGAAGTTTATCAGAGCTCTGTATATTTTCGGTTGACCCGACGCAAGGAGGATAGGAATCGTTGTTGGGAGAGGTACCTGTAGCGCTAATAGCTTAATTAGCAGATTTTTGCTATGGGTCGCGTATTTACTGCATCCTAGGAATATGTGATTTAAATCTGCCTCGTCTTCCTTGTCGGCATCGCACAGTGGTGATTCCATGACTCCCACTCTATAGAGACGGCTGGAGGTAGCGCAATGTCCTAATCTCATCCGAATTATTGATGTTAGGAATTGTCTTTTCGTGTGAAAGTCTTTGTACCAAACTTGTTTTAAGACTGATGGTTGATTACCCATGTAGTGTTTTCCTTTGTGTTGTGCTGATTTTGCCCAAAATTCTTGAAAACCCTGTATCATTTTTTGTTTCACCCTGGGGAGGAAGTCTGTATATGGTAAAGGCAGGGCTAATAGCGTGCCTTCCGCGGCTCTACGTTTGGGGAGTGAGTCTACTAATTCGTTATAAGTGATGCCAGAATGTCCTTTTACCCACATGAATCTGATATCTTGATATTGAGTTGAAACTGTCATCTCTATAATGTCCATGATGTATCTGTTACTGCTGAGGTTCCACTGGAGTCGCTGAAGGGTACTTTTGGAGTCCATTAGGATAAGTATTTTCTTGAGTTTGGTCCTAATCCGTACTGAATGTCTTCCTTGATGGCTAGAATTTCGGCCTTGCAGTTTAAAGCTTCACGTGGTAGTGAGAAGAATGCTTCGTGGTTTTTGGCCGGGCAGTAATAAGCGAATCCTGCACTATGTTCTATTTTGGATCCATCTGTGTAGATATGGGTGAATTCCCCCCAAATTTTTGATAACAGCAGTGAAGCAGATTTCTTGTTGAGTTGCGGTGGTAGGACATAAGTTTGCAGTGTTGTTACTTTCGTTATTAGCGGCGCTGCGGATCTGAGTTTATAATAACTGTAAATCAAGAGCGGACATTGTGGGGGGCGTTTTTCTCCGAAGGGTCTCATGCTTAGTGTTTGCAGTTTCGGTAGCAGGAGATGATGTGTAAAGGAGAGTCGTTGGAGTAAATATTTATCTGCAAGATATTGTCGGCGGATTTCAAGTGGCGATTCCGTGGTTTCTATGAGGAGAGCATTCGTGGGAGAATTTTTCATGGCCCCTACACAGGTGCGGAGAGCGCGAGTAGTATAATAAAGTCGGTTTTATATTAAATAGGTCATCCACCCCGCCTCCTGCCCCGCTCCCCTGTGGCCACTGCCCTATAATTAGGCGCCGCCGCTTGCCCACATCCTGCGGCTTCTACCGTCCACTGCCGTGTCATTACCCACCCCACTTCCTGCGGCTGATGCCCAGACAATTTCCGTCTGCGGACTTGAGGTCATCCACCCCCCCCCCTGTTATTACTCACCCCAAATCCTGCACCAAGTGTCCGCCACAACAGTTCACCGCATTGTCATTATTTACCTGGTCGCCCGCCCCACATCCTGTAGCCAAAACTCCGCTACTCAAGAAAATTTCCGTCATTATCTCGATTGCGGACGGGAGCTCGCTGGGTGCAGGCGTCTACCTGCCTGAGCTCCTTGTGGGTCGCCCGCCCCGCCCCCTGCAGCCACGACGGAGGCGCTTGAAGCAATTTCCGTCATTATCTCGTCTGCGGACTGAAGGTCGCCGGGTGCAGGCCACTTTATAAACCACCCGCCAGCCGCTTTCTCATCAGTTTGCAGCTATGCCTCGTCTAGTGTTGTTGTTCTCGTCTGTGTATCAGCTGAACGCTGGTGAATCAAAACGTTTGACGATAGGTTTATCGTCTAAGCATGAGTTTGGACCTGTTGTGGTTCTCGAAAGAGTGGGACACAGTAAAATTGTGCTGACATATGAAGAATGGAACGTCCTTATCCAGGAACTGGACGTAGTGTCAGATTTGTTCAACACTGGCACCAACAACATCCCACTCGGTGAGCACACAGTCTCCTGCAGAACATTTGCCAGCGCGAAAACTGTTTGTTTTTACACTAATGTCGATCCTGCTAGAGGCGTCTTCTTTGGCGAATCGACTTGCAGGAACCTCATCGACACGCAGCCGGCAGTGACTGGCGCCTTGACCATCAAGCAGAAGTGGGGCTACTTGGTTGCAAGATATTACACTGAGTTTGTGGATATCTTGGCTAATAAAGTGATGTGTGACTATCACATGGCTTCAGTGCAAAAGATAATTGATATGCATATTAAGAATGTTCGTGTAGCTCAAGTGACATACAGTTCATCATTGGATTATGCGTTACTAAAAAACTTGAACTCATTGCATATAAAAATTTGCTAGTATCTGATGATGTCAAAAATATTACAATTAAAAATTATGAGCCTGGTTATGATGTTTGTGGACCTATGAATATGTGACTAAAACTACTTGTATGTGAAATGTCTGAATAAAATAACATATTTAATTTGATTTTATTTCTTTTTTATTTCACCCACCATTGTGCAATTAAAAATACATTTTCAGCTGCGCACATAGCATTACGAAATAAATGGGCTGTACAAAGTTTGGTCAAATTATTTTTCTCGAGTTCTTGTAGTGGCGGGCATCCTAAATCTTCTATGTTGTAGCAGACTTTCTTGCGGATAATTTTATGGAACGATCGAGCCTTCTCTCGTCTTTTAACGTAAATAATTCATTGGTGATTGCATGTAGAATAGTACATAGTTTACTAAAGGTTGCACCATCAGTGTTCCAAGGTATTTCATCGTAATTATTTTTCAACCATCTGACTGTTGGCTCATCACCTCCACATGATGGCGAGGATATAGAAATTCAATGTGTAGCGATAATATTGTCAGATCGTATTACGCACACAGCAACTTCTTTGAAAATGAAGACACCGTCCTTCATCTTGAAGCCCTGTGCGTCCAGGAAGATGGTCGGCATGGTAATGAGCTGGAACGTCGGGGTGCTATCCTATTTTATGCCAGCTTCCGCACCACACCAGTTAGAGGTACGTATTCTACAACACGATCGTGCAAGATCAAGCAGTATGCAGACATGTAGACAGGGAAATTTTCACTGCTATCAGATTCGATACTTTTACCTACAGGTCCTGTCTTAACTGTTTAATTTTATTGTAAACAGTCAATTACAACTAGAGGTGCAGTTGCATCAAATTCTTCACGTTTTAGTAGTGGTGAGGGATGATCATGTTCATAGTAAGACTGCTTGAATCTGACATACTTGTCATACAGTACAATTGTTCTGTTTTTCTTAAAGTCTAAATTCATGTACTCGTAAGGAAACGCTACCTCGTTTAGGAAAACTTTGGCATTACGGAGGTGGCAGTGGTCAAACTCAGCTGCACTTTTTTCTATGTTACGTTTCCTATTTATTTGAAAACACAGACCTACTGTCCTAGGTTTCTCCAGTTGGGTTGTTGTCTTCAAAGTCCAAACTTGTGTCTTGCTTACGGGGAGTACAGGATATTCAAGCAGGTCCAAACTTCTGAAATGAATAAGTAGTGGTTTCCCATTTTCAACAATCTTAAGCAAAGCTAGTTTCTCTCTGTCACCTACTTGCACGTGCGGCATCACCCACGCGACTTTACTAAGGCTGAATTTGCTGTTTTTAGGATTTGCATTGGCTTGTATGTATGAATTTGTGTCATCCCTAGCACGAATCAGTACTAGTTCTTGATAAAAACCTAAAAGCATACTCAATGGTATACATACATCAAAGTGTCCATCCCCAAGATCGCGTGGACTCCATCCTGCATTGTTCAGTACCCCAATTTGTTGAAGATCGCCAGAAATTAGTGTATTTATTGTGCTTGTGATGCCAACGTTTCTATTTCGGTCAATTTCATGTCCGTTAAGTTCTAGACGAATTTCCTCAAACAGGAATGCAATAGCATTGGTTGTGAGAAGTGAATTTGTTGCTCCAGTTCCATCTTCTTTGACGAATCTACCTTCAATATGCAGGTAACTTTCGCTCGGCACTGTATATGTATCTTGGTTCTGAATAGGTATTCGAATCTCATCATTGTTATTAAATGCTGATGGAGTATGCGGTTGATGAGTCAGGAACTGTTTATGAGTCACTGACTCGTCAAATTCCACACTAGAAGTTATATCAAGTAGTTCATCCATTCTTTACTGTATACCCTAACGACTGTAGGAAGAGCGCGTTAGCAGGTGTTAACCGTTTCACTGTCGATTCACGACTGACAACTGCATGAGTTTGTCGCTTCTTGTTATAACGAGCGCCCATTCTTTATATGTAGTCTCAGAGTAATGGTTTCTCCTCTGAAATCAACCAATTCTCCGTCCTGGTCGACAACTCTAATGTGAATATTTTTGAGTGTTTTCACAGTGATGGGTAGATATATGACATTTGCAGGTACTTCTACAATCTTATAACCTGGCGGTATTGCTGGGAAAAACTCGTGAAGTGTATGGCCCAACTTATCGTTGACGTAATTTCCTGTACACACACTGCACTCTACACGTATGGCGTTAACTTTGAATATCTGCACAGCGTAGTCTGATGAATGAAATCCAGGTTTTAACACACGTTTCGAAAACCCTAGCAATGATCCAATTGAGTTTGGTTTACTGAAGTCAATTTCCACAGGCGTTTGTATCTCACACTTGAGCGAATTGTTGTTTGCTCTAATAACCAATTTCTCGTTATTTGTCTGTTTAACTAAATAATTTGCCAAGTCGTCAATATCGTATGATCCTGTGGGTATATCAATCACCCTTTTCTTCAAGTAGTGAAATTTGCAATTTAACTCGTCAATGTTCGGGATCGAGTTGTATGTTTGAAAATCTACTAGCCCGATTGTATATTCGTCTTGACTCAAATCTATAGGTGGAAAGTAATCACAACTCAAGACTGAGCTATTACCAGACAGGCAGAGTGTCGTAGACGTGTGTTACTCTGACCGAGATTCATGCAAGACTGATGTCAAATATTTTCATACAAGAACTTTAAACACAAGTGACCACATACATGTGTGCTGTATTCCTGGTGACGTTGTACGTTGTACAGTATTCTGTTGCCTGCAAAGTATCGCTGCAATTCCAATGGTGGGGATAAGTCACCAAAACTGTTGAAATATTTAACTACACCTTCTTTGTACTTAATGTATGCAACCCAATGTGTTCCGGAATTTTCAGCACTGTCCAAGATCACTATTCCAAATTCATGATGACGAATTTTTTCAGGTAATTAATCACGCATGAATACACCTCGAAAATGAAGTATACGCAGACGCTTCACATATCTATATATATCCCCGTCCGTCAGCGGCTGGACTGAGATTTTTTTTCTTCAATCCTGATCCGCCTTTTCTGAATGGTTTCAAATAAAGTCCTTTGTCTTTCAGCGCAATAGCTTCCATAGTTTCATTGTGTCGTTTTTCCTCAGCCAACTGCTTTTTAGCTTCTTTAGCTGCTTTGACAGCTCTGACAACACCCGAGACTCCTCCTGCAAGAGCTCCAGCAGCCGACAATCCTGCAAAAATAGGTATTAAAGGAAGGATACCACCCTTCTTCTCCTTCTTTTTAATACCTGCACCCAGCTTCATCTTAGCACGCATGGTTCTGTTTACTAGAAAAGCAGCAGCTCGTTCACCAAACTTTGCCTTCATTCTGTTTGAAGCCTTTTCCACGAGAATACGATCAGCATTACGTCTGTCCGCACCCTGTGCATATGCAATGTCTCGCTCCCTGCATGCTGCATCTAGTGGATTGATACCTGTCTGACCAAGTTTCAACCGTTTTTCCAGTTTTGTTCCAGGCCCGCAAAACTGATATGTAGGTATGTGTGCCTCAAATGGCATTTTATCGATGAGCTTGTTTAAGAAGCCACGACCCTTCTTCTTCTTCCTCGTAGAAGGCATTGTTGTCGACTGACTATCTTCACATTTTAGCTCTCTTACATGTAGTCGGAGCAGCTTGAAAACCCCGTCAATATGCGCTTCGTCAAACAGCAAGCAACATTAAGCGTGGGTAATGCAGATGTTGCGGACATCAAGTGGAAGAAGAAGAAGAACGGACCTCTGTTCCCCGAGACAGTGAGGGCGATAGTTTGTGGACCGTCAAATTGTGGGAAGCCTAATCTTGTGCTCTCCCTGCTGGAACACCCCAATGGTCTCAGATTTGAAAATGTATATGTGTTTTCAAAGTCTTTGTACCAACCAAAGTACCACTTGCTGGGTGAAATATTAAAACCCATTAAAGAAATTCAGTATTTGACATTTAGCGATAATCAAAGTGTGCCTCCGCCTAGTGAAGCTCTACCAAATTCAGTGTTTGTGTTTGACGATGTTTCGTGCGAGAAGCAGAATAATATACGAGAATACTTTTGTATGGGAAGGCACAGGTCAGTAGATTCTTTCTACTTGAGTCAGACATACAGCCGTATACAGAAACAGTTGGTTAGAGACAACGCCAACTTGATTGTAGTCTTTAAACAGGACGATATGAATCTCAAACACATTTATAATGACCACGTTAATACCAATATGTCGTTCAACGAGTTTAAAAACTTATGTGGATGCTGCTGGAATTCAAGTAAACACGGATTTGTGGTTATTGACAAAGACTGTGATAAGTATCAAGGACGGTACCGTAACTGATTTGATTCATTTTTAAATAAATAGCCAAGCACACTAGGTACTATCATCATTACAGCCATGGACAAGTTTGGTAGAACATCATCGATACAGA
Source organism: Vandiemenella viatica (assembly GCA_031002005.1). Lineage (NCBI taxonomy): Eukaryota > Metazoa > Arthropoda > Insecta > Orthoptera > Morabidae > Vandiemenella > Vandiemenella viatica. Next base: position 272,693,733 of record JARYHS010008074.1, on the reverse strand, counting down.
GCAAGAGGATATTGGTGCACCCACCTCAGCATATACTTCTTACGAAAGAATGTAGTTTGGATTGTCAGGGTCGAATATTATAACATGTAGCTGACCCCATAAATGATGATGATGTGGTAACAAAACAATATGCTAACAAAGCTATTAATGATGGTATAATATTTTTAAAAACGATGGAAATGACTATGGTTGAAACTATAATTGCAAAAGGTGAGTTTCAAGATAATGCATACATACTAGCTACGGGTCGAAATTATCGTGAAATCCAATTCAATGGTATGATCCTCTCAGTAGACAAACCGAAAAGGGTTGACGTAAAACTGAACAGGGTATACGTTAAGTATCAAGGAGGGGTTCTCCATGTGAATCGAGGCGATAAACTTAGTTTTTTCCCCGCATATGAGCCCCACGAGCCGTTTACAGCACAAGTGACTTTAACATATAAAATAATACAGTAACCTGTAATAAGCTTCATTCTGTATGTAAGCATGGATACGACAACAACTAAATGCGGCATTATAAAATCCAGGAACGCTATTCGACGCAAGTTACTCGAACTGAAGACTGGTCAGATCGATACTGAAAATTTTTTGTGGATTCGTTAAGACCTGTGACGGATACTATAGAAAAAGTTTTCTTACCTCAGCGACTTCAGCATCAGCAGCAACAGCATTCTTCTGAATCGATCCCCACATTGTCATTCTGTTTTCGAGTTAGGACGCTAATGACCAAGTCGTCGACGCGCCCTAAAGCACCACCACCACCAACAACAACAACTACTACTACTACTACTACTACTACTACTACTGAATCGATCAAAGTGTTCTTGAGTTCTCTAAAGCGAAGTCAACGAGATTATGATTCAGTGTATGGTGTTCGAAAGAAGAATGATTCTCTATTGATTGGAAATTCACCCATGTCTATTGGAGAAGATGTTATTATAATAGATGGCACTGAATATGAGAGGACACAAGGGTTAATGGAACTGTTGTTTTCAAAAACCCTAAAATATATACCAACAAAGACTTGAAAAGCTATTCAGAAATATTAAACACCACAAGTGCCCACAGAGTAAAATTTAATCCATCCGGTAAAGTTCGGAAGCTCGCAAACAATAACAAGTATAAAAACATGATCTCTAAACTTGTCAGTCAGTCTGGTTCCGGCCTTCTCTCCATGAAGGAATATGTGTACTGGGACGACCCGAATGAGCTCGTTGAGCGACTGAAGCTACTTACATCAACCATATCGGCAGGACATACAGCACACACCAATGAAATTTTGTCAGTGATTAGAGAACTTCGTGAGAGAGACATCATATTGTAACATGGATCAAGTTGCAGCAGAACTCCATAGACCTGCAAGTAAGAATTTTCCAAGGCGACGTGTAATCATCAAAGGACTTGACGATCTATGGCAAGCTGATATTGAAGAAATGATCCCTTACTCCTGTAAAAACAGGGGCTTCAAGTATATACTGATGGTGATCGATACATATTCAAAGTTTGCATGGGCAGTTCATATCAAGACCAAGACGGCTAGTGTTGTTGTCGATGCTATGAAGAATATACTAAGTGATAACCGTGTTCCTAAAAATTTGCAAACTGACCACGGAAAGAAGTTTTACAATTCAAAGTTCAAAACACTCATGACTGATAATGGTATCAACCATTACTCGACATATACTCATCTGAAAGCATCAATAGTTGAATGACTCAACAGAACTATCAAGAATGCGATGTGGCAAGAATTCAGTAGACGTGGTTCACATCGTTGGATTCAACTTCTTCCTCAGTTAATATCCTAATTACAATAATAAGTGGCACAGAACCATCAAAATGAAACCTTGTGATGTTAAAGATAAATCTCTACTTTCAAAAGTGTACAGTCATATTAAGCTTACTACTCCAGCAAAATTCAAAGTTGGTGATCATGTTAGAATTAGTAAGTTATATGCCAAACTGGTCAACTGAAGTGTTTACCATCAGTAAAGTGAAATTAACAAATCCTGTAACTTATTTGCTTAAAAGATTATCAAGGTAAACAGATTGCAGGAGCATTTTACCAGCAAGAATTACAGCTAACAAGACTTACAAGTACATTTTTAGTTGAACGAGTGATAAGGAGAAGGAAAAATATGATCTTGGTGAAGTGGTTAGGTTTTGATAAATCACATAACACATGGATTCATAAAAAAGATTTAATCAGAAAAATGTAAAAAATAATGTACAATATTTCTTTTTAATAAACATATATATGTACAAATTTTTTATTTATTTATATAAATCGTAATGATACTCCTAGAGTACAGCAGCAGCCAATTTTTTTTCTCTATATTTAACAAACTTACAGTCTATGTTATTTTTTACAATTTACAGAGCAAACTTACAGATCATATCTACAATATACGGATTTTTTTTCACAATGTTCTATATATTACTTACAGAGCATTTTTACTCAACAAACTTATAGTATTACAGTGTTTTCGGGCTATGCACAGCTTTTTGATTTTTTGTACACATATACATATGACTCGATATAAAACAAAAGTGCACTGCATGTGAGTTTCTCTCTCTGTAAAACACACAAAAGTATTTTTTTTATATATACCAAAAATTATTTACACCAGCGGTCTAAGCACAAAACAATAGTGCACCGCATTTATATTTATATATGTACAACACATCTATTTACAATTTTTGCAGCAGTCTACGCAGTGCACTATACATATATACACACACAGGATAAATGGTACATTTTATCTTCACTCACACACTATTTACAAACATTCACCCATTATTTACAGAATCAGGAACACACTTGTGCCCCTACGGTAGGGTCTCTATCCCGTCGGGGAAAATGTACCGCTTATTATCATAATTATAGGGGAGTGGGGCAGGGGGCGAGGCGGGTGACCTATTTAATATGAAACCGGCTTTATTATACTACTAGCGTGGTATTGTAGCTGGTCTAATTTCCGTAGCTGTTGTTGCGGAGCGTTTCCATAAACGATGCTTCCGTATTCTATGCGTGATCTTACCAGTGATCTATATAGTAGGAGACAGGTTGCGGGATCTGCTCCCCACCAGGTGTGCGCTACTGCGCGAAGTATGTTCCAGAGCGATGCTCTTCCTGGCAGTTAAATGGTCCACATATGCAATTCAGGAGAGTTTGCTGTCAAAAATTACAGCAAGGAACTTAACAGTTGCGCGTACTTGAAAAATACATTGTCCCAGGCATATATATATGATCGAGCGGGTGTGGGTTCCGTTTGTGAGTAAAGACTACTACTGATAAGTTCAGCCCGAGTTCATGTAACCATGTGGTTAATTTTGTCACTGCCTCCGTGATCCACTTGCTTATCATCCAAGAACACGTGGAGTAGACATATATACAAACGTCATCAGCATATTTCAGGGTCTTGATCTGTGATCTCAGTATTGTTTCAAGTTCTCTGGTGTATATGATATATAATAAAGGGCTGAGTATAGAGCCCTGCGGTATACCTCAGTTTACCGTGAAAGTTCCACATAATGAGTTATTCTTCGAACGGACATACGAGGCATGTTTTTTTAAGTAAGGTCCGTTTTGTTATAGACATTAGTAGTTCGCGCTGCAGACCGCAACGAGCGCGTGCGCCGTGTACCGGCATGCCTCAGGAACAACTGTGCTCAGTTTCAGCTCTTTAGCTAACCTGTACGGTTCTGTTCTGTACTTTCTAAATATTTAAGACTATCAACTCGCCCGCCGCGTGTGAGGTTCGATCAGTGATACGGTTTTTGTAAGCAAGGAACCTGTCTGCTGCAGAAATTCATCGACAGATTTGCGAAGTGTACTGTGATACTGTTATGAGTGAAAACAAAATGCATAAGTGGGTATGAGAATTCAAAGATGGCCGTGACAACGTTCATGATGAGGACCGCTCCGGTCGCCCTTCTTCGATTACAGACGATTTGGTGGCTTCAGCTGAAGCGAGGATTCGGGAGAAGAGGCACTTCACAATAATAAGTCACTCAAACGAATATCCTGACGTGTCGAGATCAGTGCTTTACAAAATTGTTTCTGACCACCTAAAGTTTAGGAAACTGTGTTCCCGTTGAGTCCCGAAACTCCTAACAGAGGACCACAAAAACCAAAAGGTTTGAGTGTGCGATGAAGTTCTTGATTCGTTATCACGAAGAAGGTGACGGCTTCTCGAATCAGATTCGTAACCGGAGACGAAACATGGTTTTTTTTTTTAATTTAATTTAATTGCAATGGAGCACAGGCTCCGGTGGCAATATTCCCTACACACCCATCTTCCCCCTATCCTGCACCCACCTACATTTGCCCTCTACAAATTTTATCTTTAAATTCCTTCAAAGTTTTCGGTAAATTATTCATCATTTCTCTTGGTAACTCATTCCAATCCCTGACACCCTTACCTAAAAAAGAGAATCTTCCCACACCCTTGTGCCTGAAATCGAGTGCCAGCTTGTGGTCATGGTCATCTTTTCCCTTCCATGCACTACTTTTCATACCTATTGCAATATCTTTCCATGCCTCATCACCAGTATATGCCCTGTACACTCCCATGACCCTCCTCATCCTCCTCCTGTCTTGCAATGAATCCCATTCCAGCTCCTTTATCATATCCGTCACTGATTGCATTCTGCGATAATTTCCAGAAACAAATCTAGCAGCCCTTCTTTGCACCCTCTCCAACTCCTGTATTTGATACGTAAAATGAGGGTCCCATACTACACTACCATATTCGAGCAATGGTCTGACCAAAGTTTTGTAACCCAATTCCTTGACTTCTCTCGTACATCCCCTCATCACTCTCTCCAACAAGTGCAGAACTTTGAAACCTTTTCCTACCACCTGTCCTATGTGTCCTGCCCAGTTAAGTTTGTTATCAAAAGTAATTCCAAGATATTTGCATTTCAAGTCTTCAGCAAGCAATTCTTTCCCCACCTTATATTCATAATTAACCTTTTGTTTTTTATTTGTGTATCTAATAAGCTGACTCTTCTTTGCATTTATCTTCATTCCATGTTTACCAACCCAATTAGATATCCTGTCCAGATCACCCTGCAACTGTTTACAATCCTCTATCGTTTTGATTCTTTTATACAGCATTATGTCATCTGCAAACAATCTAATTTCAGATAGTAAACAATCAACACAATTATTCATTAGAATAATGAATAGCAATGGTCCCAATACGCTACCCTGTGGCACACCCATTTTTACTTCCACTTCTTTTGATACTACATTTCCTACCCTAACTTTCTGTTTTCTACCTTTTAAAAATTCTTCTACCCAGCAAATCACTTTCTTATCCACTCCAATGGTTTTTACCTTATTTACTACCATTTTATGGCTTACTCTGTCAAACGCCTTAGACAGATCTAGTGCTACACTATCAATTTGGCCTCCCTTGTCCATTTCATCTGAAATATCTTGCATATATCCCACCAACTGAGATTCGCATGAATATCCTTGCCTGAAACCATGTTGCCTGCTTGAAAACCAATTACGTTCCTCACATATATTTCTGATGTGGTTGCATATCAATCTTTCCATTAATTTACCTACCACTGATGTCAAACTGATTGGCCTGTAATTCTCAACTCTATTTCTCACCCCTCCCTTATGTACCGGTACTACTATTGCACTTTTCCAGTCCTGTGGTAAGCAGCAAGTGTCTAGACTCAATTTAAATAATATTTCAAGATAAGGTACAATGTCACATCCGGCTATCTTTAAGATATCTGTAGTAATATTATCTTCACCAGCCCCTTTATGTTTTTTCAGCTTTCTTATTTCCTTCATGATTTCCTCAGGATGGATATCAAATTTTTTACTATCGTCATTTCTAATTGTGTTGTTAAGCTCGTTCTCCGAATTAGACCCTCCTGTTTCTGATTCATTGTCCCTAATGCTTTCACTGAACCAGTTACTTAAAATCTCTGCCTTTTTCAAATCGTCAGTAACTTCTTCTCCATCCTTATCTATAAGTGTCTCTACATCCTCCCTTCCCCTCAGTTTCCTGATATAGCCATAGAAATTTCTAGATGCATCAGTCAATGGTCCCCCTGCACTGACAATACTCTTCATAAACCCATCTTTAGCCATTTTCTTTGCTGTTATTAAGTCCTTGTTTAGTTGTTTTAAATATTCCCTACTACCCTGCTGTCTCTTAACTCTGTTATGTTCTTTTCTTACCAACCTCTTTAACCTCCTCACTTCCCTATTATAGTACATAGGTTCTCTACTTCTCTTTATTTTTTGCTTTGGAATAAATTTTTCTTCCCCCTTTCTTATTATCTCCTTGAACTCTTCCCACCTTGACTCTACTGTACCTGAGCCTTCCTTCCATTTGCTGAATTGTTCTCTGAAATATCTCCTCAAATTTGAAACCTGTGCCTTTTTATAATTGTACCTATTTCCCCCTTCAATTTTGGCTGCTGGTTTACTGAATCCTCTAATATCCATCAGAACTGCTTCATGATCACTTATTCCTTCAGTTACTTGATACCTCAAAAGGTTTTCATCGGGCTTAATTAGAAATATATCCAAAATATTTTGTCCCCTAGTGTTTTGCTCAACCACTTGTGTAAATCCTCCTTCCCTTATTAAGATATTTGCAAATCTTTGTTCCCTTGTGTTATTTATCTTATTCCCTTCCCAGTTTACACCTGGTAAATTTAAATCCCCGCCGATGATGATCATTCTATTCTCACCTCTGAAATCTGAGTATGAATTTAATTTCTCCCCAAGAGCCTCATCCTCTTCTGTCATTCTTCCACTGCGGTAAACAGCCAACACTCTGATTTTTTCTTTTTTATTACCCCAGAAATCTACCCCAAGTAACTCATGGTCTTGATCTATGAACGCCAGTGAACTGTGGTAGTTTTTGCTAACTAGTATGAAGACTCCTCCACCAATTGCTCCTCTATCTCTGCGGTACACTCTGTAACCATCAGGAAAAACCTCACTGTCTAGTACTTCTTCTTTTAACCAACTCTCTACCCCAATTATTACTTGTGGTTCGTGCATCTCTATTAAGTTTGCAAATTCGATTACTTTGTTCATTATACTTCTACAGTTTACCATTAACACCCTTACTACTGGCTTTACATTTTCAGAATTTATCTCCTCTTTCCCACTTTTACCGCAGTCAGTTATTGTTTCAGCCATTTCATCTATTTCTTTAATATCTGTGACTTTCCCCATCGCGAATCTGCAATCAGTATCACTTTGATAATCTATTTCTGTCCCTTCACCAGCAGCCCCTAACCTAAAAAAGGCACAGTCCTGACCCCATCATCACTGGAAACGGGCTCCCTCACTGCTTTAGCTAACAACTCAGAAAGTACTCCCTTCCCCCTTCTATTTAGGTGTAGGCCATGCCTAGTGAAACCCCACCTACCAATGGTGTTCACAGGCACAACCCCCAACACAGAACTAATGCCTTTCCCAAGTAGCACTTCCGTTTCCACATTAACCCGCCTCACAGCATAGTTCAATTGTGGCCGGTCATGGCGACTTAGGACCTGCATGAGCTCCACCCTGGTATGCTGTGCCTCCTTCACCACCTTCCTCAGGTCACTCTCTATACTATAACTCGCGTTTCTATCAATACTATTTCCCGCACCTCCCACTATCACTACTCTATCATCCTTAGTGAAACTCCTACAAAGGGAACCTATATCCTCTATTACCTGGCCTAATGTTGCACTAGGTTTGAAAAAGCTTGTGACCTGATATCCTGTACCTAACTGATCCTGCAGAAGAGGGCCTACACCTCTCCCATGGCTACTACCTAGCAGCAGAACCCTTTTTTTTCCTATTCTTGCCCTGCACGCCCTTATTCCTAAAGGTCTGCTGCATCTTACCTACTCCTACTCCTACATCTACATGAGGCTCTTCTCCTCCTGACTCTGGCAACAGGTCAAACCTATTTTTTCCCACAATTACTGAAGTGTCTGGCTTGTTCATCCTGTTAACCATGATTCTCCTACGACCTGTTACCAGCTCCCACCCATCCTTATCAACTTCCTCCAACCCACTATCTCTACTTTCTGCCTCTACAGCTTGAGCCTCGACAAGCTCAGCCCCCACAGGCTGTGCCTGTGCAGTCTGAGCCTCCACAGGCTGAACCTCCACAGGCGAGGCCACCACAGACCACGCCTGCAGAGGCTGAGCCTCCACAGGACGAGCCTCAAGAACCCTGATCCTTTCACGCAACTCCCTAATCGTTTCGCCCATCTCCCACATCCTATCATCCCTAAGACACAGTGAACAAAACCATGGGAGAGCCTCATTTATTTCCCCCGTTTCCTCTTCCCCACATGCCCAGTGAAACCACTTCTTACACCAACTACAACCCATCCCCTTCGCAACGTACCTACGACAGGCGCCACAGTTTCCAGTCATGATTTTCCCAAATACTTCAACCTTCTTCTAAACAAACCTTAAATTTATTTGATAAAGTAGTCTTATAAAGTTTATACTATATTTTTTAACGTTTTTTACTAAATATGATAGGCGCTATACTCGACTAACTGTTGAATTGTTATATATATTTAATTTGATTGAAGTTTTATGAAAAACGACTAGGTAATTAAACTACTTAAGAACCAATGAATAAAACTTAAGCTAATGGATTTCGAAACAAACTTAAGATGGTAGGTCGATACTATTTAGTGCTAATGTGGATAACAACTATTTTGTTACTTATGAAAGTTAAAAAAAAGGTGGAATTTTTTTATATATATTAGATGGCAATTAAACACTATTAAATTTCAGACAGAACACGTTAATTATTAGAACGTACGTTTTTGTTATCGTAAACTTGATATCGATAGTCGATCTTAACGATGATGTAACCTATGGTAACCTATGTGAGTAACTAAATGCTATATATGAATACTTATGTTTATTATTTATAGTTGATTTTATTACTATTCCGGAACTAATTAATTAAGACACTGTGTTATTTTAAACCTAATAATGCCTTAATATAGGACAATACAGAAAGCTTTAACAATCGAAATTCAAACTAGTGATTTGAACTATTTTTGACGGTATATAAGAAATTTAACAAAATAACTACAAAATAACTTAAACTACTATTTTTACCTATGCTATAGTATTATAGTAATCTAACTATCAAGCTTATGCTAAGTTTAATCCAATGAAACGTGCAATAACTAGCAATAACGTTAACAACAATGACGCGAAATTTAAAAACTGTTATTTATGGTGTAATCTTAAATAATTCTTCTTGCTAGCAATAATTCTAAGAGTTTAGATGATAATTAATGATTTTAAAATAATTTAGTCTACAAAAACTTAGCTGATGAATGCAAAATCGCAGTTTGATGAGCAGCTCTCGACAGACACAGCCAATCGATCGCACAACCAGAGAGGTAAGTCTATCACGCCCGAATCGAAGCAACAGAGCATGGAAAGGAGACACACACACTCGCCTGTAAAGGTGAAGGCCAAACAGACTCTGTCCCAGCGCAAAATCATGGCGTCGGTGTTTTGGGATAGGCATGGTGTTTTGTTGGTCGACTTCATGCAGCGAGGACCCACTATCAATGCAGAAGCATACTGCCAAACCCTGAGAAAGCTACGCAGAGCGATTCATGACAAAAGACGCGGCATGCTGACAAAGGGAATTGTCCTTCTCCATCACAATGCAAGACCTCACACTGCAGGTCACACCCATGGAGGAAGGAAATACGGAGAAGTGACGTTAAATCGGTGAAGCAGGCTCGGGCATGCGCAGTGGCGGCAGCGGCGATATTGCGCTTCCAAACAATTGCGATGTTCACATTCTGTTAGATGTAGTGATTATTTCATTTTGTAATGTATATAAGTGTTTTTAATGCCATCTTGTGTTGCGTACAGTTGCACAAATAGACCAGACAGGAAAGAACATGGAATATCATTTCATAAGTAAGTTGAATTCTAAGTATCGTTGTTGAAGTGAGCTGTAGAAGTTGCAAACTTCGCTGCCTGTCTATAAATATTTAGTCATAGCTCTCAATGGGATGACTTTGTTCTCAAATTTTTGTTGGTGTAGTTTAGAAAATCAGCATACCTTGCTATTTTGCACATAATAGACTAGCATTACTTTTTAACGAGTGTTGAAAATGAGATTTAAGGGTGTGTGTTTTACATTGCGATTCAGTGAATTTAGTATTGCGCTTTCTTTCGTCACGTTGCAGTTTATACTGTATGATGAAATGAAATGTGTTAAATTATGCTATGCAATCTAGGAATCTTGATGAAGCAAACGATGTTGTTACTGCAAATACAGTTTGCGATTCAAATACGCGTGTGTGGGTATGTCTACATAGTTTGATTCTATAGCGACAATTTAATGGAGATTGTGGTTAGGTCTAAATGCAGTCTGTACCAGAATGGTTTTGTTCTTCCATGAGGGACAAAGAATTTATCTATTGCTGTTAGTAATTTCATGAGAACCAAGTTAGTGACAAAGCGTATATCGCGGTGGAAACTACTTCCAGCCATTTCCAATTAAGCTTACGATGTATGTTAACAAATCAAATCAAATCAACTATTTTTATTCTGGTCTAGGCCACATTTCAACCTAACCACAAGTGGTAGAAAAAAACTGAAATATCCATTCTGCATGTAATTGATTGAAGCTATGGCAGAATTAACTTTTGGTCCAGGCCGCATATCAACCCAATCCCAGTATATCCCGAAAACTAAGCAAGATATCGAAAAATTTTATTCTTTTTTTTTCGATTTGTCTCGTCGTGTTACATAAGAATCGATCATTAAATTTGACTTTTGCGAAATGTTTCTTCTCCATTTCAACTCAAGACACCTCACTTTTGATACAGTATATCTCTAGAACTAGGTGAGATATCAAAAAAATTTATTCTTTATTTTTCATTTGTCTCGTCTTTTTAAATAAGAATCCATCATCAAATTTGACTTTGACCAATTGTTTCTTCTGAATTTCAACCAAAACCATTTCACATTTGGGACAGAATATCTCGAAAACTAAGCAGGATATCAAAAAAAAATTATTCTTCATTTTTTATTTGTCATGTCGAGTTACATAATAATCCATCACCAGATTGCGGCGTCACGTTTATCCTAGAGTCCCCTTGAGATTTTTGTACATATTCCCCGTGTCTGTATGGAAGCGGCCATGCCCCCTCCACTCCGGCCATACCCCCCCCCCCCACTCCTCCTCCACCATGCTTCACTTCAATGCGTGGTGAAGTTCTCTTGCGTCGTCTCCATATATTTCCTTCCTCCATGGTCACACCCGCGATTTGTTGGACAGTTTTGGCTGGGAAGTTTTAGACCACCCACCCTACAGTCCGCCGAGCGATTACCATCTGTTCCTTCACCTTAAACAACACCTCAGTGGCAACCGTTAAAATGATGACGACGACGTGAAAACGGCAGTGAACTCTTGGTTATCGCAGTAGGCGGCAAGTTTTTATAAAGAGGGTATTTTAAAATTCGTTGTGAGGCATGATAAGTGTTTGAAGAAACTTGGCAAGTATGTCGATAAATAGAACAAAGTATGTACTTTCTGAAAATAATTTTACTTTTTTGAAATAACCTTTCGTTGTGTAATTATGTTCAAACGGACCTTACTTAAAAACACGCCTCGTATATCGTGCGTTGATGGAGGAAGCCGTATATGCCTTGCAGTAGAGGTGTTGGGAGGCCCATCTTTTATAGTTTTCTCATAAGGATAGTAAGCTGTACATTATCATATGCACCTGAAATATCCAGAAATAGTCCTAGTAGGTATTCGTGATTTTTAATTGAGCATTCGATGTCTGTAGTTAGTATGTCTATAGTGCTGCGAGATTTCCGAAAGCCGAACTGTGATATTGGTAGTTGTTTTGGAGTGTTCCAGCCACCATTCAATGCAGTGTTTCCAAAGGCGTTCTGCTGTTTTGTATACGCGTGATAGTAATACAATTGGACGGTACTTTGACTATCGTAAAAGAAATTAAAAAATGATAATGGTCATGGAATAACTTATAGAAAACTTTTTATAAACACTAACGATATCGCGGGGAACAGCAAGTAGAGTTAAGGTAGGACAAGTAGGTCGTTTATTCTTTCTTTCATACAATTTTTTATTAATTATTCTTCGGCCCATTTTCTTCCGTGTAAATTTCTTAATCTTGAAATTTTGTTTATTATTTAACTAAATTATCTTTTTTGTTTATAGGCAAATACCTTCAACAACATGTATCGATCGATTCTACGAGCAGAAACATACTAATTCATTATTGGATGTTGGCATGTGTTTAAATTTTGACTGTCAAATTGATGACGATCTACGTTTTAAATTACTGAGACATCCTTGAAATTCTAGTAACACATACAATTTAAAAAATGTTGTAAATCTTAAAGCTATAAGAACCTTTCAGTCTCAATGGCTTACAATCTACCTGTGGTTGGTCTACTCAGCTATAGCAAAAGAACCGTTATTTCGAATATGTGTTCTGTTTTGGCATTCAGTGCAGCGCGGTCTACAAGGACAGTTTATCGTTTCTACTTTAATTAATTTAATTTAATTTAATTGCAATTGAGCACAGGCTCCGGTGGCAATTTCCCTACACACCCATCTTGCCCCTTTCCTGCACCCACCTACATTTGCCCTCCACCAATTTTATCTTTAAATTCTTTCAAAGTTTTCGGTAAATTATTCATCATTTCTCTTGGTAACTCATTCCAATCCCTGACACCCTTACCTAAAAAAGAGAATCTTCCCACACCCTTGTGCCTGAAATCGAGTGCCAGCTTGTAGTCATGGTCATCTTTTCCCTTCCATGCACTACTTTTCATACCTATTGCAATATCTTTCCATGCCTCATCGCCAGTATATGCGCTGTACACTCCCATGACCCTCCTCATCCTCCTCCTGTCATTCAATGAATCCCATTTCAGCTCCTTTATCATATCCGTCACTGATTGTATTCTGCGATAATTTCCAGAAACAAACCTAGCAGCCCTTCTTTGCACCCTCTCCAACTCCTGTATTTGATACGTAAAATGAGGGTCCCATACTACACTACCATATTCGAGCAATGTTCTGACCAAAGTTTTGTAACCCAATTCCTTGACTTCTCTCGTACATCCCGTCATCACTCTCTCCAACAAGTGCAGAACTTTGAAACCTTTTCCTACCACCTGTCCTATGTGTCCTGCCCAGTTAAGTTTGTTATCAAAAGTAATTCCAAGATATTTGCATTTCAAGTCTTCAGCAAGCAATTCTTTCCCCACCTTATATTCATAATTAACCTTTTGTTTTTTATTTGTGTATCTAATAAGCTGACTCTTCTTTGCATTTATCTTCATTCCATGTTTACCAACCCAATTAGATATCCTGTCCAGATCACCCTGCAACTGTTTACAATCCTCTATCGTTTTGATCCTTTTATACAGCATTATGTCATCTGCAAACAATCTAATTTCAGATAGTAAACAATCAACACAATTATTCATTAGAATAATGAATAGCAATGGTCCCAATACGCTACCCTGTGGCACACCCATTTTTACTTCCACTTCTTTTGATACTGCATTTCCTACCCTAACTTTCTGTTTTCTACATTTTAAAAATTCTTCTACCCAGCAAATTACTTTCTTATCCACTCCAATGGTTTTACCTTATTTACTACCATTTTATGGCTTACTCTGTTAAACGCCTTAGAGAGATCTAGTGCTACACTATCAATTTGGCCTCCCTTGTCCATTTCATCTGAAATATCTTGCATATATCCCACCAACTGAGATTCACATGAATATCCTTGCCTGAAACCATGTTGCCTGCTTGAAAACCAATTACGTTCCTCACATATATTTCTGATGCAGTACGTAGGGGGACACTGATTTTATTGATAAGGTATTGGACAAATTTGGACAACAGCTTAGACGCCTTAAGTTATTATTCAAACAGAGTATTTTATAACAAAAATTTTATTTCTTAATGCTTTTCTGTGTATTTTCTTTCAAGAAAGGGGGGATTCAAGTGCACCCCCTTGCACCCCTCCCCTCCCGGCGCCCATGAGAACAGTATTTCTCCTCAGGAGTACCCTGAAAGTTCAGAACATTCTCAGGCAGAGATTATATAAAGCCGCCTTTTTCCTTGCTTCAACAGTGCTGGCCGATAATTGTAATCCAACAATCAGTACGTGTCATGACCCGAGGAATATTTTCAAAATGTAGTGTTTAAAAGTCCAATTCTCTCACCTCGAACAAACTTCGCGGACACTAATATCTGTTTTGGCATAGAAGAACATGATTTTTAATTCAGCTTCGCTTATGATGTGTTAAGAAGTCAACAATAGCAGCGTTTGAACAGTTCAACCAGCGCACTATAATTTGGGGTGCAAATCTAAGTATATTTGCAAGTATGAATGCCTTTAACCAGTGTTGTGACTTGAAGAATAACCTGCCCTCTTCATATACGATCTCGAATGTCCGATTCAGCCTTCAACAATATTTCTAATGTGAAATCTGATACCAGTATTAAATTCATTCACTTTCAAAGAAAATATCAAATTAATATCAAGTAGTAACTTTTTATTTGGATGTGTAACCTCTCCATTGTTATCTGTTTCAGTAATAATTGGGAACAGATTGGCGACCAAATGATAGTATATGAACCGAACAGCATCTTTAAGAACAGGTATCAGAAATATCACTTAACAGGCATCACAATCAAGTTATTGTGTGAATATTGCATAACACAAGAACGTTTTATGATTACACTATGTACCCATATACAAGGATCAGCCAGAACATTATGATCACCTTCCTAATAGCCTGTATGTCCGCCTTTGGCACGGATAACAGCAGTGGCACGCCTTGGAACAGAAGCAATGAGGTCTTTGTAGGTTTCTGGAGATAGTTGGCAACACATCTGCAAATAGAAGTCACCTAATTCCCGTAAATTCCTGGGCGATTAGCTCTGACGCCAGGTTCAACCACATCCCAGATGTTTTTGGTCGGGTTCAGATCTGGTGAGGTGGGCGTCAAGCACATTAACTCGCCACTCCTCCAGCCAATCCATCACACTCCTGGCCTTGTGACATGGTGCATTATCTTGTTGATAAATGCCACTGCCATTGGGAAACATGGTCAACCTGGAGAGGTGTACAACCAGTGTAAGATACTTACTGGCTATCATGGTGCCTTACATGAGCACCACTGGATGCATGGATACCCATGTGAATGATCCACAAAGCATAATTGAGTCGCCACCAGCTTGTCTCCGTCCCGCAGTAAAAGTGTCAAGATGCTGTTCGCCTGGAAAACGACGGATTCACACCTTCCTATCAGAATGATGAAGAAGGTATCAGGATTCATCAGATCACGCAACACTCTGCCACTGCACCAATGTCCAGTGATGACGGTCATGTACCTATTTCAGTTGTAGTTGTCAGTGTCATGGTGTTAACATCACATGCATGGGTTGTTGGCTGCATAGGCCCATCGTTAGGAGTGCACAGAGCAGTGTATGTTCAAACACACTTTTACTCTGCTCAGCATTAAAGTTTGATGTTAGTTCTGGCACAGTTTGACGCCTTTACTGTTTTACCAGACTGCCCAGCCTACGGTGTCTGACATCTGCATTGAGGGGTGGCCACCCAACCCTTCGACATTTGGGCGTGGTTTCACCTTGGTTTCGCCACTTTTTGAAGACACTCACCATAACACTCCTCAAACACCTGACAAGTCGTGCAATTTCTGAAATGCTCGTGCCGAGGCCATCACAACCTGCCCTTGTTCAAACTCAGATAGATCGCGCGCCTTTCCCATTCTAAACGCGGATAGCACACTAACTGAAACTACATGCACTGTGTGTTTGTCTGACTAGCAGTCATTCCTCATCAGGTGACGTTGTTATCTCCTGGATGGATTTATATCGATAGTAGGTAGATGGTCATAATGTTCTCACTTATCAGTGTATTAGGCAAGCTCATAAAAAAAATATTAACCCATCCAAAAAAATTGAACCAAACATTATTATTATTATTCCTTGCTAAATTTTCTACTTTTAAAATAAGAGCTATTATTATCATACACATACGATATGCAGTTTGAACAAAAATGTGAAGATATGGAAAGACCAAACGACTAACACATCCACCTCCAGCAAAATAACATTAAATAAAATACATGTAAAATATTGGTAAAAATCTAACACGTTAATTAAAAAGTCATGAGGGCAAATCTGTGGAACCTGTTTATAAAAGTGCACTCGCCAAACGAATTCAACATCATGGCATAATAGTATCAAATAAACAATATAGGGGAAGCTAGAAAAATAAAGAAATAAAATTTTTGTATTAATTCTTTCTCTGTTTTCCCTTAAGTATGAAGGTGAAGACAGGCACTTTTAGCTTTGGTGCTGGAAGTAATAAAAAAAAAAAAAAAAGTATTTCATCCCTAGCTTCTACATGGCACCATCTTAGTACTCAGCATAAATGAACTTGAACAACTATGTTAAACAATTAGTGTTTGAACACAATTCAAAACTGCAGAATTTAAACACAAATACATGATAGTTAAACAAACCCCAATAAAAATTTGATTTTTTTTATATTTAAATTCCTGTAAACTAGAACATGTATGTACATATTTTGCTTCAAATTTGTGATTTAATGAAGTGTTTTTGTATAATTTACAAGAATTCAGTTGACATCATTATTGCCTGTTAGTGCCTTTTCACCTATTGTCAGCATACCATTACACCAGTATTTCTGAAACTCTAATAACAAAGTTTTGCTGTTTAGAATATGTTTTTAAATTGAGTATACTTTCGCTTGCTAAATCAAATGGGAAAATTTTGTGCACAAGACAAAGAAATCAGATACTTCAGAAATTGTGAAGAGTTTACCTGTAACCAGAGTCAGCAGGGAAAGAGCCTCATGTATGTGTAGTAATAGACAAGGTGCAACAGGCCTGTATGAAGCATGCAAAGAAAATATGGGAAGAAAAGGATTTGTTGCCAGGTATTCGTTTGGGGAGAGGTGTAAGCCCTCTTCTGCAGTATCAATTAGGCAGAGGATAAAAGGTAGCAAGTTTTTTCAAACTTAATAAAACATTACGACAGATTGTAACATTTCTCAGAATTTCACATAACGGAATCAGTTTCAAAAATAGCAAGCTTAGTTGAAGTATATGATACCGCAATTTTAAAGTCATTTTTACAGTACACAGACGGAAAAAAAAATCCCAACACCAAGAAAAAATTATTGTAGAGTAATGAAATTTGGACAATGCATTTGTCAAGTTAACATGTTTAATTGATTAAATTTTCAAGATCACAGGTTAATTTAAGCTCAAGAAAATGCATTTCAAATGTGAAATACTGTTAAATTAATAGCCGGTGTAACCTCCAGAATTTTGAATGCAAGCCTGCAAACGTGAATGCATTGTGTCATACAGGTTTCGAATGTCACTTTGTGGTATGGAGTTCCATGCTTGTTGTACTTGTGCTGTCAATACTGGGACGGTCAGTGCTGGCTGTGGATGATGCTGGAGTTGTCGTCCAATGATATCCCATACGTGTTCAATTGGAGACAGATCTGGTGATCTCGCAGGCCAAGGTAACATGTCGACACTCTGTAGAGCACGTTGCGAGACAACAGCGGTATGAGGGCGAGCGTTATCCTGTTGAAAAACTCCCCCTTGAATGCTGTTCATGAATGGCAGCACTACAGGTTGAATTACCAGACTGACGTACAAATTTGCAGTCAGTGTGTTTGGTATAACCACAAGAGTGCTCCTGCTGTCATAGGAAATTGCTCCCCAGACCATGACTCCAGGTGTAGGTCCAGTGTGTCTAGGCCGCAGACAGTTTGGTTGCAGGCGTTCCCCTGGCCTCCTTCTGACCAACACTCGGCCATCACTGGCACCAAGGCAGAACCTGCTTTCATCAGAAAACACAACAGATCTCCACTCCGTCCTCCAATGAGCTCTGGCTTGACACCACTGGAGTCGCAAACGGCGATGGCTTGTAGTCAGTGGAATGCACGCTACAGGGCGCCTGGCTCGGAGCTGTCCTTGAAGTAACCGATTTCTAACAGTTCGTTGTGTCACTGTGGTACCAACTGCAGCTCGAATTTCTGTAGTGCTGCCATTCATGAACAGCATTCAAGGGGGAGTTTTTTCAACAGGATAACGCACGCCCTCATACCGCTGTTGTCTCGCAACGTGCTCTACAGAGTGTCGACATGTTACCTTGGCCTGCGAGATCACCAGATCTGTCTCCAATTGAACACGTATGGGATATCATTGGACGACAACTCCAGCATCATCCACAGCCAGCACTGACCGTCCCAGTATTGACAGCACAAGTACAACAAGCATGGAACTCCATACCACAAAGTGACATTCGAAACCTGTATGACACAATGCATTCACGTTTGCAGGCTTGCATTCAAAATTCTGGAGGTTACACCGGCTATTAATTTAACAGTATTTCACATTTGAAATGCATTTTCTTGAGCTTAAATTAACCTGTGATCTTGAAAATTTAATCAATTAAACATGTTAACTTGACAAATGCATTGTCCAAATTTCATTACTCTACAATAATTTTTTTCTTGGTGTTGGATTTTTTTTTCCGTCTGTGTAATTTTTGTAATGATTCCAAGTAATATATCTGATACAAGCAATAGTTGAAGTTTAAACAGTGAATTCAGGTGATAAATTCATTTAAACAACTTATAGAAAAACTTAACCTCAGGTTTGGACACATAATATTTGGTTTCAAATAACTTCGCTAAACTAGTATTTTTCGTCATTTTAAAATATATTTAGGTGAATATACAGCCAGAAGACACTAAAATTTGTTCACAGAAAATCTTACTTAGTGTTTGAACATATTAATAAGTGATATGCTGGTAAAGAATTTTTTCACATAATTTTTTACTCTAAAATCAAATAATTCATTTGTTAGAAAACACCTAAGAAATCAGTTTGTAGAAATAAAGTAGCGTAATTTCGGTTGAAGCAACAGTTTTGGAGAATTTCAGGTAGTTTAAAGATAGTTTTGGAATATTATAAAGTATAGCAAGACATATGCTTCATGGAAAAGTTAAATATTTTAGTTACATTCAGTAATTCACGAAAAGAGATTGTGTTCAGAGTGAAGTTTAATTAAATTCAAAGTTTTCTGAATAAGTTTCATTTAAATATATCAAGGCATTTAATTGTGATAGAGTGAAATAAGTCTTGGCACCAGAAACGCTTTGTCAGTACAGCTTGGATTGAACCACATTCGCTTGGATGAATATTTTAAAAATTCGTAGTAAATCTAGGAATGCACTTAGAGACTCCAAATTTTTACAGTAACCGTTTTTCAATATGGCAATTTGTTTGAAGCTACTTTAAAATCTGTATTTTGAATTATTTAAGTAGTCAGATTTTGTTTTTAACCTTTATTTGACTTTTTTTTTTTTTTTTTTAAATAAGCATTCTTTATTTGATATCAAGTGGAAGAATAGCAACTTGAGAATAGATTAAAATTTTTTCAGTGCAGTAAAGGTAATATTACAAAAGTTATGGTAATCACATCTAAATGATTCTTTTCTGGCAAAACTATTAGAGTTACGATATATTTTATAATAACTAAGGTTGATGTTTGTTATAATATCTAGCAACTCCCAAAATTTCGAAACGATAGGAACATTTTTAAGGTTCAAGGGCAAAAGAGATGACGAAAGATTGTTCGAGACTGATCTGATATCTGACACTTTGCGTGTAACCCGGAAGCGAAAACCGTTCTCACGGTCAGAAAGCATAAATACCACCTTAGAACCTGGCTTGGCCCCAGTCTTGGAGAAGCCGTTAGCGTGATGTGTGCTGAGCACTATGTAGAACGCAGTAGCTAGTTTGGATGTGCGGTGCGGCAAATAGTAACTTGGTGCGGACTTGTTTGACTTTTAAGATCGCGGGTGTAAGAAAAATTAAATACCTGAAGTAGTTAAAGAGTAACAGAGGGGTCGTGAGGTTGGTCTAACTCGAATGGTTAGTCGCATTTGCAAACTTTTCTTCTGTGACTTAATCTGATGCCTATTCAGTTAATGTCTTTGCAACACCATTCAAGAATATATTGATTTTTACACCAACTGACTCATAAACATTATTTACCTATACCTTTCCTTAGCTTAAGGTAAAAGATGAAGCTAAGTGGCAACCTTTCATTATAGTAAAACAATAGCTAGACATATCAAAGGCTATGGACGGTTAAAGTTGAGACAAAAGCTGTTGCCTCCATCTCAAGGCAAAATATAATTCTCACAAGATACTAAAAAATACAGGTCCCTTTGAGGGGTTTCACTGTGCCTTTTTTAGGTTACAGGGTCCTGATAATGGGATAATAATAGGAGACCCAATGTACACTGACTAAAGATAAATAATGAGAAAAATCATAAATGCTAAAAAATATATGAAGCTGAGGAAACAATAAGAGACAATGTTGTGAATGGGTAGGTGAAAGGTTTAAAGTACTACAAAGCCAGTTATAAGCCTGTAACTTGTGAACTGTAGGGGTTTAAAGAACACAGTAAAATTTGTTAAATCATTTGAAATACACAACCAAAACATATAGGAGAATTAAGTTTTTCCCGGTGTATGACTGACAAGAATTATTCTTGGGTATTCTACCGCATTATTTCTTCTGTCCACAACGTGAGATGTCATAGTAAAGCTACCTCTGCAACGACACAGCACTTCGACATGACGGAAGTATTACCTCAGACGTTGTTTTTCAGGGATTCTGTAATTAGAGAATCGCTGGAGATTCTACTAAGCACCAAAACATCAATAAAGATGGCGGTCTTTTCTTCAGTGAAGCTTGAAAGCCATTTTTTCTGCTGCCTCAACGGCGTTATGTAGCCCCGCTACTGTCTGTAGCTTTATCTACTGTATCATATTGGTTGGTTTTAGGAACATAATATACACGTTAGGGAAAAACCCGGCTTTGGCCATTACATAATGACCTTAGAGGGAAACCCTTGCTTATTCTTATCGCCTGGTGGGGATGAGCGTAGTTAACAACTGCGTGAGCAGTTGTACGACTATCCCTAGTTGATTTTCTTGTGGCTGGCACTGACAACGGTTGTTGTGTAGATGCTCATCGTGTCTGGTTAGGTGGTTTTGCTTGGTCAGATGGCCGTGGGTGGTCTTATCCTTCGTCGATCTTGGTGGCGTCGTGATCTTCTCTTTGCTGGTGTGGGGGCGGCTCCTGTTGATGGCCGCTTGCAGCTTCCTCCTCAGTGGGCAGCCCCCGTAGCTGGCCGCGTGGTCCATGGCGCAGTTGGCGCAAGTTGGTGTCGCTTCGCGCGGTCTGGTGCACACCAACACGCTGTGATTTTACCCGCAGCGAACGCACCAAACTTGGTTCCGGCAATCCTTCGATCGATGCCAGAATCCCTGGCACCTGAAGCATTGACGACTTCTTCCTGCGGGGATTCTTCTTGGTGCTTCGGCCGTTTTGCTGTGGGTAGTGGGAGGCTTTCATCTCGGGTGACCTCCGATGCTCGGTTGGTTGCTTCCTCTGGTGAAGCAGTGTTTGGGATGCTATCACTTTCCGGAAGCCCTGCGCCTCTGTACTGGACGAACTGGAATTGAATGCTGTGGCTCTCGAGGAAATCCTTAACCACCGTTAACTCTGATGGGCTCGCATATGTTACGAGCAGGTTGTCCGGTGTCAACCCTGTCGGCGCCCACGATGCCACTACTTGGTGGTCTGCACTAGGCGTGGCGTCGAGGTGATTGGGCAAGGACGGTGTTCTTAGAGATTCCGGTCCTTTAAGGTCGTCAGTAGTTTCGTCTTTTCTTGTGGTTTGCGACTCATCTTCCTGGCTAGACTAAGATGAAAGTTGGTGTGGTTCGCAATATAGCACTCGATGTAGGTCTTCAAAATAGTCATCCTCTCTGAAATCCTTGCTGAGGATGACAGGAAGGCTGACAAACCGTGACCAGTCTTTCTTCTTGTCAGTGATGGGCGTGGCGAGGTGACCGTACTTCTCGTCGCTGAGGATGCACAGGAACTTGTTTCTTGGTAATTCCCATGCATACTCTTTACTCCCGGACTTGACTGGGAGTTGGATTATGCATGGTTGAACCTGGGCGTCGAGGTATTTCTTCCACCAGCTTCGGGATGTGTACTGTCCTTTTGCCATGAAGATTTCGCTGTACTTGTCAGATGTACAACGGATGTAGATCAGTGTCTCCGCCTCATCAATGTCGGAGTCGTCGAATCCATCTTCAATTCTTGGTGACGACCATGTTGTCCATGATGAGTTTGCGGTGTCTGACCCCTGGGATCGACGTGAGCGGGTTCCAACATAGCTGCCCGCGTTAGATGTTTTAGGAGTGACGCACTGGGGAGACCGCACGTCGGCAGCGGTTGCGCAGGGTGTAGACTGAGACTCCCTGTGCTCATGTGCTGTGAACCCATGTTGCGCCGTAGCAACTTCGCCTGATGTCGACTCAGCTCGGCGTGAGGGTGTCTGCTGCGGTGAGACAGGACGCCGCTTCCTCACCATACTGCACGTTGTTGTCTATATATAGGGCACGAACCCGACGTAACACCTGCAAGCCAATCGTCCGGTCCAGACCCCGTGTGAACCCAGTTGACGCATTGGCCAATGGGAGAACAACGGAAAGCCTCTGCGGCAGCGGGATTTCGAGGGATTCACAGTCGATGCTGTGTGATCGCAGTGGTAGCTTCGCTATGACATCTCATCTGATGAAGGGATTTAGGTTGCTGCCGAAACGTTGTGGACAGAAGAACTTATACGCCAAATTCCTGAGAAGAATTCTTGACGACATTTCGGTGTCCTCATACTATTAAATATGAGGACACCGAAGTTCTGAGAAACACGTCTCACTTCTGGGACAGTGTATATAAGTAAACCATTGAGATCCGGCTATGGAGCAACCTCATAAACAAAGCCAAGCTTGGAACCTAGCATTGAAGCGGCTCCGCAAATACCAGAGCAGAGGCACTGTGCGCGACGGAGGTGGCGCACAAACTGATGGTCACCTACTCAACGCGCTGCAACGCACCACCCCCACCACCGCTATCGGAGCGCCGCGGCGGGAGTGAGAGGATGGGGTCAGATGGTATAAATATCGACGCCCTAGAGCAGATCAGCAGTCGCGTCCTGGACTGCGCTCCTCACGCCTACCAGTGGACGCTACCTGAAGATAATAGCATATTACGCCATGGAAAATTCGTACATCTGTGATCAATTGACCCGGCTGCACGCCCGACAAATCTTCCAGCAACTCTCTACCAGTTCACACCTGTTACTCATCGTATGTATCTATCCCAACGATTTGAGGGTCTTCCTCTTGCTCTTTTTAGGTTCCTTGGTATCCAGTCCAAAAC
This sequence comes from Vandiemenella viatica, assembly GCA_031002005.1. Taxonomy (NCBI): domain Eukaryota; kingdom Metazoa; phylum Arthropoda; class Insecta; order Orthoptera; family Morabidae; genus Vandiemenella; species Vandiemenella viatica. The sequence goes on along the minus strand of JARYHS010008074.1, from coordinate 272,670,311 downwards.
TGCCATAGTCCATCTGTAGTCTCTTTTTCGAGCTATATGACCAGCCCATAGCCATTTTTGGGTCTTCACTCTTTCTAAGATGTCTGTAACTTTGGTTATCAAACGAATGTAGACGGCCCTTTTCCCGTCTCTTCTTGTAAACCCTATCATTGCTCTTTCCATACTTCATTCTCAGTTTTTGCCTCATTTGACTGGTTTGGGTCCAAGTCTGGCAGGCATATGTGAGGACAAGTTATATACATTGTTCAAAGATTTGTTTTTTGTTTTTTTTTTTTTTTAAGATGTACTGGTATATTTGATTTAAAAACTATGGAATTTCTTCCATATGCTCTCCAGCCCAGCTTTATGCATCTGTAGATCTCAGACTTTGGGTTGCCTTTCATGTTGATCAGGCGGCCCAGATAGATGTACTGCCCTATGGACTCAATACCAGCTTCTTTCATGTCTGCCAAGTCTTTTCTTTATCTACCCATTGGTTTTCCATGTTTTTGCTTTTTGGCAGATTATTTTAAGGCTGCAAGCTGCCTCTAGTCAATTTATCAGTTCTTTTAGCTCTTTCATAGTGTTTGAGAGCAAAACTATACCACCTGAGAATCTTAAGTTGTTGAGATTTCTTCCATTTATTGTCAACCCTCTATTTTTCCATTGGATTTTTGACATTGCCAAATCCAGGACTGATGTGAATAGCTTGAGGATATAGAGTCTGCTTGTTTTACCCCTCTTCCTACTGGGAACTCTTTGGTGTCTTCAGCGATTTGACAAAGGCAGTGGAAGTACTGTAGATGTTCTACAGTATTTTGATATAGCCCGGATTCACATCTTGTTCTAGAACGTCTTGCATGATTGCTGAATGGTGGACTGAATCAAAAGCATTTTCAAAATCTATAAAGGACAAACAGAGTGGTTTCTGGTATTCATTCGCATGATTTATTACTTTGTGGACGACTTGGATGTGATCTATAGTGCTGAATCTTGACCTAAAGCTAAACTGTTCGATTTTTTGTACAGTGTCCAAGGTAGAACTGACGCGATTATTGATCACCTTTGTAAACACTATCTTAATGATAGGGTGCAGGCTGATGGGACGGTAATTCCTAATATTGTAACGACTACCTTTTTGTGTAGAAATACAATCATTGCTTTGTTCCAGGTAAACGGGATATTTTTATCTTAGAGGTATTGTGAAAAAGCTAGGTGTTTGTGGGTTTCTTATCTAGTCAATCGGAGTGTGTCAACAGATAGACCATCATAACCACTAGCTTTAATTGCATGCAGTGCAATCATAATTAGGCTGTATAAATTGTTCTGGAGCCTCACACCAGAGGAGAGCATTAAATTGAAGGAACTTCATTTTCTGGCGAAGTGTCAAGCTCCCAGAAAGTCCGTCCTATATAACCAATGCCGGGCAACTGTTGCTGGTGACATCACGGTCACGTGAGCCAAGTGCCTCTTGGTGAAGTGGAGGTGGTGGCGGCGGTGTGGAAAGTGGGGAGGGAGACGTAGTGGTAATACGCGCGGTGGAACAGGTCAGCTGGACATCAAAATTCATTTTGCAATTATCTTGATGGCTGTCTCTCTGCCTCCTTAAATAAAATATAACTGGGCTCCATCCCGCACTAAGTTGATACGCCTTACCTCTGTTTACGATGACTTCTGCAATACCAATATCCCCAGTCTCATTAATGACGTTGTCCCAGTATCCATTTGTGTGTGCTAGTATTTTTGTTGCCTCGAAGTCAAAGCCGTCTTTGTTCTATGCTGTGCAAAACACTCACAGAGTTCTTAATTCACATCAGATGTATATAGAGCGATCTGTCTGCCCAATGTACTGCTGGATGAAATATATACGAGCCAGTTTGAGACCCAAACTATCCTTTGTACTACTAAATAAATCCCTATCTTCCTGGATGGATGGAAGAACTTCTTAATATCTGGTTACTTTTGCTGAGATCACTCCAGCATATAGTAAAAGTGCATGTTGTTCTGACTCTTGCTTCACCGCCTTGCGAAAGGCTCTGTTGACCTATGCTTTACTGTATCCGTTCGTGTGTAATGAATGCCGCAAGTGGTTTAGTTCCACCGGTAGACTTTCTGCGTCACAGATGGCTCTGTCTCGGCATACTAGGGTTGATAACACTGAATTACACTGAACAGGATGATGATAGCTCTACACGCTGGTGTACAGGTCGGTGTAGATTGGTTTTCTATACACTCCCATGTTGTAGTATGCCATCTGAATTCCTTCTAAGTAAAATGTCCAGAAATGGCAGGCAACCCATCTGTTTTACCTCCATCGTAAGTATGTTTAAGCAAATATTCTAATTTTTCTTTTCCGTGCAGCCACAGAGCGAAATTATCATCTAAATATTTATAAAAACAATTTGATCACATTTCTGCGCTTTCCAGTACATCCTCAAAATGTTCCATGAGCGTATTAGCTATCGTTGGAGAAAGTGGCTAACCCATAGCAATCCCGATGATCAAAATAATTAACTTCGAAGAGCAAGTAAGTCGAAGTCAGAGTGTGGCAGAAAAAGTTCCTCCATGATTCAAAATGCTGTCTGAGAAAAAGAAAAAAAAAACACTCAATACTGACCATTGTCACATTTGCCTTCGAATTCTGCACATGGCGAGCGCATCTTCCCAATAAAGAACACAAGACTACGGAGAGATGATTAGCTAGTAAGCATGTTGGTTGGTGATCCAGTGGCACTTAGTATTGGTCGTAATGAGACCCCATCTTTGTGTACTTTAATCTGCGTATATAGCTTGGGGAAATGTTTTTTGATGGTGTCTTCTGGAAGATCTAAAGCTTTCAGAAGTGTGATAGTCCTAAGTAGTGGGCGAACTTTTTTTCTAGAACAAGCCAACGGGAAGCGTTGGCGGGCTATTGAATTCGGCCAATCAGAGGCTAAGGTCTTATTACATTACTGACGGTCGATTCGAATAGACTAATGGGGAAATTTGGTCCCGATCACGACCAAGATTGAAAGGCGTAGCCAATGAGATATCGCAATAAGTGTAAATTCCCATTGACATAACAGATGGGTGGTGGGGGTGTGCATCTTCTGTCTCTCTTGCTGTATTTTCGTCAAGCTTCGGGTGCATAGACCTCTTTGCACAGCACTCTGGTATGCAGCACGTTATTTCTATCGTGCACTAGGTGAAAGTGGTAAAGGAATGAGTTTCCAGTATGGTGTGATAAACAAGAAATATTTCACTCGCCACACAAGTACAGCAAAAAGAATAATATCATTGGTTCAAGAAGAGGTATAAAGGATATCTCACCCAGGTCAAGGCTCGACTAGTGCAGTTCACTGGGGGAAAAAAATTATTAATAAGTGCTCCGGTTTTCATTGTACTATAAGTTAAACAGCAGTTTCACCAAGCGACTCTTTGTAGATCTGGCACCTAAATTGGAGTTTAATCCGCTAGTTGTAGTTGAAAAGTTGAGTACAATAAAGTCACGCTTACACATAAAGAATGGGGTATACTGAGACAGCCAGTCTACATAATTGATGGCTTTTTCACAACAGTGAGCTTCTGTAAATAAGTGTCTCACTTAGCGGCAACGCCATTTTTTCCCGAACAGTGGCTGAAGCGAAAACTATATGGAATACAACAGTTTTGTTCTTGTTTATGGTTCGTTTCATGGCGAATCAACATGGGACAAAGTGGTCGACGCCCTACCTACAATGACTAGTCCTATCAACACCATGAAGCACTGGTGTTATCAAATTAGCAAGTGCTACAGTGAGTTTGTGAACACGATATCAGTAACAGTGCTTCGTGACTATCCCCATTGTTCGATTCAAGGGGTAACAGATTTGCATTTTTATAATGTACAGATCAATGAAGTGTCATTCTGCCCCAGTTCAACACTAGTCTATGAATTTTTAAACCCAGAAATCAATGCATATAAAAAACGTTTGGTTGTTTTCGACTTGGCGATTCCGGCCGCCAAGCGAGTGTGAACGTGACGTCATGAACACGTGACGTTCACGTACAGTTAATTGCGTATAAAAATATGTCACTAACGGGACTGCGCGGGAAGTGTGTTATCGGACATCTGCGGCCGCTTACCAGCGGCCGCCTGCATCTGATTCACCTTCGGGATATCAGTTTATGTTGATATTGTACAGTTTTAAATTATTGTGACCGAGCGTAGCGAGGGCACAATAGCCACAAAAATTGACTGTACGTGAACGTGACGTCACGATGACGACACGTTAACAGTCCCGAGGCAGCGGTATCGCCAACTCGAAAATAACCAAACGTTTCATAAGTGATGTTAAGTGCAAAGGTGGACAAGAAGTAAAAACATTTTACCAGTTTTTTCTTTTATTTCACATATCATAATTAAATAATAAGATAGTATATAATTTTTAATTGATTTATTTGATCCACCAATTGGCAATTACAAATAATTTTCAGCACTGCATATATCATTACAAAATATATATAGCAAGGCCTGCCGCTAGCTGTTTGAACGCCCTTGTGCAATACCGATTATGCTGCTCCGTCTATTTACAGCCAGTGGTGGATCTAAGAATTTACCGAACCCGGTCCAAAAACTGTGAGATTGCCGCCCCTTCGAACATTATTTTGCCGCCCCCGTTGTTGTCACCCCGAGTGTCGCTACCACACCCATTATCGCCGCCCCATGCAGCAGTTAAGCAAAAGTCGCCGCTATATGAATTTCCTGCCCCCTATATCCGGCACTGCAAATTATTTCGCGGCGACGTTTTTTAGTTCTGCTGCAGTCCCGACGGTGACAGTCGATCACTCGATATGCTGCCTCCTCGACGTGCCGCCCGCGTGCAATGCATGCCTTGCAATGGAGCACAGGCTCCGGTGGCAATTTCCCTACACACCCATCTTCCCCCTATCCTGCACCTACCTACATTTGCCCTCTACAAATTCTATCATATCCATCACTGATTGCATTCTGCGATAATTTCCAGAAACAAATCTAGCAGCCCTTTTTTGCACCATTTTTTCTGGAACCATCGAACATTCTCCAGTCCTTAAACGCAAATATAATTGAATCACCTTCACTGGTTACTGCATGTAGAATAGGTTGAAGGTTACGCCATCAGCGTTCCAAGGTATTCCATATAATAGTGTGACAGCCATCTAACTGTCAGTTCATTACCGCCCCACGTGATGGTGCGGTTACTGAAAAACAATGTATAGGGATAATGTCTGAACATAATATGCATGCAGCAACTTCTTTGTAAATAAACATGCCATCCTTCTTCTTGAATCACTGTGTGTCCAGGAAGATGGCCATCATGGTAATGAGTGGTAGTACCTGAAGCAACTCAGTTTTTATGCCAGCTTACGAACAACACTTGTTTCAGTATATGGAAATACTTTATATTTAAATTGAACCTGGATAATTCTTGTGTCACCGATTTCATTTTAAGCAGATGTCATATATCTGAAACCAGAGACTATTAACGTCAGCACCCATGGAGGAATATATTCCTTCCTCCATGTCAGCAGCGACTCCGCAGAGTAGACTCTTTGATTTTTTTTTTTTTTTTTTTTTTTTTTTTTTTTTTTTTTTTAATAATTACAATTGAGCGCAGGCTCTGGTGGAGTCTGGTGGCAATTTCCCTACACATACATTTCCTCGCCTTTCCTGCATTCGCCCTCTACGAATTTCAACTGGCAGAATTTCCGCAGCAATAAAGTTATAGCGTTGTAATCAGTATGATGCGGACAGAAGTGTAATACCATGTAAAAATAAAAGAATAAACATTAATCTTAATCTGAATGTAAAAAAGGAACTACATGATCATTAGCTATGTTATTTAAATCTGGGAAGAAATATGAATAAAAATTATTTCTTTGCAACGAGACTAAAGTTACAAGAGGTTTGAATTCCACAATCAGATCCGTGCAGGATAAGGTAGTATGCAGAGGTGTAAGCAGGAAAATTCTCACTGCTATAAAACTCTATACAAATATCTACAAGCCCCGGTATTGACCGACTTATTTTGTTGTGAACAGTCAATTTTGGCGATAGGTGCAGTAAAATCTTCACGGTTTAGTAGCAGATGATTTCGTTTATAGTAAGACTGTTGGAATTTTGCACAAATATCGCACAACATTGTATTTTCATTTACTTGTACGCATACTCCACGTCATTTAGGAGCACTTTGATACTGGTAAGATTGCAGTGGTCAAACAAGGCCGCACTCAATTCCGCAATGAGTTTCCTATTTGAAATCCCAGAAACACGAACCTAGGTTTCTTCAGTTGCGTTGATGTTTTTAAATACCTTATTTGAGTCTTACTTATAGGCAGCAATGGTTAATCGGACAGATACCAACTTCTGAAATTAATGCAAAATCTTAAGCAACCTACTTGCAAGTGAAGCATCACCAATGCAAGTTTGTTGATAGTAAATTTACTTTTTTGAGGATTTGGATTGGCTCGTATGTAGGCACTTGTATTGTCACTAGCTCGAATCAGTATTAGTTCTTGTTTTACATTTGCAAATATCCATTTAACGTCTTCACAAAAACCCAAAAGTATACTCAGTTGTACATCAGTTTCCATTTCTGAGGTAGCGTTGCCCCCATCCTCCATTGTTCAGCACACTAAGTTGTTGAGGACTGGCAGAAATACATGTCTTTATTGTACTTGTGATACCAACATTTCTATTTCAGTCAATTTCTGCTCCATTAAGTTTGTACTGAATTTCCTCAAATAGAAACACAAATGTATTCAAAGAAACAATTGACAGATCAATCTGATTTGATGAATCTTCCTTCAATATGCAAGTAACTTTCACACAGCAATGTATATGTATCTTGGTCATGAGTATATCCAGCAAGAAAAATCAAGTTGCTTTCAGTACATTTCTACAAGTGAAGAACTGGCCGAGGAGCACTATGGGAGAGGAAAGGGTGACTGGATGATGCCTGATGAGTGTGAATCGAAATTTCGTGAAAGTACGGTGTGAGATATTGACAAATAAAATTACTGAAACATTTTCTGAGAATCCAAGACAATTTAAGTTTACATAAAAAACTATAATTGAGTTACGATCTTAATTAACTACATAGTAGTCCGTGGATTAAGTGGCTGGATTACTATGTTAATCAATAATAAAAATAGTTTCCTAAATAAGAGTAAATACAAGTTGCGCCCCCCCCCCCCCAGTTCTTATTCTGGATACACCCTTGATCATGGTTCTTATTATTGTTATTAAATGCACTTGGCATATGCACGTGATGGCTCAAAAACTATTTGTGCGTCAAATTCCACACTGAAGTTATCTCAAGCACCTCATCTATGTTTTTTAATTGTTACAGCCTAACGACTGTAGGAAGATCATGTTCTAAGGTATTGATCATTTCACTAGTGATTCATGACTTTGACCCCGAAGTTTTCAGATTCTGAAAATTCATTCAAAATCTGTAATTTCTAATTGATGCTGGAACAAACACACACATTCCAGGTACATTAATTAATATATTACTGAGCATTCAATACATTTCAATTTTCAAAAAACACTAGCAGATATTGTGATTAGGTTGAAATGGAGCCTGGACCAAAATGAAAACCGACATTTTGTACCTAGGCATCCAATCCATTCTTGGAACTGTGTGGTCCAAAATGAATGAAGCTTGGTAGATATTAATTTTTTCAAATGAATAAAAATATAGTACAGGTAAATAAATTCCACCCCTTTCTGGTTAGGGTGCAGGTGAATCTTGGTTTGCTTTAATTCCAGAAATACCTGGTGTGAATTTAATGAAACTTTGTACAGGTTTCTCATTGGGTGAATAGAAATAGTTTATAGGTAAATAAACCCCCAACATTCTGGGCAATGCTGGTCACATCTAACAGTTGAGGTAGTTCGAGTTGTGAGAACTGACATGAGCTGCATATGGACAATCTATTTTTCGGGTGTATTTTTTTTTTTTTTTTCAGTTTAACGTCCCTTTTTAACAACGTGGTCTTTAGAGACGGGAAAGGATGGGGACAAGGAATGGGAAGGAATTCGGCCATGGCCTTTTGAAGGAAGCATCCCGGCATTCACCTGGAGTGATTTGGGGAAACCATGGAAAACCCAAATCTGGATGCCCGGAAGGGGATTCGAACCGCCGTCCTCCCGAATGCGAGGCCAGAACGCTATCCGTTACACCACCACGCTCGGTTTTTCGGGTGTAAAATGTTCACATGTGGCCATTGATTCAGATCTATCCTAGTCAATTCGAAACATTAATAACATTTGTCATATGTTATACATGTTTCTGGAATTATAATTTTCAATATTATATTCACATTTGAGTCAGCTTAGTTAATTCCTACAGTGAAGTGGTGTTAATACTTCATTTTTATTTGGAGGCACAGAAGTAGTTTATTTCCAAGATGTTCAAGTTTCCTTTCTTGTTATATCCCACTGTTTCTGAAACTCCAAAGAGAGGGGACAGTTGAAATACTCAAATTTGAGAAGACCAAGTTCCTTTCCATCAATACCGAAATTTGCACTCATTTAACAACAAAATACCAATTTCAAAAAAAATAAGATAATGATATTTCAAGTTCTTTCAGATTCAACAGTTCTATCAAAATTAATGAAACTGGTATCTTATGTCTGCAACATTTTAAAGGGTAAGAAATGTCAAATTTTATTTTCCACCAACATTCTTCATTTAAGAGCCTGTGTAATTGTGTTACTAATCTAGCCCAACACTGCCAATTTAGGCTCACATGATCTTATTTTTGCATACTACAAACAAACATTATTCAGGAATGAGAAATTTAATGTCTTTTATTTTAAATAGTCACTTTTTCCCTTTTTTTCACAATTCCACAATATGAAACATTTAAAAACAATAGCATACTTTTTCTCTTTTTAGTTTGTTCAAGAGAGACCGAGGGAACTTAAATGCAAATACTTCTCAAATTTGTCGTGTCCAAAAGTAACAGAAAATCTTATATAAAATACATTCCTTTAATAAAATACTATGAAAATGATGTATTACATACAATTCCCACTACAATACATACTACCTTATTCACAAGCTTTCGACAGACACACAATCACAGTAACTTCTATATGGAACAAAAGTAACAACAAGGTAGAGCATCATGATGCACTTTAGGGGGAAAAGCATTGCACTCTCCATGTATTTCATTACAGATGACTCCTCTGTTTCCTTTGTGATAAATGAAGAATGCTATAAGACTGTATACATAACAGCAAACAGAATTACAAAGTTTGGAACAGTAAACATTTTTTGTTACAAAACAATGCACAACTAGCATTGTTGTTAAAAACTACATCAATATATTCCATGACAACAGTTGAAATATGTACACATAGAAAAATGGGCTGAAAAAGATGACAAATCATTAATAGGAAATGAGTACTACTTCCACATCAAACAGTATTTTCTTCATAAAATAACAAGGTGACACATTTAGGATCACAATCACAATATACATATTTCTTAAGAAGAACCGTTTTCGATCTTAAATATTTATTCTGTTATTTACAAGTCATACTTTAATATTCACACTGTTACTTTCTTATTGTATTTATTAAATAATATTTACTTCCCTGAGATGGCATGAGATAATCACATTTCTGATTATAACTATGGTATATTTCATTTAAAAAAATCCACGACTAAACACAAGTCACAACAATGTGGTCAGTTTTCATGTGCTAGTCATACAAAATCGCGCAACATCTGTATTTATAAAACATTTGCCAACATTTTCAAATGTAAGTACACAACCAATATATTCTCTGTAAAGACAGCAAAAATTATAACAAAGCAAAAACTGCCGCTCAGTCCTATTGCACTACTGTAACTTCGTCTGGACCAAACTGCTCAGTATTACATACATAGTTGTTTTTTTTAATTTTATGTGTGTCTCAAAATTATATATGTATAGATATATATATTTATATCTAACTTGTCATAGCACCAAAGCATACTTCATTTACATATCTTACAAAATCAAAGTATCTATTTTATAATAAATAATTTATAGATCTATCTCATATAAAATAATTTTCAATTTCTCCGTCTGATTAATGGTAATAAATATGGCTGTACAAGTGTTTTACAATAAATATGCTACAAAATCAAACAATTAAAAAATCTATGGCAGAGAAAAAGATTGCTTTAAATTATTTATTTACATAAAGCTCACCATCAGAGCATTCTCAATTGAAAAAAATTGCACAGTCATAATGTTTTATACAATACTCTTTTCAAGATTAACATTTAAATTTAACATTGTAGATAGTGTCTTAGATGTATGTGTTAATGTCTCTCCTTAGTGTCATCTGACAAGTACCTTCTCCACACCAAGCAGCTGTCGAACCCTGTCATTGTACTTGACCAATGCTACCTTGGAGGAACGCACATTGAACTTTTCACCTCCACCCACCAGTTGGCAGCACTTGGCCTGCTCTAGGAAATCGGCCATTTTGAACTCTCGCAGCAGGGCACGAGCAGGAACAGGTTTGGAAGGGTCGGGGCTCAACTGACGTAAAAGCGTATCCCGTGACTTGATGCGTAGCACAGCAGCCAAGTCCTGCAGCAACACCCAGCGCTCCAGAGCTGGCTCCCCATGCAACCGGTACAATGCAGGTAACACCTGTTCACTAACCTCAAATTCTATTTCTACCTCCTCATCTGGTTGCATGTCAGGTGATGGAGGTTCCTCCAATGGGTCATAGCCCAATCCAGGTGGATCTGCAAAATGTTACAGCACTTATCACATGAACCATAAAGTGGGAACAAAACAGTTTGATTTCTGTATGGAACTAGTTTTTTATTAACAATCATTTAATTCTAATGTACAAACTGATATATTAAGAATTCATGTCAAAATAAAATGACTTTCTTTAGATCTATGTTACAGAAATCAGTCATGAACAAGGTGCCAGAATTTTCTGCATTCACTTATTTTAGGTCAGTCACCATCTTCTTTCTAAAGCAACTATGTGACTTGATGGCAAGAGGAGTGGCTAGAAAATAAATGAACTGAATTTATAAAACTTCCTTGATCCTTACACCTTTTCACATGAATTTTCAATATTTGGATGCAGTACTGCTGGCAATCTTCTGACAGGTTCATCATGACCTTAGTCATATTTTCTTCATTGTATTAACACTCAAGTTGCTCCAACAAAGAGATTCCAAGTTTTGCCAAAAACTCATTGATTGAAAGATGATCTTTGTTTATGGCTTTACACCTCGTTGAGGTAATTAGAAGGAAAAAAAGGCTGCGGGGAGGGAGGGGGGGTGGAGGGAAGAAATGGGAAAGAATTCAGCCATGGCCTTTTGAAGGAAATGATGTGATGTGATGTGATGAAACCATGGAAAACCTAAATATGGGTGGCCAGATGGGGACTGGAACCCATATACTCCTCAATGTGAGGCCAGAACATTACCACTAACCCACCACACTCGGTTTGATTGAAAGAGCATTGTACACTGGTGCGTTGTCTGGAGCTAGTCTTCCATATTTTAGGTCCTTTCCTTCTCAAACATTGAAGGAGGATGGCGAAAACCTCTTTATAGTAAACTTATTTAAAAAATTTAATCTCAGGCACTCAATGTGAACAATCCCATGGATGTCAAAAAACACGATCATAATTTTTGATATGCTCATCTGTGCTTTCTTTTTGTATTTCTTTCCCCCCACTCCCCCTTGATGAGTTTGCGTTTTTCCATTGGATTGTTTGACTCTGGGTTTCAAAGTCATATGTAAAACAAATACAATTAATCATGTTTCTAAAAAGTTAGGGTAAGATTCAGTGTTGTTTGGTGTGTCAGACTCAATGGTTATCTGAGCTTGACTTTGTAGGCAGAAAGAATTTTTGGTACTTTGTTTACATTAAAACTGTAATATAAAATTCGCTGAACACTTTCCTTTTCAATATTTGTTAATTCAGCGATAGTTCTAATACTCGGATGTCTATATTCTCTATCTTACAATTTTATTTTAATATTGTCATCTGTTCTTACCATTCATGGACATCTAATGCGACACTCATCTGTGATGTCTCCTCTGCCTTCTTTGAATCATTTTACTCACTTGACTGCATATCATGAACTCAAATTTTCATCACAGTTCATTTCTTACAGCAAATTTAATATTTCTGTAGCAGACACCCAAGTTTAACAAGAAATTTCATGTTAGCTCACTGCTCAACATGCAAAGCATTTTTTGATTCAGAGCAAATATATGATGTGATTTAGATTAGTACTATAGCCAATCTTGTAACTGCATGGTTATCATGGCAGAATAAGTACAAAGAATATTCAAGCTCAACCCCCTATCATTGCCAAACCTGGGGTGTCAATATTACTGGAGTAACAAAATCAGCACAGTTGTCTTCTAGACCCAGTTTGTATTTAATATTTCCTTTCTAGGAGTAACACAAGGCCATTTCTGTTTAACTAGGATGTACTATGCATTCATAAATCAAAATTAATGGTTAACTACTTGGCAAAGTACAATAGCATAAGCTGTACTTCCTGTTCCTTTTGCTGTTTGCATGTGTAATTTTTAGTTTAAGACACCCCTGCCCCTTGTATGTGGAATGAGCTGAATTGAACAAAAAGGTGGATCAGAATGGCAGGTAACTGGCGAGCCTCTCTCTCTCAGAACTATTTTGTGCCGAGTGTTGTGGAGACAGATGGTGTTTGGACAGTAACTGACCGGCTGGTGGTCCCTCATTCCAGTCAACTAAAAAAGATTTTTGTCAGTGATGCATAAGTGATATGAATGCTGCATCTGCTACTTCAAGAACTGTAGCTTAATGTGTTTGATGTGGCCACCGGTGTTCAGAAGATCTATCAAAATGTTGCTACCAACCAACGCTGGAGAACTACACAGAAAAAAACCTTGGTGGTGGTAAAGTTTTGTGCCCTACAATTCTCCCAGTGCTATTATGCCCAGTGACACTCTGAGAAAGGTTCTTGATCTTACCATGCTCTGATGTAATCTCAAACAATTCCATTGTTAGTTTCATGTAACAGTTCAATTTAATAATCCATTTAATGTTGCTTATTTAGAGAAAGTTTAAACAAAATACTTTTATTTGAATAAATGAAAAATTGAAATACATTAAGCACAATAATTTAATGGTGCAAAATAATTCTGGGAGGAAGTAGCTCACGCTATATCTACCATGCTAACCCACACACCAGGGGAGCCTCCTGGAGCCAGGGCAGTCTTAAATTGGACATTAGACATGTTTGTATCAGCTGTATGTGGTTTTGGGGTGTACAACGTGTTAGTAAATAATTTCACTAAGTATTTTCTAACGCAAAAATTGGTTTTTAAAAAAATGCCATCATGGTGGAAATATGACTGTCAAAATGTCCAATCACTGCAAATATTAACAGCCTAAAACACCTTGTTTTACATTATGAATAGAATTTATTGTTCAAGTTACTCACAGTAAAGTAAAAAAAAATATATATGATTTTGATCCGTGACAAACAGTAAAAGTAGACAACCTATTTTTTATCTGAACATTTCTTTCTGCCTCTTTTCCTTCCATCACATTCACACCTTGTATATTGATGATTTTAGTCAGCAGTTCCTCCCTGTCTTCACTAGACTATCTGAAGTAATAGAATTTTACCTGTATAGGGCAGAAAATTTTGATGTCCAAATGTTTAGCAGTTGACAAATCTCAATTCTAGAAAGGAAACCCAAATGGACGCATTTTTCATCCCAGAGATAAATCAACATCGTCTCCATGTTGCCTGTAATTTGTATCTTTTCTAAAGCTAAATACAATATGAAACCAGGAAAGAGAAATCGAGGCCTTCACTTTCCAAAGATGAAGAAAGGAGGGTTGCAATGAAACATACATTTCAATTGACACACTGCTTAGTCAACTAGTTTTGTAGCAGTAACTGCAATTTATCAGTAATAGGATTTATGATCTTACAACAATAATAAAGCACTCCAAGAATGACAGGTTAAGATTCTCTGAAACAAGTCATTCTAGCTAACTGCTCAGTGGTCAATAGAGGAGGTGAAGTATACTCCAATATATGTATGGAGGCACATACCATGATGGTAAATTTGAAATAATCAGGGAACAAAAAATGCCAATTTCTTTAAACTCATATTAGCAAGTATGCCATCTACATTATGAAAGAGATACTGAAAGTATGATCTGGACAATAGTGTACTGGAACGAGAAGACAATGTTGGTACTCATGGTTTAATAGATCCTATTTTAAGGACAAAATTTAAAAAATTTGAACCCTAATAAAGCAGTAGAAACTGAAAAGATTTCTGCAGTATTACTAAAATCTCTACGAGAAATCCAAAGATTATTTAATCCGATATCAAAAAGTTACAACACCATGGTGATTCCAACAGATTTTAATAAAACTGTCATCTTTACACTACCAAATTACAAGCTGACAAATGTGATTATTATAGCACATTAACATTACATGCTTCAAAACTGCTGACTAGAATAGTAATAGAGAGAAAATTCTTAGAGAGATTACGTGAAGATCAATTTGCACTTATGAAAAAAGAACAGTGTATGAGAGAAGCAAATCTTGCATTAAAATTAATACCGGAAGGGTGGACCAAGAAAAACAAGGATACTATTACAGCATTCATGAACTTAGAAAAAAGCTTTTGATAATATTACAATGGACGAGATGTTCAAAACTTTAAAGATTTCTGAACTCAAACATCAAGATAGAATCAGGTGGCTGTAATAAAAGAATAGTCACTAGCAACATGCATTGATTAAAAATAGAGTGAGATCCGATTGCAGTCTGTCTCCGGTAATACTCAACATTTTTTGTACAAGATGCAATGAAAGAAGAGAGAAAAAAATTTAATGTGGCACAAGTGTTCAAAGAAAAACAGTTTGCTGAAATTTTCTGATTATATTGTCCTGTTAGCAGACAACAGTGAGGATATTGAGTAATTATTGAATGGCATGAATAAAATACTGAGGGAGGAGTTTTGACTAAATATAAACCAAAGCAAGAAAAAGTCATGAAATGTATCAGGAATGATTGATTAAAATAGGATCAGATATAATAATGATGTCAAAACCACTAGCGTAAAGAGCTTCCTTACAAAAGAGAAAATTTTATTTTCAATCATTGACCTAGGACCCCAAAAGAAATTTTTAAAACTTGGAAGTGAAGCTTGAATACAAGGGGGGGAGGGGGGAGAAAATTTAGGGATTTAAAATGTGCTGTTATAGAAAGATGCTGAAAATTAAATGGACAGTAAGATATGAAATGAATGTGTTTTAAAAATGATTGACAAAGAAAGAAGTTTGTGCAAGTCTCACACGAAAGAGAGAAAGAATGGTGGGTCACATTTTAAGATTTGTTAGTGGAAGGAATAGATGAAGGAAGGAATGCAGATGAAAGAAAGATTAGAACTGTAACAGACATGATCCGAAACACATTTGGTGTTCTGCGTGAAGTATTCAGCAAATGAACAAGTGAAAGGGATGGAGATAGAGGCAGCCGCAAACAAACAACAGCTCTTAAGAGGCTGCGTGTGGGTACAATACCATTAGCTGAGCAGGTACGCGGTAACCTTGAAGAGGCGGACAGGAACAGTTATGCCCACCTCAGCGGGGATACAACAAAGATCGGACACAAGCCATCTTTGGCGAAATGGTTGTGTGTGCCCGTACAAATTTGGGAGGATACGAAAATGGCGAGAGGAGTGACTGACCAATGAACACAAAATGTCTTTATTTTGGTTCTAACAGAAAGTTTTATTGGCATGTTCTGGAGGGAATATCCGGCAAGCAGATTGGTGAAGAGAAAAAGAGGAGTGTGGAATGACGTATTCTGCACCCCGGGAAGAAGACATCTTCTGCCCGCGAGCTGGAGAGAACGGAGCAACCTGCTCTGAGGAGTGGAGATTGCAGATAGTGGCAACACAGTGTACTAGGAATGGTGATTCTCGATGTGGATCGTATTGTGAGCTCAACCGCAACTTGCAGTCTTCAAGTTACCAGGTTCCATACCCGAAAATGACCAGCAGAGTGATCTGCAGAAGGACTCGTGTAATAAAACTGTTCTATCAAGCAAAAGTTATTCGATGAGACAATTCAGAAAATTCCATAAGATTGTTTCCTTGTAACTGACATGTGCCAGATACATTAAATTGTAATTGTGTCTTGTTCAAACAAAAATGCAGTAATAAATTTGTATGATTCTAACTTGTTAAATAATTATGAATCTGTTATAAATAGGTAAAAGGAAAATTAACCCTCTTCATGCGATCCAAAATTAATTATAAAAGGCACCCAAATTTAATAAAAATAATGAAATCAATCCCTAATTACCAAGGTAAGCCATATCTATTACAGAATATGTGTAACAGATAATTGGCAGATGCAATGGTTATGTTAAACTGAGGAGATTAGCTCTAGATAGGAAAGATGCAGGACAAAGACGGCTAATAAATGAAGAAGGGTCTATTTGAGAAACGATCTAGGAAGGACAAGGAGATTCAGATAACAGACATGATATCAACCATTGTGCTTTCTGTAGGTTCAGAGATTTTTGGGACTGGGGTAGAAGGGACACAACAGACACGACGCTTACTCCAATGACCAACACAACTGCAGTCAATCTAGAATATAGGTAAATTCTATCAACAATTCAATGTCACAGGTTTCAGCCAGACTCTATACTGTTCCAGATAACAACAATGCTGAACACCTGAAAAGGTGGAACAGGAGGCATCTTGGGATAAAGTAATTTTCTTTGGTGACAGAGTTTTAATCTGCTGTGGGTCAACCTAAAATTTAATATGGCATCCGAGTTACAGAGTGTCCTAGCATACTCATTCCAACAAATGAAAGCTCACAAAAATTCTTAAACACATTAGGATTCAACTCTGAATTTTGAATGTAAGGGTCTCATCTTTACAAGTACCAGATCACTATGCATATAAAATTTGCCCACCTCTGAGCGACCTCGACAAGGCATAAAGCTATAAGCAAAAAATTACATATAGCTAAAAACGTAGAAGGTGGTGCTTATTCCACCACTATTACTGTAGGTATCAAGATGACAAAGAATTCTCCAGAATGGCCAATAGCACTGGATAACAGATGAGAGTTAGAAGAATAGACATTTGGGATGGTACTTGAAAGATGTATGTCAGAGCAGACAGTGTCAAGGAAAAATACAGATTGTTTTAAGTTGAACAAATAAAGATAATTATGTACGTTTTCGCGGCAGCAATGCTTTATAAAAACTTCTCGGGTTTCAAGCCGCGTCAGAATTGAGCCATCTGGCGACGTTTCGGAAGCTTGCACTGCTTCCATTGTCAAGCCCCCGCTTAACATTACTGATGTCAAGCGGGAGCCCCCGCTTAACATTACTGATGTTAAGCGGGAGCCCCCGCTTAACATTACTGATGTTAAGCGGGGGCTTGACAATGGAAGCAGTGCAAGCTTCTGAAAAGTTGCCAGATGGCTCAATTCTGACGCGGCTTGAAAACCGAGAAGTTTTTATAAATAAAAAAGATAAATGCAAGAGGATTTTCAGTGGTATAATGCCATACCAGAAATACAAAATACAAAGAACAATGCGAATTAACGTAAGGGAAGTAAGAGTGTCACTGCCAACAAAGCCACAATTTGTACTTTCAAAGGATTTTTACTCTCTAAAGAGTTTGACAGACAAAAAGTGGGAATACTATCTTTTGACCATTAGACTAATCCCACTACTTTGGCTGTGTACATTAAAGTGTCATGCTAGAAATCAGGAGTTATAATGGCCCCAGATTCAGATCTTGGACCTTACCTAACAGCCATTCTCATTTACAACTATTAGGCAGTTTTCCATAACTGTACGAGCGAATCAAAATCTGCTCCTCGCTATGCATTTCAACAACAAAATAACACATAACACACAAAACATAACTACAGGTCATATTCAGATGGCAATATTTGCTGTCCCAACCTTTAGTAGCAGCAATTTAGAAGATGTAGTCCTTGTGAATTGGAATATACACAGAGAAAAATGGGAGTGGAAACAGAAAATCTGGGAATGTATGGAAAATAATTAATCAAAGGATGTAAGATAAAATTTCTGAACAAGATGAAATATCAGACACAAAACGAATTTTTGCTGCTGTAAATCAAATAGTGATGAATAACAGAGTAAGGTCAGTAATATTAAAAACAGTCAATCTGGAATCCACAAAATACAAAAGAAATTAATGAATAAATTTAGGAATAAACTTGTTCACAGAATACTGAGACCCAAATTAATAGGAGATGGAAAGAAGTGAAATTTTTTCTGCCCCATGAGGTATAATTCAAAGCAAGAAAGAGGCTCTAATCTTCACATGGTTTCACTACAGAGGAAATTATAAAATATTTATACAGTCTATGAAAAAGAACCAGAATACTGAAGAAAAATTGTTTGGGTTCATATGATGTACACTCCAAAGGTCAATGAAACAATTTTTTCTGGAAGAAAGAACATTAAAAAAAAATATATGTATTGCATACAACCAGTCAGTTATTATTTTCCTCATAATTTTAAAAATATTTTTCTCTATAACAATTTTGTTCTGTTGTGCCCTTTTTTCCTTTCTTTCACAGCATTTCTGTAATGATCCATACTGTCTGCAACTGCTTCATCTATTTGTCTATAGCAAATCGGCCTACTTTAGGGTGAAGGATAGTTATCTCACGAAAAACTGACAGATTTCTTGAGAAAGTTGAATGCCTGGACATATTTTTTTTTTATTAGCTCATTTACTTCATATACTGCTGCTGAACCTTTTCCAGGCCAATTTTGATAAGCATGTGTACCATGTGTCCAATATAATTCATCATTATAAGAGAGAGAAAAATGCATCTAGTAATAACAACACAACAGTTTAACAGTAATTTGAAATTTAAAAGGAAGAAAAATGGAATTTTAGTATTGAAACTTGATAACCTTGCCACATGTGATGTATAGAAATTAATAACTCTTCAATAACTAGACTTTTGAGAAAATTTGTCACAACCTAAAAGATTTGAAATAAATCAGACTATAACATATAAAAGTTTTGAGAAAATCTTATTAAAAATAGCGTAGCAGGGAAAAAATGGGATTTTCATAATTCACGAGAGAATAGTATTTCCTCTTGGGGAAATGCCGATATTCCAGAACAATCCAGCTCAAAATTAGTAGAGGCTATAAATAAAGAGCCCACTCTTCCTTGTTGTCAGCAGTCTCAATCTAACCGTCATACTATACATGTCACACTGCACGAGTTTTTAAGAATGTAACGTTTAAAAGTTCATCAGCTCACATCAGAAAAGTTTCATGGAATATAATATTTTGTTTTGATAGAAAAAAGAAATGTAAAACTAAATTCAAAGACAGAAAAATTTCTTACAATGTCTTTAGAAGTCTACAATAGCAGTTTATTAACAGTTCAACAAGCTCACTTTAATTTGGAGTTGCAAATCTAAATTTGTGTGCAAGAGTGAATGCTTTTAGTCAGTATTCTGACTTGAAGAAAAACCCGCTATCTTCATATGTGATTTCAAATAGCCAATTCAGCCTTCTTTAACTGCTTAACGTCTCTTACCAGCGAGGTCTTTAGAGACGGGAAAGGATGGGGGGCACGGCCTTTTGAAGGAAATATCCCAGCATTTACGTGAAGTGATCTGGGGAAACCATGCAAAACCCAAATCTGGATGCCCAGACGGGGATTCAAATCACCGTCCTCCCGAATGCGAGATCAGAGCGCTAACCACTCACCCACCACGCTCGGTACCTACTAAGTAATCTTAATATAAGTAATCACCCAAACTAAAAAGACATGTGAAATTTCAATTATGTACTAAAAATCTACACAGATATCTATTTTTCTTCAGTTCAACCCAATAATTATGCTTATCAGTAGCATATTACATAGCAAAAGAAATATCCTATTGCACCTGAACAATTTGCTCAAAGCTAATGTCAGCAAATAAACCAGCCGAATGGGCCACACAAATGAGAGCTGCCATCACTGTGATAAAGTGAAATTGTTAGTTTTTACAATTTTTTGCAATTTTTCTTAGTGTCAGCAGTTTCATTTCTAAACTTTTTTTAAAATCAACTTTCTGAAGATGTTTCATATAGATATGTTTTTAATTAAGGATAATATATGAGGCTTAATTGCATATGAAAGAGTTAAAAAAGCTCTTCCATGGATTAATATCAGTGAAACGAATATAAAACTATTTTTCTACATCGTTGTAAATATACTTTTTTCATACTAGCAACTTTTAATAGTTTATAAAAAACAATGTACGACTATGTGGTGAATTGCAAATGAAGTTTCATTCCTTTCCACTGAATCCTCTTTGAAGGTTTCAAAAAAATGATAATTACATGTTAACAGAACTGCCTTATAGGGAGGATTATAGTTTTAGTTCAAATTTTGCATGCATAGCAGCAGCAGCATGGTACCAAGAGCTATCATGCAGAAGCCCAATGCTGCAGATTGGTGTTTTTAAACCAACAAGCATCCATAATTTTCCATCTTGTAAGAGAGTTAACATCAGTATGCAGCATTAACAGATGATTGTTGAGGTAGAAACATACGTAAGAACAACTTTTGCCAACAGAAAAATTGATTTTTCCCTAATGAAGCAGCTCTCATTTTGCATCCTATCCATATTTGAACACTTCATTACAGAAGTTCAATGATACACCCAATGATCATCACACAAGCCTTCTTCCAATATAAAGTACACTGAAAGCTTCAGTCCTTAAAGCCTTCAGATTCACATTAAATATACTGAACCCCCACCCTGTATTGATTTTCATAACTTACTTTTAATTATTGTCCACACACTGATATAACTTACAGCAGTTACTACCCTAATTTCATATACTATTATTTGTGGATTTTCATGAATAATGTCACCAATTTGCAAAGTGATACTTATTCGAGGACCACATACAAGTGTGAGGTAAGAAATGATTGTACGCCACTTGTATACTTATTACTTTGAAAGCTTATTATTGAAGTTTATGGGTTTCCGCTTCATTGAGGTTATTAAAGGTGGAAAAGGACTGGGGTAAAGTAACAGGAAGGAATTTCGTCATTACCTTTGAAGGAACTATCCCTGCATTCGCCTGGAGTGATTTGGGGAAACCATGGAAATCCCGATTCAAACCCACGTCCTCCAAAATTCATGGCCACAGCATTAATGCTCACCCCACCGTGCTTGGTGGTATCACTGATGAATACGCACGCAATCCACTGATTTAAAACTTCCATGTACTACAAACTTAATAATTATTCATCAAACAATGTTCATATGAACTCCTGTAATCAGTGAGCAAACAACTGCAGAAATAAAATTTTCAGTACGCCAGTGCACTCTTGAAATTTCCCAAGCACTACATTATCTTGCACCTATTTCAAAAGTCTTATTTATATTTGATTGGTCACGTAAACAGTAAATATTTTCATGTGTGTTTTGTTCTGATACATCTGTAAATATTCTCAAAGCTTTAAAATACTGAAACAATTTTTTTACTGGCAATACAAAGTTTAAATTTATAAAGTCTTCCCTTCAATACATTTACAAATGTTTACATTATAATTTCAATTGTTACTTTTATTAGTTTAGATGGCAACTTTTTTAGTTAGCTAAAACAAATGCTTAAAGAAATCATGATAAATTATAAGAAGTATTATTGTTAATAATACCAAATCAATTTTCAACATAAATAATAGTTTGAAAATCTAATTAATACAATCAATTGAAAGTATTAATACATAATTATTTTATACCCTGACGTTTAGTAAATACAGACTTATGTGATGTTTTAAAGATTTTTGTTTTTATTGTATTTCATTTATAATCATCTGTTGATTTTTGCATTAAAATTGTGCCACAGATTTTGGATGAAATTCTATGTCATTGATGTACTGAAAATATTAATTTGTAGGTGCTTATTTTGACACTGTTAATCTGAATTGTTACCCTATTAATCTGAATTATGGGCAAAGTACATTCCAAATCTGTATAAATTATTTTGTAACATTTGTAATTATTCAGTTTTAATTGTTATTATCTGCTATCTTTTTAATGATTAATATTGGGGCACCAGCCAACTGTAGTATCCTCTCAACTAAAAGAAGGGGAAAGAAGTAGACTATAACAATGTAAATTAACGGCAGATTTCAGAGTAATCTGCGTACATACATTAAATTTTTACTTTTTTAAACAGAAAAAGAACGTAGCCAAATTTAGTTAAATTTAGAAGTGAATGATTTAGTAATATTCTCTTTCATCCCAACAAAGAGCCACTTGGAAGAAATACATATATGGTGAACTGAGAACCATCTCTCTTTTTCTTCTTACAAATACAGAGTAACTCAGTGGGAAAATTACAGGACTGAATACAAACCTGTACATGAAGCAGCTCCTTCAAAATACCAGGGAGGTGCCGATTGGCCTTGTACATCAGCCAGGTGGTCAGTTAGCAGTTGCCTTGATGATTCTTCTGATGCCAGTTTCATTGGGGTCAAACCTTTATAGGTTGCCAGTAGTGGATCAGCACCATAAGACAGCAGTAATCGCACTACCTCCACATGCCCATTTTCTGCAGCCTCATGCAATGGCCTGTTGACATATTTACATTGTTAACACAGGTATTGTTAAGCGATTAAGTAAATACCAATCAACAAATTTAGAATCACTAGATGACAAGTGCAAAAATTTTGCAATTAAAAACAAAAACTAGTGAGGTTGATGGTTTGTAATAGCATGGAAGAAGATCCACCTCATTTTAGCAATTGCTTATTTATTTAGTGTATTAGGTACGTAATAAAATAGTTACAACAAATTACGAAATAATTAGAAAAATATTTGGACGCGTAAAACATTTGTATGACAAACTGTCAATGACCTTAACAGAATATGACTAACGAAAACACAATACACACAGCATATCCATATCTCTGTGATATCCGTTATTACGATCATAGCCCGTCAGAAAATTTTGCAAATAAAATGTTTACATTGGAGTTGTATAGCAAAACAGAAATGTTTCCATATACATACAATGAGCAGGAAAATGCTTAAGGTAATAAAACTAAGGAAGCATAGGGAAATAAGACTCAACACTTGTCACAGATGAAGGCAGTTGAAAATGACGAACATAAAAAGACAAATACAAGAGAGATAATATATTGACCCCTAGCCTTATTCTTGCCAGAAGTGAGACACCAGGAGGAGCAAAACATACACATGCCAAGGGCCGTCTGGTGAATCGGCCGTCGGCGTGTGCACGTCTGGATCCGCCTGCTGAAATATTGTCTCTCTTGTGTTTGTCTTTTTATGTTCATCATTCCCAGCTTATTTACCTATCTTTCCTTAATTTTATATCTGCAGTCAGTGATAGAATAAAAGACTATGTACAGATTAGTGGACCACTCCAAGGCCTCTCTCCTCATTCTGTTTCACTCCTCACTCCAAAAAATCCACGCACACATTCCCTATACCTACTTCCTAAAATTCATAAGCCTGGCAACCCAGGACAACCCATGGTTGCTGCATGTGGCTCACCGACTGAGCGCATCTCTGCCCTGGTGAACGGTCATCTACATCCCATTGCCAGCCAACTTCCCTCCCTATCAAAGACACCCGACACTTCCTCGCCTGGCTGGCTACGGTACCCACACCTCTTCCCTCCGACTCCTTCCTGGGGGGGGGGGGCTCAAATATTGGATCAATAATCGAAACTGTTGTTGGTATATTATCATTGAAAGTGGTAGACCAACATAACAAATGAGTGAGGATACATATAAAAATCAAATTTTGAAAAACTATAAGTGAAAAATAAAATAGCAGAAATATAAGAAGACTGTAAGGAATGGAACGTTTGCTGTTCGAGGGATGACAACTGTTAAAATGAAGATATTGCAGCAAATTTGTAGGTTTGATATGAACAGTGGTATGCAGGTGCCTGTTATGCAAGGAAACATCAACATCAAGAAAGGTATCATGGCTGAGGGAATATGCCCAGGTAAATTTGATGGAGTGGTTGTTTAGGGAGTTGTGGAAGTCTATTAGATGTTTCTCTTTGTGAGTCCAGATCATAAAAATGTCATCTGTGTATCTGAAAGACAAGAGGTTTAATGGAAAGATTGTTGAGGAATCGTTGTTCCAGACGGCCCAGGAAAAGATTTGCATAGAATGGTGCCATGCACGTGCCCTTCGCAGTGCTGCGTTTCTGGTGGTAAATTTGAGAGCTGAAGGGTATGTAGTTGTTAGACAGGATGAGGTTAGCCAAGGAAATGAGGAAGGATGTCTTGCGGAGGCTGTCAGGAGGTCGCATTTCCAGGAAGTGTTCCATGGCACTGAGGCCCTGTCCGTGAGGGATGTTGGTGTAAAGGGAAGAGACATCTATGAAGACAAGGAAGGAGTCAGGTGGTAGAGGAATGGGGACTGTGGAAAATCATTCGAAGAAGTGTGGGGTGTCTTTTAGGGAGTGTGCACAAACTACGTGGCACAGTCCGGGGGGGGGGGGGGGTTGGCTGGAAGGCTACGCTGGGCTACGTGGGGGGAGGGGGGGTTCCGAGCCAGGCCACGTAGCTTTCCTTTCATTACATTTTTCACACTTAAAATGAGGAACAGAACTCGACAGCATGTGAATATTTATTTCCCTCAGTTAATTATCTCCGTATGTAATTTACAATATTTTGACACGAGAAAACAAAAATGTCTTCAGAAATCAAAAGGGAAAAAAAGCTACATTCTACGTGGGGGGGTTGAGGCAAAAGCCACGTAGGGCTACGTGGGGGGTAGGGAGGGGGGGTTCACAGGAGGCCAAAATGGAGCTACGTGGTTTATGCATGCTCCGTTATGAAAGAAGGGAAGTCCTGTACAAAAGGCTTGAGGTGCTGATCCACAAAAGCTGAAATTTGTTTTTTTGTGTTCGTTGTCCCAGCCGCCTTCATCTGTCTTAAGTGTTGGGTCATATTTCCCTATCCTTCCTTAGTTTTATATATAAAATATATATATTGTAATTCTGAAAGATGATATGCTACTAAAGATTGTGAAGTGCATGAGTGTTATAATTAATGAGAGCCACAATGAAATAAACATCACAGTGATTTCAACAAGCCAAAGTGAGCTGCCAACTTTAAACAGGATAATAGCAGCATGTTTACAAAATTACGAAATACATGTAATAACTTTACAGCACCTCACAGGGTTAGTTGAACAGTTATATCTAAATTTTTGTTCCATAAAACAAATTAAATAGCATATACATCCTCTTATCAAGGTTTGTGGGGGATTTAAGTGCTCATGCATGAACCACAACCCATAAAATTCATTAATTCCTGGCAATGACAGCGAGAAGCTGGGCTGTGATGCGTGAACATGCATCACATTTCCATCTTTCTCATAAGGAAGAGAGCTTATTCATTCTTCCTTTGTGATTCATACTTCCTTGACAACATACATCATTTCCATAGTTCTTCAGTCGCAATTTTCTCCATACTGTGGGCCATGAAATTCCAGCATTAGTGCATTTCTGAAGTGGGCGCTATGAAATGCTTGCATCGACTGTGCTGAGAGAAGCTTTTGTAGTTGTAAGTAAAGTACTGTGTAGAAGATTGAGTATGAAGACCACCAGGGAGAATATTTTATTTTTCCCGGTGAAGATTCCAATACTTTTTAAACCTTACAAATTTGATTCAGACTCTGCAGATGGTAAAACAGGTTTAAAAGAAGGTGAGAAAGGATGTTGAAAAAATAAAGTGTGCAATTTACATATAACTTGCTTGTAATGAAACAAATTTTACATAATGCTGAATTTACAAATTTATCGCTTCACAAAAGTATTTTTTCTCTTCGTTCAAAAAAGGTTCCATCACAGCTGCCGGGACCTTGTTTTCACTGTTAAACATGCATCCATGAAAATCAAACTTCACTTTTGGAAATAAAAAATGGCCATCAAGGGCCAGATCAGGACTATATGGCATGTGAAGGAGTTTGGTGATGCAGTATTCTGTAATGATGGTCTTCAATTAACAGTCAGTGTGGATGGATGTAATGTGATGCAAGATCCTGACATTCTTGAAAGGTCAGCTCCACATTCTCTCTTTAATGGTGTCCTGTAGTTTTAATATTAGGTGTTGTAGTTAATCTATAAAATGCCTACACTATCCAAGAAAATCACCATCATACCTTCCTTGCAGACTATTGCTTTTTATGAAGGAGATTGTACAACATGACACCATTCATTAGATTTTTTGCTCATGAGATCATAGCAAAGAACTTTGTTTTCATTGCTGGTGATACTGTATTGCCGAACTTCATCTTTCTTCCCTTATTAAGCAAGGTTCATTCTTGCTTTTGCACTGTGAAAAGAAGTTTGGCCACACAATGTGCACTGATCTCATTCATGAACAAATGTTCAAGAAAAATTTGAAGAACTATTGCTTTCAACAAGTCAATTCTCACAGCAATTCCTTTTGTCCAAAATGTTCTATCCAAAAGCATCAATCGCCTTGTTTTTTCCAGCAATACCTGCCATCAGGTGCACACTGCTTGGGTCATCATCCTGGAATTCTCTTCCAAGTTTAATTAGTTTTACCCACTGTTCCACACTTTAATATGAATGAGAAACCCTATCATATAAATCTAGAAGGAGTTTGTGAATTTCTGGTGACGTATGACCTCCCTTTTCTAAGGATACTCAAATTCAACATGGTGCATACATATTTTTAGGCAGGCCAGGAAAATTTAAACCTTACCTTGTAAGGGACTTAACCTATACTGGGGTTGGGTATAGGCTTAGTACCCTAACTAGCAGTTCACTTGAATTAAAAGTTCTGTGGAATTTTGACGAAATAATTTTAACTTGACCATGTGCCTGCCTAGATACTCAACTAAAATGCTTAATGGTCGCCACCAAATTTGTTCAAACCACAAACTTAGAAAAGGTTGAAACAGTTTACTATGAAATCACAAAAAAGTTCACGTGGACAAAATTTTAGAGTTTATTTAAAAAGTCACATTTTTCAGAATTAGCATTATACAGGCAATCGAACAAACGTTTCCAGAGAATTTTAGGTTGTGGAGAGAAATAATACCGACCGAATAAAAAACCCCTTTTGAAATTTAAGAGTTCTTAGTTGTCATTGAAATCACGATCTGTTACAAGTACACCCAACAAGGCCGACACAAGCTTCCAGGATAGCGCGGTAAAAACCGTTCTGCAACAACACAACTAACGCGGAGTTACCTTACATATCGCTCCCGGAGAAAAGAAAACAAAACGCAAGTTTGCTGCACAATCTTTTATAGAACTCTCAGATCCTATGACGTCAGCAACTGTATACAACCTTTATGCTTCCGCTTTACCAAACATTCCCAATGATCGGGGATATAGAAAGCGTTCCAACTTTAACAGTGTCTAGTCTTATCTGCTAGATGCCTAAAGGATGTTTAGTGGGAAATTTAGAGCAATTAGTTTTAATTTTTGTTTAATTTTGCATAGTGATATAACCTCCTACGCAATTGGGTAATTACTAAACATTTGAATTTATTCAATTGTTTAGAAATTCTGCTGAGTTGCAAATTACCTGAATAAAATTAGTGTCAAAGTGTTCTATGTTAATTCCTGAGTTCAATGGTGTAAATTTTATAAAAATCGATGGCAAAATAGCGAAGTTACAGCTTAGACAAGAATTGGTAAAGTAACTGTTTAGAAATCATATGGTTTTTCGTTAATAATTATTAACATACAGTTTATATCGAAAAGGAAAAATCGGGATTTTCTCTGAATTTAATTACGTGTTTTAAAAGTTGTTTTATCTGTGGAAATGGCTTGGTTTATTCGCAAATAATTCTTCAGTGAAACCATGTGTGTTCAGTGACAAAATAATCTTTAAAATGTCTATAAAATCTGTTTTACTGCATGGAATGTTCTGAAATTTAAATATGTGTACTAGATTTTTGGTTCTTTCAAGAAATCTACTCTTTAGATCGAGAAATTACTAGGAACCTATGATAAACAATGTTAAAAGTGAAGTGCGTTTATCAAAGTGTTTAAAAATTTATTTATGCTATTTACACGGTCAGAAACTACGGAATGTTAGTGAATTTAGCTTTCTTTTTAATTATTATTATTTTAAAATTACTTTACTTCACTTAAAAGTGTTCAGAAATAGTGAAATGCTCATACCTTGATGACAAAAAATATTCCTATCGTTCTGAAATGTTGAGAATAGCTAGATCTTCTAAAAAGCGTCAATTTTAATCCTTAAGAAAAATTTTGTAGGTTCGATAGCCTTAAAAAAAAATATTTTCTGAACTTCTCAGAACCTGTTACCAACTTTTATAATTTTTCCGTTACAATACTGAAATAATTTTTATTTTACTCTCAACTGAATTCTCTTTCATCTGAGATCGAGCAAGGCATGTTTACTGTTTTCAAAAGGGTGAAATAAAATTCGTCAACCAAAAACAGAATCTAACTAATTGATATTTCCTAAGCAATTAAAGTTATTGGTTTGAAAATATCTTTAAACGATTCTATGTATTCAAAAATTACTATTTAACAAATTTGAAATCTCTAACTGCATTCTTCAATTTACTATTAAATTTTGAAATATCACTCCAGTGAATGCTTGAGGCTGATGCAACAGAAAATGCTGCCTTGATAAGTTACTTTCACAAAACTGTAAAAACCTGATTTCTAGCTTGAATTAACTTAGTAACTGGCTTTAAAAATGATGTGCAATACTATTCAATTTAATTCGCGGTTCTAAGAACGAATTTTGTAATGCAGGTTACCTGACATACTGTTACATGACAAAGGATGGGGGGGGGGGGGGGGAACACCACTCACAAAATTTGAAGGTAGGAGGCCTGTGACAAAGACATGAAAAAATGGGGATAAACACGAATGCATGATATTTTAAATTAAACCTCTCGTCAAATGGCTTGTAGCTCTCTACATGATTGAGGCCCTGAACTAAAATATTGTACAGTTGTGTTTGTCTTGTGTTTTGTTGTAAGACGACAAGCTTATGCTGGGGTTATGCATAAACCTACAGTCTCAACTATGGCCGTGGATAATTCTAGCTATAGCTTTGCAAATATAACTTGGTCGCCACTTAGCTTGTTAAACCCCACACTAAAGGAAGGTGGTTAAAATAATGTTCACAAGTCTATTGTTGGTATACATACATTATATGCTTGAAAATTTTTGCAAAGTCACAAACTGAAACGGCAACAGACAAATTCTCTGAAGATACAGTTGCAAGTTCGATTAACCGATTCGAGCCAGACCACACCCCATAGTTCAAAATACAATTAACTAATTTGTGAAGAAAATGAAAGTTCGTCACACACTTCTATTGTGCAACTAGTTTGTCCACGACCGACACTTAGGTTACCCCAAGGCATCACATGGCATAAAATTACTGATCCTAGATACATGTTTACTTTCTACCTGATGAATATGCAAACCTACATTGTGCCAACACAGTAGCACCTTAGTGCTTGAAATAAAACTTGCTGGCCGACTGAGCTACATAGTGCCGTGCCCACTGTATCTGGAAGACTGCGCTACTGTGACTGTGTGAGTGAGACAGTGAGTCCAAGGAAAATTCTGGGCAGGAATTTATGCTCACTGACTTTGGGAACATGTAAGTCTTCCGCCTCACACAAGAATCTGCTGGAAAACGTATCAGATATCAAATCTCAGGCTTGAGAGCTAGTATCAAATATTTTGATCTTGACAACTAAAATGTTCCTAGCATTCTGAAATTTTGAAAATAGTAAGATTTTACAAAAAGTGTCAACTTTAATCCTTATAAAAAAAAAATGTAACTATCATTTTAATGCCATTACAAAGACGTGTTAATAACTTTCACAATTTTGTTATTACTAAACTGAGATAAATTTTATTTTACTCCTAAAGAGCTACTCTTTCATTTACTACCAAGCAAAGCATGTTTACGATTATTGAAAGGATGAAATAAAATTATAATCCAAAAACAGAATCTAACTGATTAATATTTCAGAAGTTATTGAAGTTACCTATCTGAAAGTAGCTCTAGTCAAATCTACATATTCAAAAAAGATCACTGTGTAAACTTAAAGTCTCTAAATGCTTTCTATGATTTATTACGAATTTTTGAAATATTACTCCAGGCGATTGCTTGAGAATGTTTCAATAGATAATACTATCTTAAAAACTGTGAAGACCTGATTTCTAGCTTGAATTAACATAGTAACTGACTTTAAAAATGATATGCAATTCTATCCAATCTAACTCGTGATTCTGAGAACAAATTGTGTTACACAGTTACAAAATTTATAAGATACCTGACATTGTGTGTTCATTGCAGCTCTCCTGCATTCAATTTTGATTAATGGTGGCTTTATTTTCCCTATGCTTTATTATTTCCATTGCCTAAAAGCCATTTCCTTTTCCTTGATATCAGTAGATTGATAGAGTTATATTATTACCTATATCCACCCCATGCACTCGCACTGACATCAGCTCCATACATTAGCAGCAAACGTGCAATATCTAGATGCCCTCGCTGGCATGCCTCATGGAGAGGAGTGTATCGAGCATTGTCTTCTGGTGAAGGGGGACTGTCCATCTTCTCCAGGCAGAAAGCAACAATATCCTAGATGGAAGAAAGAAAGTTCTTAATTAAAAAGGTAATTCATATAGTAATTATTGCATTACATTAATTATTGCATTATATTAATTATTGCATTATATTAATTATTGCATTATATTAATTAGTATTATACAGTAATTAGTAATAAATGAATTAATATATATATCAGCAAGGAAATGACACGGGAAAGGGGACAATTCAAGAACAAAATTATGAACACAAAATTTAAAATGCAGAAGAAAACAGGAACAAAATGGACTGAACAAAGGAAACAAGAACACAGTGAGCGTATGAAGAGGTTTTGGGAAGAGAAGAGGAAGAAGACAATACAAACAAAAACTGAATAATCATGAATAATTTGAGTTTAAACACTGTCCTCAAGGGCAATAATGATTAATAATAATAATATAGTAATTATATAGTAATTAGCATTAAGAAGTTTTCAAAACTTTGTAACCTTGTAAATAATTTCTAATATTAGGAGTTAATGGCACTCAGAAGTTAGCCCAATAGCATTAACAATCTTCTAAGGCAGTGTTCAAATTATAGGGCAACTATATGATTGTTCAGTCTATTCAAACAGCTACAAGACAACATATAAACACAAAATGTGTCATGTTTCAACACAATCTACAGAGAAATTATGACTCAGTTTTGAAAACCATCAGATGAGAGAAGCAAGATTAAAAATAAGTCAGTCACACCAACTGCATATTTAAAAGACACACCAGCCGGTAAGTCAGTCAGTCACTCATTATATAGAAAGCAGCAGACAAGAGACCAGACACCATGGCCTGCTCCAACTTCTGCTCAAACCAAACTACAAGTATTACCATCATAATCTATTCGACCGTAGACTATTGGAATAACAAAGTATTCTTCGTATGTGAAGATCCTTTCCATGAAAGACTAAAAATACATTTCCCTCTAAACACACTACAATCAAAACAGGTGTGTCTCTCTCAACACAGTAGTCACATTTTATTTGGCAGCTGAAGCCAACTTACCCATCTAATTTCCCATACTACTCAGGAAATAATGAGTATAAACTAGCATTGAAATGGAGCTTCATCTCCACATATACAAGTGCAGAACTTCCATATCAAATTGTACCTCCACGTCTGCCTTTATAAGTTTTAAAACGGAAGTATGATGGACTTTTTGTTTACGTTTCGATATACATATTTACAATATAGCTTATTCTTTTCTCTATACACAAAATTTGGAAGGATAAAAAGGAGAAAAGGATAACAAATAAATTGGAATAGTGAAAGAATATAAAAGCAACAATTACAAAGGAAGCACTGGGTGAATAGTAACTATATTAGGATAGCTGTAGCAGCAACACCACCACCTATAAGTCCTACAAATGGCAGGAAAACTAAAGAAAAAGCTTGGTCCCATCAAAATTTGTGAGGTCGCCTCCCTGGCTACCCAGTGGAAGGCAAAAGAAGGGGAGGGGGGCCTATCTAAAAAAGAAAGACATCATTATGAAGCCTCAATGAGGTGGAAATATCTATAGGTAGTTCAGACCCTGAAGACACTTAAATACTGCCAAAGGAACCAAACCCCAATCCTCACCAGAACATGTTTCATTGATGATCCTGATACAACAACTAATCCTAGTACTGTTACTTGTTATATTTGTTTCGTTTCCATCTGGCTAGCTCTTTTCCAGACAGTCAGATATTTTGTTGTTTTAACATTATTTAACCTTTTTGACTTTTTACAGCCAGACACTGTTTATAAGGTGTTAGATTTTTGTGACTCACTTAAAGCCAACATTTCAGAATTTTATATTATTTTGCTGTCTCTCTGTCCAATCACTTTACAGTTGGTGATCCAGATACATCGATAAAGCATCGGACAACAGTTTCATTCAAGATTACAGATTAAGCACAATCGTATAAGATGACAAACTCACTAAGTCCCACTGACATTAGTGAGTACTACGGCACGTTGGAATTTGCCGAAACCGCTACCGCATGGAGCAATTTGCTCTGCTAACTAGCGCGGAGTTGCGCGATCACTTTCCGGCAAAAGAATGAGACAAATCATGGTGGCTGCATGGCTTTTTATAAGCTTGCCATGGCCTATGACATCAGTAAGCTTAAAATTGAAGTCTATCACATGACCAACTTGGGGGATTTCTCGAACTCCAACAACAATTAGCGACAATCTATCTTTAGAAACTTAATTACCAGACAAATGCTTAAACTTTTTACTAAAACCATTATATATTTGTAATCGTCTCAATTTAGACTATCTACTGATACAAATTTCTCGATTGTATTCCTTTTAGTTAAAAAGTTCAGTTTTTTCTTATAATTGAAACCACTAATTAAACTTGGCCAAATTATTTAATTTTACTACCAAAATATCTGGAACAATTATCATAGCTGGTGATAAAAGTTCAGCTGTAGCTTTACTCAATTCAAAGATATTTCAAATCTTAGATTTTTTCTTTCCTGATCACGTTTTTCAAAACGTGAACAAACCAAATTCTCTCTCAAAATAAATTTTTCCTGATATGATAAATACACTTTAAAATGATTCTAATGGTGAGTTTTCATTGTGGAAATGAATACAGGAAAATTCCTTCAAGTTGACAATTACTCTTCTTGAAATTTCTAAGTCCAATACAAACGACTTCAAAATCAGTTTATAAACTACGAGGCATATTTTTTAAGTAAGAACCGGTTGGCAATAAACTTTTAACAACGAAAAATATTTTGGTAATTTATTTAACATGACATTCTACAACCTTTCGCCCACTTTTCCACATAGTTGCCATACCGTGAGATGAGTTTTTGTATACCATCATCATAGAAGTCTTCCGCCTGAGTGGAAAACCATTGCTGTACCGCAAGTTTCACTTCATCATCATTGCTGAAAAGCTTGCTGCCGAGGAACCTCTTAAGGTGCAAAAAGAGATGGGACACCAAAGTCTCGTCTCCTGTGATGATGTGGTCCAAAAATCCATCACCTGCTTCTTGATATCGGGTCAGAAACGTCAATGCACTAGCACACCTTTTCGTTTTGTGTTCCTCAAAAAGCATCTTTGGAACCCATCGGGAGGACAACTTCCTGTAATCCAAATTCTCGGACACAATGTTGTAGAGGACGGATCTTGAAACTTGTGGAAAGTGCAAGGACAATGTGGAAATTGTGAAACGCCTGTATTCACGAATTTTGTTGTCTACCACACGCACAAGATCGTCGTTGATTACGGATGGCCGGCCCAAGAGCGGTTCATTGTACACATTCTCCCGACCTTCCTTGAATAATCTTACCCACTTACGAACGTTACCTTCATTCATTGCATTGGGGCCATACACTTCACAGATCTGGCGATCAATTTCCGCCGGTGTCACATTTCTTGCTGACAAGAATCTGATGACTGACCTTATTTCACAGTGCGGCGGGATTCTGGATCATCTTAATCACTTCCATCGCTCACCACGAAGTGTACACTCCGCTGACTTGGCGATAACTGCGTCTACACATGCTCTTAGGATGCCAGAATTATGTGCGCATGCGCTCAATTTTGTTCGTGGGTGATTTAAGCGGATATCGCCGACCGGTTCTTACTTAAAAAATACCCCTCGTATGTTATTGCTGTGGTTGGCTAGTGGGAGTGCTTATGGTGAACTAAAAGGTATCTGACACAGTAATTTTATTGTTTTACTAGCTCGTACCCGCGACTACGTACACATGACTTCGTACACGTGGATTAAGATTTTTTTTACAGAATTAAATATAGAAAGTTGTTGGTAACGAAGGATTGGTCCCAAACAATATTGAGTTGGAATAATATGACAGGAAAGCTAACACTATATCATTGTACCGTAGAATCTGTCTCTTGAAGAGAATCAATTTCCAACATATTTCGGTCACCATTCAATAAGGTCTCAAAATTTCGTGACTACAACTGTTAATCATACTGGAAAAAATGTCCTGTGGCTTTCATACAGATTTCATTATAAAATTCCATCACAACGATATAGCTAGGGATTGCAATCCAGCAAAGTGGGATCCTGCAATCCCGCGGGATCCCGCAATCCCGCGGGATCCCGCATCATTAGACAGTCTAGCGGATCCCGCACAAAATTAAGCGCATCCGCAATCCGAAAAATCCGGCGGAAACACATGTCAGTCTGCGAGACTCGCTGACCCACTCGGTCTCTATCTGATGTATTGCACTGTTTGCCTGTATCCTTCCAGTTGGCATTTGACTGATGTGAACATGCGTTTGTTTTTGTCAACCTTCATCATTCGTAAGTAAATAAATACACTTTTACGTATTCATCAAAACTTATGTTTGTTTTGAGTACACATTTCTGTAATTTGAGTTATGGTGCATATTTAGTACGATTTTCTAACTATATAATTATTTTTTAAGTGTCACACGGTTACAGCTTTTTATTCACGGTTTCATTAATCCCATTTTCTGTATTTGCAGATAAAGTAATTGTGACACTTTCCTAATTTGCGGCTGAAAATTTGATTATTCGTTGATATGAAACTAATGTTATCATAATTTTAACGATCACGTACCTATTTATTTAACAGCTATCAAAAGGAAATTGTAGGCCTATATCCTTTGACTTATTGTTGTTTTGGCAAGTGCCTCAATGCGTTTCTTTAACGAAAGCCACCTTCTTACATGTGCCGCTCAGACTTTCGATTAATCCCTCTTCTCCTTGTTATTATTTCGACTAAAGGTAAAAAAGTTATTATGAAATTTTCACGGGTGTATCGACGAATTAAATTAAATTGTGTTGTAGGAACACCATACTTCGGCGGCTGTCTCCGCCGTCTTTCTCACATGTGTAATTTTGTGTGTTTGCAATGAAATATGGAAATACAACCTATGGGGACTTAGCTGCAATCATTCGCCGAGAAAATCTCCTTTCTTACAAAAAAATAATAATTTCCACTCTAAAAATGTCGTTACGCCACATAAGTAAATCTGAAATACTTGAAAGTTTACGTGTTGGTGAGTAGTTTCTTTTAATAACATTGAATCAACTGTAATATCAATCAAGGAATCAGGAGATATAATAATGAATCACGCAAAAAAAAGGCCATGTCTCGTGCTTGTGCTGTGACAAAAAGTTATGAGATCTTGTTCTGAGCCAAGTCTACACTTTACAGAGTATATTCACTTCACTTTGTGAAATGAAATCCTTTTATCAATGTCATGGAACGTTTATTTACAATTTTTTCTTTAAAAAAAAAACTTTGGTAACTTGGCCATTAAGTAAACCATATTTATAAACTTATATGATGTATTTATTGTAAGGCACATAATATGACTTAAGACTCAATATTTTCCATTTTTATTATTTATTTAAAAATTGGTTTAGATTAAAAAACAAAAATGTAAAACCTCAAATACACTTAAGACACGCTAAAAACTTTTAATGTCATTTTGCCAATCAAAATATTGTTAACTGTTAATTTTTATCTTTTAACATTAAAAATTATTTATTACTTTAATTATTACTTAATTTATTAACATTTTAAGTAACTATGTTTTAAATATATGCGTTGAAAAATTGTTTGTACCAATCCCGCACGGATCCCGCGGGATTGAAAACACTGCGGGATTGCAATCCTTAGATATAGCCATTTAGTCATCAAAACGTAACAAAAAGACAGAGACTTACTTCCATATTTATAACAATATTACTGTGGTTCACATTCACACACTAACTGCGAACAACACCTGAGGGATCATTATAACATAAAAAAGTGTACACCTACAACATTGCAAGACTACCTATGATTTGCCTCGCATTGCACCCCTAACTTTCTAATATCTACAGTTTAACATTCAATCCGAATGTTAAAAACAATTTTTAAAAATCTTAGCCTCCACGGAGATTTGAACCGGAGACCACGACATTCGTAAACAAGGGCTCTAACCACTGAGCTGCCAGTCCACTACACGGAAACACGGTACAAAGACGACCATATCCAAAGTGTCTGTCTATCGCCGTATTTCGAAGTTATGAGACAAATGTGTTATTTGTACAGATAATTTTTCAACCAAATGTAGACAGTATTTTTCTCCTTGTTTCAAAGGATAAGTGTGCAAAGTTTCATCAAGATCGGATGAAAACTGTGAATTTGTATGAAGAACAAACAAACCAACAAACAAACATACATTCATCTTTATATATAAAGATAGTTTGTTTAATCTGGTTGGCCTTCTACTGCCAACCAGTTATAGTTTGTAATGTTAATGTTTTGTGGCCTCTTTACTGCCATCGTTTTAGTATTCTGCATTGTTTTGCTGTATTGTTGCCAGCCACTTTAGTCAGCCATACAGACAGTAATTTGGTTGTGTGTCCATATCAGTTTCATGTTAGGGCATTAATGACCACACTGACGACATGTCCTAAAGCCCCATAAACAACAACAGCACAAAGGAATATTGCATATCCAATTTTTGCAGCAAGACAGCTGTATAAAAGAAATTTGATTAAGAAATAATTACCTTGGTATTCATTACCATATGAAAGGCATTCAAATAAGTAAAATGAGAATCTAGAAGTATAAGATTTTCAGAACTTGGTGAGTAAGGGAAATACTAGGATGTGTAATTCAAAAACGTCAGAAGAGAAGCAAGGTGGGAAACAACTATTCTGAGGTAAAAGAAACAGTTAAAATGAGGAGTTACAATGTCACCTTTTTTTAACACAGTACCAAAGAACATTACTAATGCAGTAAAGTAATGAAACTATGGAAAAAGGAAGCAGGAAGCAAAAAGAAAGGGAAAATGAGTAATGAGTCATTTTCCCTTTCCTGGTCATTTATAATTCAATAAAGTATAATTTTTATACACTACATCCACAAAAAATTTAAATTCTGACCTTAACCCATCAACACAATCATTCATTAGAATAATGAACAACAAAGGCCCTAAAAAAAACTACCCTGTGGCACTCCCATATTTACTTCCACCTCTTTTAATAATGTATTTCCTGCTCTAACACTTTTTTCTTTCTTACTTAAGAATTCCTCTACCCAGCAAGTAACTTTTTCACGATTCACATGAATATCCTTGTCTAAAGCCATTTTGTTGATCTGCAAGCAGTTTGTTTTCTCACAGATATTTCTGATATATTTGCATATCAATATCTCTATTATTTTTCCCATCACTGATGACAAACCTATTGGCCTGTAATTTTCAACCCTATTTGTAACCCCCCCCCCTTTTTATGAACTGGTACTACTATCACTCTTTTCCAATCCTCTGATAAGCAGCAAGACTCCAGACTCATTTTAAATAAAATTTCAAGATAAGGTACAATATCATATCCCACTATCTTTAATACATCTGTAGCAATATTATCTAAATCAGCCCCTTTTAAGTTTTTTTAGCTTTCCAAGTTCCTTCATATTTTCCTCAGAATCTATTTCAATTTTTGTAGTTTCCTTATTTATACTTTTACGGACTCTCCTCTGAATTATTTCCTCCCATCACAGTATGTGACATGAAGTTGAATGATAAGGTATAATTACATGCAACTAATTATACGTGCAGTAGAGACATGGGTCACAACAAAGATTAGAGTACGGCACAAGATTGAAAGAGAGATTTCTGAGTAAAGGGCAGAGTTAATGAAGGAATTACAAGGACAATCATAGTGAAAACTGTAAGGAGAATATCAAATAGAATAGTAGAAGTCAAGCTGTAAAGAAAGCAAAATATAGAAAAGTTCCAAAGAGGAAGACCACTTACAAAATGCAAGGATGGTGTTAGGAGAGACACTAAATGGAGTTGTTAAGATATGAAGGAGAAAGTGAGATAAACTTTGGGGAGAGAGAGAGAGAGAGATTTAGAGGATTAATCATTACCCAGATCCACTGAATTAAGCTGATGTTGGATATGATAAAAAAAAAAATCGAGAAAAAAATCAAACAGAAACCCAAATAACTTGTAATAAAGCAAAAAAAAAATGTAATTATTAAGCAGTAAAAAAAAAAAAAAATCTTCTGGCAAGGATTTTTTACTGAATGGAATAGTTATCTAGAAGAAAGGTACATCAGAACTTGTGAATAGCCCCTATCTGCCCCACCAGCAGTCAACAGCAGCAGTCAACACCAACAAACCCATCAATATTTAACATTTTTCTTCCTCATGGTATAATAAGCAACCCCATAGCCCACAGGCAGCATTCACTTGACAATAGCGGCAGGGAACATGACCGTTGAAATGACATATTAAACAAAAAGTTCTCACTTGGCTAGTTTTCCAAGAAAATTTCATCTATATATGGAAGGTGTTTACAAAATACTCTGCTGGCATGTAAATATACTTCTCATCAACAACTGTCCCTGCCAAAATATTTTACTATTTCGTGTTTGACATAGTCAAGCCATTTGCTCTAGCAAAATGGCTTTTTTTTAACCTTATTTTTCAGTGCAGATAAATATAATTTCCTTTTCATTGATGATACATATTCCTAGGTCTTGCTTTCATTCATATATTTGATCATTATTGTAATGGACTTAAAACATGAATTACATAAGGTTCAACACTGCATGCAGTCAAAGATTTTTAGAACTTGATCAATAAATTATTTTGCAAGGATGATTAAAATCTTGTTCCTAGTAAGTAAATTTTTTTTAATGGCATTTGACCGTGTTAACTATACAGCCAGCTCAATGTGTTTGTCTCTCCAACATAAGATGAACGCAACATTTAATTAAAACCACCCATGCCCTGAACCAGACTCGAACCGGTGACCCCTGCAACAAGACACAAGCACGCTACCCCAACGCTGCTGGTGTCTGCCTAGTAAGTAGATAAAAATAAACTTTTTCTGAATTTTCATAAATTTTGCAGATTAACATTAAAAATAACTCTGGAAAGGATAATTCTTATGCAAGATATTAAACTTAGTTTTAATATGACAAATAATACAAATTCTTTGTTTAATTAATTAAATTATTTCTAATGTAGGTGGCATTTGGGGGGGGGGGGCTGGAATTGTTTTTGTCAAAAAAAGGATAGTCAGCTCTATGCAGAAACTTACAGTGTAACCTAACTTGGACGCTCGATGCAAAACAGTTTCTCCAAGACCTTTGTTGATAACCCAGGTCTTTATCTCATTCATAATGTCCTGAACAGACTGCCAGCTTGGTCGAGGAACTGGTGCCTAGAAAAATAAATATGTCAATGTTTTGCAAATTACGATTAATTTGATGTGGCAAAAAATAATGTTCTAGCATTATAATTAAATTATACATCTGCATTTATTTTGAAGTTTCAAAGAGAGATGCAATGAGTGTTATCTTGGCACAAAATCATTTTCTGGCCAAGGCTTCAAATTCTGTAAATTAATATATGAACACAATTTACTTTTTTCCTATCCTTTGCAGATTCAGTCTCAGAATTATCCTTCCTTGGAATTTTCTTTTTCTTGCGGATGTAGTCAAATCCAGAACGAAACTTCCTGCGTATCTTTGGACGCCTATGCGAGTTAGAACAACTTGCAACTTCATCCACTGCATCTTTCTCCTTATTATTCCGCTCAGAGTTTGCACTAGCAGCTTGTGATGCCTGAAATGTCAAAAATGAATTTTTATTTTCTGCAAAACAAAATATGGAGCAGAATGGATTGGTAGCGTGTCCTCACAACAGAAACCACCAATGCAAATTTTACACATTTAATACAGACTCCTAGGACACAGTTGTGGGTTAAATTGAGACAGTTTTTTTTTTGATGGCACTTTGTGAAATAGTGTCCATTAATTAATTTTGGTCAGATAAATCCAGTTAATAGTAATTTTAGAAAAAAAATGCCTGGAAGAAGTATCAGAGTATCATGTTGAGGATTTCATCTTTTATGTTATATATCTGGATATGAGAATAACTGCGGCCTACCACAATTGAATGCAGAAATGATGTTGAAACATAAAAAAGGCATAAATGCACATTGGGCATTGTAATTTTCGGGTTTATGTCCCTTTGTCAGAAATGGTAGCTAGCAGCAGATACCTCATTCTACTGTTGACAAATGAAAATAAATCGAAAAATCGTAATACACGCGCACACATGCACGCACACACACGTGCGCATAGTTATGAAAAGTAACTGCTAAGAAATGGCGGTACAACAAGGGCCAATATTGTAAAGAAAAATCATATTGAACCATATATACGGGGGCCGTTCAGAAAGTAACCTCCGATCGGTCACAGTGCGGGTGGTGGGGGTAGTCGCGACGCCATCTGTGCATTCACGCACTCAGCAGGTCAGTGGTCGAGTGAACGTCGTACCTGCGCTAGTTTAGTTTTTGTGCCAGTTTGAAATGTGTGCTGCAATAGAAAACCCCGCCAAATGTGAAGTGCGTGCTGTTATAAGGTTTTTTACAGCCAAAGGATATTCTGTAGCAGCTATTCATCGTGAGCTTTGTGCCGTGTACGGATCAAGAGTTATGAGTGAAGGAGTTGTCCGTGAATGGGTACGTTTATTTAAAAGTGGACGAGAAAACGTTCATGATGAAGAGAGGAGTGGTAGACCATCATTGGTGACTGACGAACTCATTCAGACAGTTGATGCAAACGTTCGTAAAAATCGACGTTTCACAATGTCGGAGTTGTCTACTGTTTTTCCGCAGATTTCTAAGACTCTCTTGTACGAGATAGTGACAGCAAGATTGGGTTACCGTAAGTTCTGTGCACGATGGGTGCCCAAAATTCTTACCGACCACCACAAAACTCAAAGAATGGCCTCTGCATTAGACTTTCTGTCACGTTATGAGGACGAAGGAGAACCATTGTTAAACAGAATCGTGACCGGTGACGAAACCTGGCTTAAGTACGTGAACTCTGAGACAAAAGAACAATCAAAGATGTGGGCACATTCAAATTCGCCTACCAAACCAAGAAAAGCCTTGCAAGATTTTTCTGCCAGAAAACTGATGGCAACGGTGTTTTGGGATGCCAAAGGGGTGTTGTTGGTTGAATTCATGGAACGTGGGACGACCATTAATCAAGATGTGTACTGTGAAACACTAAAAAACTTACGACGGGCTATACAGAACAAACGCCGTGGTATGCTGACTTCCGGTATCGTTTTTTTTTGCACGATAACGCCCGTCCTCACTCTGCTCGCAGAACAACGGCCCTTCTTGAGTCCTTCAAGTGGGACGTTATCAACCATCCACCTTACAGCCCAGATCTGGCGCCAAGAGATTATCACCTCTTCATGCATATGAAGAAATGGCTTGGGTCCCACGGTTTGATGACGACGAATAGCTCAAAGATGCGGTCACAGGCTGGCTCCAGGCACAAGCGGGTGATTTTTATGCAGAAGGAATTTCAAAGCTTGTGAAGAGATACGATAAGTGCTTAAATCGCTATGGAGACTATGTAGAAAAATAGTGCAAAGATGTAGTTGTAAGATGTATATATTAAAATATTTTTATTTAACTTGGTGTATTTTTTTTAAATCAACCGGAGGTTACTTTCTGAACGGCCCTCGTATTTTCTTTTGATTAATGCCAAAAATTTTCATGCCATAATCATCTACCCTTAACTTCTACATCATCAATGCACTTCATCCCCCATAAAAATTAATTGTAAGGAAAATTAAACAAGTCATTTAATTACCAACTCATTACGTGGATCTGATTCTTAGTATACTCCTGTCATTGTGTTTATAACTAGAGCATATAAATAAACATACATGACTAATTAATGGTGACAAGTCCACATATTGTAACAATAAAATAAGTGACCTCTCTATGCGTTTAATTCACAGTTCAGTCAATTAACTTTATAGATCATCTGATAAATGGTATGTGATACTGCAACATGCGTTGGCAGCAGACTTGTTTAATATGATATTAGTGATCTGTTTGACTTACTTAGAGATACTGTTCATTCAGTTGACACATAGCAACCAAGAAAGTTTATGACAAACACACACAAAAAATTTTAAGTTAGATAACCTAGTGAATAATTTAAATTAAAACAGTGAGAGAAGACAATTCACTGCTAGGTATATTATACAACAGTCAACACATCAGTTAAACAGCAAATTAAATAAGTAGAGCAGTCGTTTACTTGTATGTGCTACAGGACGTGTAACTGCATGTCGACAGTTGGAATTTCTGCAACTGAAAGCATTGTAAATTAAAATCAAATGGAAAACATTGAAGGGTTGGATTCACCCCATAAAAAAGACAAGCAAAGGCTGGATCATTTGCTACAAGATCACGAATGCTGCATCATCCATGAATTCTCCTGAACAATGGAAAGCTTGACTTAAACTAGTCAGTGTGAGCTTCATTTTTTTAAAAATATGTACAACATGTAAAATGTACACTTGTATACTAGTTACAACCAATGAGAATTTTGATTGCAAGTTTATAGTTTACTATTATTTTCCTAAAATATATTGCAAGTTCAAAATTTCATTTTAATAGATGTTCTTTAATGACCCACTTCA
Source organism: Vandiemenella viatica (assembly GCA_031002005.1). Classification (NCBI taxonomy): domain Eukaryota; kingdom Metazoa; phylum Arthropoda; class Insecta; order Orthoptera; family Morabidae; genus Vandiemenella; species Vandiemenella viatica. Next base: position 272,627,155 of record JARYHS010008074.1, on the reverse strand, counting down.
ACGCAAGAGACAAAAGCAGAAAATTATTGTTTTTCAACAGTTCATATTAGACAATATCCAAAATATAGCTGAACAAGTTCAAATACAAATTAAAATAGTTGAAAAATTTCTTTGACCTTGCTTCATAATGCCTGTTAAATTGTGAAACCCACTGTGCTCTTCTCTCTTCAGAAATATCTGGTTAACTCAATCAATTTTTCTTGAATGTGTCATCTTCACCTCATCAACAAACTACTTCTTTCAACCAGGTAAAACAACCCATTCATCTTTTAAAAATATATGGATAAAAAAAAAGACACCTACAAATACGAAATAACTAAATCAAAATTTACGGTGACTACATACAACAAATGGGGTGTAAGGGTTCAGGAGAGACTACGAGGTGTGTTCAAAAAAAATGACAGAACTAATTAAATAGCACGCCAACGGCTGCAGATAAAATTCTCCGACTGCCATGCACACTAGCAGAATCTCTCGGCAAGAGATTGCCACTTGCCGCACTCCGGTCGCTGCATTAGTTTACGAGTGACAGCCAGTTGAGTGAGGTGATGCGCAGAGTGCTCGTTGGATTAGTGAGAAAGCGAGAATGAAGGAATTGGAGGAGCAATGCGTCTGTGTGAAATTTTGTGTTAAACTTGGGAAAACTTTTACTGAAACACTTCAAATGCTTAAACAAGCATACGGGGATGGCTGTATGAGCCGAACGTAATGCTATAAATGGTTTAAGCACTTTAAGTAGTGCAGGAGTTTGGTTACCGAAGATCCAAGATCTGGTCGACCTTCCACATCAACAGACCATCACCATGTTGAGAGGGTTCACACTGTGATTTGTAAAAATCGCCGGTTGACTGTCTGTAACGTTGCTGAAGAAGTTGGCATAAGTTAGGAACTTGCACTCACATCCTGACAGAAAAACTTGGAAGGCATCATGTCAGTGCAAAAATGGTGCCCCGCTTGTTGATGGATGACCAGAAGGAGAATCGAGCTAGGATCTCTGAGGAGCTGCTTGAAAAAGCAAATGAGGATGAAAACTTCCTCAAGAACATCATAACAAGCGATGAAACATGGGTTTATGGGTATGATGTGGAAACAAAGAGGCAGTCTTCACAATGGTTGGGGAAAGGATCTCCTCGACCAAAGAAAGTGCGGATGAGTCGGTTGAACATCAAGGTGATGATGGTCGTGTTTTTTGATTGCAAAGGGGTTGTGCACCATGAATTTGTACCACGTGGTCAATCGGTAAACAAGGAAGTCTACCAGAAAATTCTGACTTGATTGAGAGGTGCTGTGCATAGGAAAAGGCCTGGATTGGGGGAGAATCAGTTATGGATGTTGCACCATGACAATGCACCCGCTCACACATCATTGTTTGTGATCTGTTTATGTTACAAAACAGCCTACCAGGTATCTGCCTTAAGGAAGCCAAATTAATAGTTATGGACAATTATGAACAACTGTGTGGTGTCATTTAAATCTATTTCACTTGCAAGAACCTTTCAGATCACCTGCAAATAAAACATACTCCACACCAAATTCTAACACATACACTGGTCAAAAAAGCACAAGAAATTAAACAAGCCTCAGTATGGAGTCTGGATGTAAGCAGTTAATTCTCTTTCCTGGCATTTAGGAATATACAGGTCCACTTTGGCTATCCAGGTTACGGTTTTACATGGTTTCTTGAACCACTCCAGGCTATGCCAGGTCAGTTTCTCCAAAAGACTATAGCTAAATTGCTTCCAGTTCCTTGCCACCAACCCTCTACCTGACCTGAAGAACTGTAAAGCCACATCTCCAAATATGATTAGCAAAAGAAAAAAAACTTAGTTAGAAAATAAATTTTAGATCCAATTGTTAAATGTATAATCCCACCTACACATCACTACCTACACATCAATTTACATTTTCATGAAGATGAGAAAACTACTAACACCACACAAAACAACTGTCAGTTATAAACGACACTTAGGATTTTCAGCTCACCAAACCTGCAACTTCCTTCACATGTTCTTTGGAGTTGATGAGTCAAATAGAATGAATTTGGCTTAACAACAGAGCCCTGCATTCAAAATGGTCCTAAATCTAAGGTTAAATTCAAACTGTCATGTCTAAGAACGGAATAGATCTTAAAGAATTATGTTGAAAATAAAAGTACAACATTCTTCTTCATCAATATACTAGCCAACAATGTTAACAACATATTTCACACAGTACTGAAAAACTCTATTCTGGAAGCACTATCTGCACCATGTGTACTGCATCCCGCTTTGGATGTCTGTGACATATATACAACAACGTCCTACCTGAGACAACAAGTTCATTTCAAGCGAGTTTATGCAGTGTATGCTAGTGGTGGTAATAACTAGAGTTCGTATCTTTATGACCAAAAAAAATATATATCGAGAAATATGCAGGCAAATATGACCTTAAAAATGGGTAAATATGACATAAAAGAGACAAAATATGACCAGACATTAAATTTACTATACATTAAAACATGCACAAATATACATCATTTATTTTATGTAGCAGTGCCACTTTCATGTAGACAGCATAATTTCCTTCCGTGCCTCACTGTACCATTGGGAAATTAGTAAGACAAGATCTCGCTTAACTTCACCATTCCATAACAGTTTCATAGCATGGTCGAAATGTACAGCAATTGTTGAGTGGTTTACTGATTCTAGAACTTCACAGTCCAGTAAAAATATATCACCTGGTCTGTCAGAAAGTAGGGTTCCAACAATAACATTTACAACCTATCTCCCACAAGCATCAGTGTCTTCATCCACTGATACCTAGATCTTATTGTTGCCTATCTTAATTGCAATTGTCTGCAATAAATTTTCATAACAAGATGATAAATAGTTCTTCCTCAATGTTGATTCGGTTGGAATCGCATCTGTTGTGTATTTCTCCAAGAACGATTTGAAATGATCATTGTTCACTATATTAAATGGGATGTTGGCTGATACCATCATTTCACAGAGTTCTTTAGAAAAAATTGACAATTTGGAAGACGACGAAGCTGTAGATGTATCAAAAAAAAACGGTTGCTGTTTGCTTTGTTGAGTTGAATGCCGTGGTACGTTATTCTTGTGTTTTGATGTATTGCAATGCTGCTGCAGATGAAATCGCTTTGTTGCAGTTACTTTAGTTTCACATAATTTACAGAACAGAACTCTTTCATCTGCACTCATATGTACTAAAACACTCCTCTTCAAATTCCTTTATGTAACTCTGTAATGTTGCACTTTCCGAAAATTTTGTTTTCGGCATGGTGGTACACACTGATCCACTGCAGATTTAACACTGGTTGAGGATTATTTTCAAAAGCATTGGTGACAGCGTGTGAGTGGCCAAAGGATTTGTGCTTGTTTTGATGCAAAGAGCCTGATATGCGGAGAATACCTGACCTTGGTAGGGAGGGGTTTCCCGTTAAGCAGCAGTTTGTCCTTTTCTGAACCATAGGAAGCCAAATGGTTCCTCTCAACTCATCGGTGGATCACTGCAGTGGACTCAATTCCCACGTTACGGCTGCAAGTGAGACATTGACACAGCTCGACACAGGCATGCTGCTGCTGCATTGTCGAATTTAAAATTCTGGCGGATTATTAAAGTTTAGAGAGTGACAATAATTTATAACTGACTGGTGATTCTGACCAATTCAGTGACAATTAGTTTAGTTTCTTTCTCCAATGTGTAAACGGAGTATATTTCTGTTAATATTTATCTTAATTTCTTCTGCTCTATAACTTCTATTAAAAATAAAAAAATAAAAAAATAATAATAAAAAATTTACCAGATTTTATCTCAAAATATGACCATATGACCACAAAAAGATTGCAATATGCCAAAATTAGGAATATGGCCTGAATATGCATATTCATGCTTTATAAAATACATTTAAATACAATTAGAAACGTTGAATCAGTGTTTAATTCAGCATTTCAGCTTAAAAAGAAGGCAGGGAAAAAATATGACTTTTCCTAAAGATCCGAACCCTAGTTATAACCATTCCCTTTGTTCCTGAAATAAAATGGTTTGACCAAATCTGTTAAATGCATAAGCATACTTAAAGGGAGTAGTTTTCTAGTGATCCAAATCTGAAAACATACAGTAACTGACAAACTGCTTGTCACTTGCATTTGGCAATTGATGATGACATTCACCATAGTTTGTAGTATTATTACAACCAATTAAGTTGAACAGAACAGTGAAGCCAAATCTACTCTTGACTATTGTACTATGAAACATCTTCTAGGAGCATCCAGAAACATTAAGAAATATTACAAAGTCAAAATCTAAACTTAAAACAATTGCTATAAAGTCTCTCTACAAAATAAGTAAAACCAATGTTTCTGCAAATTAATAGAAGGTTTTGGAGACTACTGAATTTCAATTTTATAAGACTATGATTACATGATACTTTGACGCTATCACTTCTTCCTGACTATAATTTCGGTCTACAGATTAGAAAAGTATTTTCAGTGGCAAAATTATTGCAACTGCAATTGTTGGCAAAAGTTATTAAACAGAGATTGAAAGATCAAGCTGTTACAGAAAATAACACATTCATACTTGCATTTAGTCCCACAGCTGTATTAAATGTTCCTAGCTCATTTCACAAGTTTCAAGCAGCAAAATTATACATATTGCTTTACTAGGTTCAGTTATTTGATTATGGGTGCTGCCAAGGAACAAAATCCTTTACCATTTTGTTTACCACTTATCCTAATGGGTCATCATATAAAGTAATTTCAATATTGTTTTAAATTATATTGTTTGTTTCCTAAACTAGCAGTACTTTAATATGTGTCTCTAAAGCTGATAAAATGGCCAAATACATTATTTCATTTAATTCCCACTGTACAGTAAGTTGAAAAAGCAATTTCCAATGAATATCCAATTCAAAACAGTCAAGCAACGCCAAGTTGGTTCAATATTACCTATAATTTACTGTATTGTCTAGCAAATATTTATTGGAACATAAAAATAAATAATGTTGAAATGGGAAAAAAGGAAGTAAAGAATGGAAAGATTAATGGAAATTGTGAGGAAATGTCATGCTCACAAAAATCATCAAGCACTGATGGTGGTTTATGGTGACGACAATGTGAGATGAAGACAGAAAACTGGTCATCATCTGCCAAAATAATTCAAGAAGAGGTTGTTTGTGGAATGCAAATGATGTATGAAAATTAAATATTAATCCTTAACTGGAGGAGCCAGCGTACATTGCAATTATGGAGGGGTGGCGTATGGGGGTGGGGAAGGTGTATGGAGGAGCTGGCGTATGTTGCAATTATTGAGGGGTGGCGTATGGCGGAGAGGAAGGTGTATGGATTACGACAGATGATTTTTCCATCTTCTCCTTCAAATTTCCATCCATTTTTTCTAGTTTATTACATTAATTTGATCAGGAACCATAGTAGAAAGTAATTAAGAAAAAATTAAGAAAACAAATTAAAGAAACAAACATTAATAGCCTTTGAATAGGTAGGAAGAAATCACAGGTTTTGGTGGTTTCAAAGATGGGGTTTCATCAAGGATGTCGCTAGATTTTCAAAAAATATTTTTTGAATTTGGGTGATACATGAGATTTTGATAACTTCAAGAGCACTTGAAAATTTATAACAGCAACATATAGCAGTGCATAAAAAATTGGTTCACCAACATGATGCAAGCATGTGAAAAGATTTATGAGGAAAGACTGAAGATGGAGTGAATGGATCAGCTAGTTTTATTGTACTCTAGGAATGTTCCTGGGAGTGTAGGAGAAAGGTGAGGGTTTCAAAAGTGGTAGTCTGTTATTCACTGCCAGAAATAACACACTGGCATACTCTGCACTAGTCCAGCCACTGGAAGTTTGAGGCCAATTAGATGTATTTATATGAGCATGACAGGAGGTACATACAATTTGTCAAATTAAATGTGATCAGCAATTCTCTTAAAAGATTTTTTTTTTTTTTAATATAGGCATCAAACTTGACTTTTCAAATGGAAAAAAATCATCTGCATGAAACTCAAAATATGAGGACATAGTAAGTAAGCAGAAATAAATAAAGGATGACTTTCATTATTACAAAAAAAAGTATACAAATAAACAGTAGAACTATGAAACATTAGAAAGTATACTGTGAAAGAGTGCAATGCAATGCAATGTGTATTACCTTATTAGCAGCGAGAACCCGTAGGAGATCATGGTTGCGTTTGCAACCCTGAGTGAGATGCCGCTTTGAGTTGAGTACAGCCTTATTGCTACGGATCAAAGCTGCACTACGTTCAATTGTGGCAGGTGGACCAGGTGGAGCAGATGCTGGACGGGGTTCTTCAGCACCAAACACCTCCCGAAGAACTGCGCGTCTCCGCACCACTCGTGACTCGGTGCGAGTACGGCGTAGAAGAGCAGCATAGCGGTCACCCAGTATGCCACCATTTTGCCTGAAGGCCTGGTGGAAGTCTGTTGCTGGTCGGCTTCTATCACTGGGCCCAGGTTCTGTGCCCCCATTACCACCAGGAGAAGGCAGCAGTTCTGGTTCATCCGAAGCTGGACGTGGAACAACACGTGGTCCTGAAGTCTTCTTACGTGCATTACGATGTAGCTTGTACCTGTCAGCCAACACGTCTGCTATTGTGTTTGCAGCTGAGGATCGTCCAGCAACTCCTGAAGCAGCGTCATCCTCTGCAGATGCTCGAGCCACAGCAGAAGGGTTCCAACTGGAGCGAGAGTCTATATCAGAACAACTGTCAGCTGTATAAGGTGAGGAAGCATGTTGTTTGTCTAGGTCAGGGAGTGAGGCAGAACGAGGAGGGCGTGGTATATTTATGAGAGATGGTGGCATTCTCAGCGACTGCTTGAAACGGTACATTTCTTCCTCCCAGCCGGGGCGAAATTCGTTGCCAGAACCCTGAAGTTAGAAAACTTCCTAAGTAAACTCTTCACAATAGGAGTAAACAGATTTAAAAAGTTAATGTACAATGTTAAACTGTCTTAATATATCTTAACCATTTACATGATATAACAAAAACACTTTATTGACGATCAACCCTTTCCTCGAGATTTTTGCCAAAATGTGACTAATTTGTGGCCATAACACTTGCATAAAACAGAACTAAATAGTTCTTGAAAACTGCCTACAGTAAAGAAAAACATGTCAGTAACAGTGCTAAGTTTCAAATAAAGTATATTTACATAGGTTGCTTAATGTCAACATTTTCTATCATAACCTGGATTAAAAGCATCAAATTTTTATGAAATTTTACTACATTACTCTAAAATTTTGTTAGTTATTGAATTTTAGCTTATAAGAGACATTCCCTAGGTTGCCTTCACAAAATGATTTTGTATAAGCAATAAGGGCTAGCAAAGATGAAAGGGGCTAGCTAGGAAAAACCAGCTTCTGATCTGTATTAATGCTGTTGCATTATCTTCTGTGAGGATTACAATTTTTACTCTATACTGGACCTTGCACACATTTTCTTCAGCAGATGAAAGATTTACATCTAAAATAAATAAGTGTGCGAGTTGGGTTTATTTTTATGACATCATCATAAAATCATCTTTGTAAGGTGACTATGGTCCCCATCAACAAAATAGTCCTGCCAAGGTCACTTAGTCTTCCCTCCATCCCCTGCCTGCACTACCTCTCTGGCCTGTAGTTGAGTCAGCAGGGTTGCAAGATATTTGCTGGCCAGTCGGTATGTAGCTTTGGAAATGTTTCGTGTGTTTTACTAGTTTCAAAGTTATTTGATTTGTGTTTATGATGAGTGATGCTGTGGAATAGAATCCTCTATGCAGTGTGTTAGCAGAAAGAAGTGATATTGATGTTCATGCAGGGCATATCTTTTATTTTCATTTATCCAGAAGGTGGACATGGAGAAGCCCAAACTCCAGCTTTAAAAATGAGACAGATTTTGTTCTTTTGAATACTCCTCACATTGTTAAAGATGTCTCAGTTCTGAACAAGTTTACCACTAGCAGTGACCACCAATTAGTAAGAGCAAAGATTGAAATAAATGTAAGGGCAGAAAGAAACACTCATAAGTAACAAGACCAAAATTATTAATATTAAAAACTTGAAGGAAAGCAAAGAAGAATTCCAATGGACACTCCAGGAAAAGCTTCAAGAAACCAAAGAAGAAGACTTAGCAGACTGTACAAGAAGTTGGTGGCTTCTGGCCTAACAATATCCAAAAAGAGCAAATTCAGCAATAAAACAAAAGCTGTACAGAACAAAAAGAGGAAATGAAGATTCGGTCCGATTATGACACGATAGAGAATTCTGAGCTGTGTAAAACTTTCAAGAAAAACATGAAGTCTGATATAAAGTTGTGCAATGAGAATGTTGTAAGGGAAAGTCTAGAAAATGAAACAGGCTTAAAGAGAGTGAAGCAAAAGCTTATATTTAGTCAGAAGTAGATAATAGCAACGGATGGAAACAATGACAGAATTACTGACAAAAATGAAATTTTGAAATTCAGAGGTTTTTATAGTAACCCATATGACAGCTTAGAGGAAACTCCGATATCCTCCAACCCCTCAAATGTATATACAGTGCCAGATATACTTCCATCTGAAATCAGTTATGCTATAGATAACATGAAAAAAGGAACGGCAGGTATGACAACAGTCTCTCTCCATTGATATTTTGAAGTTAGTTGGCGAAGAAACTCTCAAGTCACTTGGCTAAAGTCTTCTCTTGCTGCCTTCATTTATCACTTCTTCAGGGAATAAAGCTAAAATCATTCTGCTACACAAATAGGGAAGTATTCATAATATCCAAAATTACTGACCTGTGTCTTGCTGGCTGCTCTGTACAAAGATCTTGTTGAACCGAATTAGTTCCTCCCTTGATTCTGTCAAACCCATTGAGCAAACAGAATTCCACAGCAGCTTTATCACAATTGAACACATTCTTGCCCTGCAAGAACTAATTAGCTGTGCAAACAAATACCCAATGCCTTTTTGTGTAGCCTTTGTAGATTTCGAAAAGGCATTAGATTCAATAAGTCACAAGGCCATCCTGCAAGCATTAGCTGAACTGTGGATACAGCTTATATTAAAGTGCTCCACAACATCTATGTCACCTCCTCAGCCTTTGTCAATGTCAGAAAACCAACTACTGAGTTCAGAATTGAAAGAGGTGTTAAACGAGGTGATCTCATCTCTCCAAAATTATTTTCAGCTGTGTTGGAGATGGCAATGTCAAAGCTAGAATGGACGGAAAAGGTAATTAGAATTAATGACAGAAGATTTAACAACTTGAGATTTTCTGATGACATTGCACTTGTTGCTAACAACCTTGATGAACTCCAAACCTTCGTTACTGATTTCGCCTCTGAGTGTAAAGCAGTTGGCCTGAGAATGAATCTTTAAAAAACAAAAATTATACGTAACAAATGGGCCACAGAGGGAATGTACAAGTAGGTAATGAATCTTTAGAAAATGTCAGTGAGTATATTTATCTTGGCAAGCTTGTAAACATGATGTAAGACCAAAAATCAAGCGGGGATGGCAAGCATTTGGGAGACATTCTATTGTCTTGAAATCTAAAATGCCACAAATTTAAAGCAAATAGTATATGACCAGTGCATTTGTCCTGTGCTTACATATGACTGAGATCTGGACTCTAAATGAATAAACAAAAAATAAACTTAGGACTGCCCAAAGAGAAATGGAAAGGTCAATGTTAGGCTTAAATAGAAAAGATAAGAAAAGAGCAACTAACATTAGGTCAGTTGCAAAGATCACAGACATTTTAGAGAAGACAGCATCCTTCAGGTGGCAATGGGCCAGCCATATTGCGTGGAGAAAAGACCAAAGATGGACAAAAACAATGTTAAAAAGGAGCCCAAGAGATCACAGACCGCTGGGGCAAGGACATATGCAGAGTTGTCGGAGTTAACTGGCGGAGTATTGCCCATGATCGTTCAACCTGGATGAAATTGCTCAAGTTCAAGCTGAAATCATGACTGAGAGGCCACATCAGTAAAAGATTGAACTGGCTGATAATAATAATGAAGGTGACAAGCTTTTACAGGAAACTATTTTTATATGTGTATTTTATCATATAATTCATTGTTATAATAGTAATTGTAAGATGAGCTTCAAACTGAATATTTTGTGAAGTTGCAGAAAATATCTTTCTCATCATTAGAGAAGGAGGAGTAGGAGTGCAGCGTGACAACATTTGCACAGATGAATTATAAAACGGACTAGGTGGTTTCGTTTGAAGATGCTGCTGTATTGCCTAAAATTAATTTCAATATTTCCTCAAAAACTTTCTCAGTGGAAGTAATTATGTGAACAAATAAAATGAACGTTAGTCACTGACAACGTTTTACATTACACAGCATGAAAAAGCAAGCAATTTGTGTAACTGGTTAACTTTTTAGTAACATGCTTCCATATATAATTGATAAAATAATTTCTGCACTCATCTGTTAACTATCACAAAGCAACACTGTATGGACCTATTTTGGTGATAGGGACTATGGTCTCTCTCTATCATTTTATTTTAATTTGCTTACCAGCACCTTTTGAGTAAATCAAATTCATACTAATTTTTACAAACCTCAACGAACCTTTGGTCCATAAACACAGGGCCCCCCCAGCCTGCAAGACAGCCCCAATGTCAGTTTCCTTGCAACAGATCCCACTGCAAATTATGCAGTATGCATGTGCCTTCCACCACCTTCACCAACCCCATAACTGGGGAAAGCTTCCCCATCATAGGACATACCACATGTGTTTCCTCCCACCTTTATATCAACTCACCTGCAACCATTGCCCAGCCTCCTACATTGTTCTGACAACAAATCCACAAGCCATCAGAATGAATGGACACAGACAATCAGTTTTCACCCAGAACCCTGGCCACCCTATATCTTATCATGGCACCAGGGCCGGCGCTAGGAATTTCGGGCCCGGGGTAAAATGGGCGACTTATTTTTTTTTTTTTTTAGCTCTACAAAAATAGCCAGGCGACAATAGGCGGATTCTTGGCTTCGAGGCCTGGGGGCCCCTGCAGCCGATGATCGGGCCCCCGTTCAGCCGGCGGGCCCGGGTACATTTGACCCGCTTACCCCTCCCTAACGCCGGCCCTGCATGGCACCAACAATCTTAACAAGTTTTGCGTTCCGCGCCATCAGAGTCCTTTTGGACTGAAGCAGCATTTTGGAACTCAGAAGGTGAGAACTGGCTTATCATTACCAACTGGGCACCAGACAACCGCAAGGACTAAACTTAAGATAGCAACAATTTTCCTCCCCCCCCCCCCACCTCCTACTTCCTACCTTTATCCAAAGAACCATCGCTCACCAGAGCCTATGTTTTTGTAGTTTGTAACTTCAAATTTAGCTTAATTTTATATTTACATTTTTTTAATTTTTGTTTTATTTTTGCATATTTCTCAGTTTTTTGGCACATACATCCATTACTTAATTGGCAATTTAGAACCATCAGCTGACGTCTACCGCGCTTCCACGACGGGTACCTACAGACTGGTTTATTATTTATTAGTATGTTCTAGCTTATGCCTCTCTACCCCCCACCTGAGCTCCCTGCCATGTTGTTCCACCCTCCCTCTCCCCACCATGAACTACCAGCCTGGCAGGCATATCCAGTTGGCTGCTGGCCTCCAACATGCAGCCATCTCACTACTACTGAAGAAGATCCATAGGCTCGAAAATTTCATTCTATGTGTGTACGTGTTTTTTTTTTTCATGTATCGACACCACAGGAACCCTCTTCCATGGTAAGCGGTGGTTTTTTCTCCTTATTCTTAATATATATATATAGTAACAATGAAATCAAGACGCTAAGTAGCGGAGAGGAATCAACTGGAGGAACGAACAGGAATAAATTCAGTCATGGTCTTTCTGAAGGATCCATCCCAATATTCACCTGGAGTGATTTGGCAAAACTGTGGAAAACCCAAATCTGAATGGCCAGACGGGGTTTTGAACCCACATCGTACGCATCAGAGTATTATGTAAATATCACTTTAGCCAAACCAAGTATAAATATGATACATTATCTATTTATCAAATTATGTAATAAAATTAATATTTTTAAACAATAGAGCTAACTATGTCAACTTTGCATGGAATTCTGTTTTCTTTGTTTGCCTCTTAAAGCTCCTGAAAGCTTTGCTTAAATTTCTTCTTTTCAAAACACATCATAATACAGGTAAGCAACCAACACCTCATCCTTCTCCTGCTGTAAATATAATGAATAAATATCAAGCAACATTTAAAAGTTTTTCTGAGAGATCTATTTAAAAAACATATTTGGAAAATATTGTTAAAAAAAAAACATGTTTTTTAATAAAGCACGCATTAGCCAAGTTTCTTGACTATATGTAAGACAACTGAAATAACTACCTGCTGCTGTTTTTGCTGCAAGTCCCTCTTCCTCTTTTTTCGTTTCAGCTTCTTCTTCTTTTGTTGTTGCTGCCGTTGCTGCTGACTACAACCAGGTATAGATGGCTCCTTAGAGCGTAACCGAGTCCTAGGTGGTTCAGCAGACCCAATCGTGTCTGCTTCACTGGCACTGGAGCCATCACGCTTCCCGACCAGCCCTAAACGGGCCTTCACTTCTGCTAGGCTCATCTCATCCTCGCCATCTTTTTCATCAGTGGATCGGCCCACCTGCTGCCGCTTCTTACGTGGACGACCACGCTGCCGCACCAATAGTGGAGTATCCTCATCTGAATCATAGTCTTCTTCATCTTCACCTTTTTTAATCTCTTTCTCAATGCTTTTAACTTTAGATTTGTCCCCTTCACTCTGCTCTTTGACAACATTCAACTCATTCCCTTCTTTTTCCATACCAAGACTCCTGTCTTCCTTAACAGGTACCAAATTTTTCTCACCATTCATCCTCTCTTCCCCTAGGACCTTTATATTATTTTCCACCTTCCCACTGGCTTCATCCTTAAAGGTAGAATCTGACTTGCACTTTTTCTTGTCACAAGCATCAGTCTTCTTAGGTTCTTTTTCCTTATTCCTCCCTTCTCCAACAGAAACCTTCGATTTTCTTTTTGTAAGTTTCTGACACTTTGTTTCCTCATTTTTGGATCGCCTCTTTCCCAATTCCTTAGTTGTGCTTTTGTCAATCTCATAAGATGCTTCTTTGGATATATCAGTGTCAAGACACTCTTTCTCAAGCAATCTTTGATTTAGCAGCTTCTCATCATTTTCATGCATCAGATGTTCCTCTAGAGACTGTTCAGTACTCATCCTTCCACTTTCCTCAATGGAGACACTGTCCTCTACTTCATGTGTATCTTGTCTCATGGATTTCCAAAGCTGTTTCATCTTCTTTATCTCTTTACTTTTCTTAACTTCCTCCTTTTTTCTGCACCCATCTTTACTCAACTTTCGGTCCTTTAAACCTTTCCTGAAATTATCCTTACCCGTCCTTCCACAGGAGTCTTTTTCACTGGGAATGTTGAGTCCCTCCTCACGCAGAACTTTCCTCTCGACAAGCTTAACCAATTTGATGACCCCATCATTGACAATCCTGTATTCATTTTTCACAGGCTCTTCACAGGCTGGAGGTGGTGTTACTCTACCCTCATCCCCATCACCCTCGCCCTCGGGCATGTTGCCAGGGGGTGGTATCTGCAATATGTTTTCAACTTGCAATACCCTTTCAACACAGCCCTCTGCTTCAGCCACCTCTGCAGCTGTGACAGCAGCTGTTGCTGGCTCCACAGTATATGGCTGCATTGTATCAATCTGAAAGTACGGAGCTTCATTCCTCCCCCCTCGCACAATGTTCCCAAGTCCAGCAAGTGGCCCGATGGCATACTTCTTGCGTGCTTTGGTAGGACCCTTTCTCTTAACACGGTCAAGTGCAGGGCCAGAACGGAGCTGCTCTAGGAATTGTTCACACGTGTTGGACCACTCTGGGTCAGCCGGTGGCTCAGGATCTGGTTCCGTCTTGGACGGACCAGTGTCTGCGCAGTCCTCGGCTAGCTGCTGCTGATACTGCTGTGCCTTCGCACCACTAGCGAGTGACTTTCGGTCTCTACGCATTTCGTCAAGTGTCTGACGTTCCAAAACGGGCATTTCACTCTCACTGTCACTGTCACGAAAGTCAAAGACAGATGTCTCGGAAGAAGAACGCAAGCCAGATGGATCATTTCGGACTCTTGCAAGTGATCCAGTAGTTTGGTGCACTGGTGACTGTTCATCACTGACATGGCCTGGATCGTGGGGGCTGAAAAGTCTTCGCCGAGGAGGACCCACAGAAGCTGGTGTACGCTCCCTCGTCAGCTTCGGTGGACTAGTCACTTGTGGCGGTGGAGAGAATATTTGTGGGGTGCCACGTGGGGATGGTCCTGCAGAGCTCGTTGCACTGCCTGGTGTTGGTGATCGGAACTGTAGATGATGTTCCAAGTTCTGACTCACCTAAAAAACATCAATGTACATAATTTAAAAAAAAAAAAAAATCCAAGTTTTGGTGTTATATAGATATAGCAGAAGTAATAGGGTTTTTAAGGTTGAGAGGAATGAGGTATATTAAGCAAACTATCTTTTTTCAGCAGACAGCGATTTTAGGTAAATTATGAAAGACTAAAATCTGCTAACAATAGGCTTCCAAATATGGCTCTTCATAAAAATCATTAGTGATAAACATTGAAGGCTTGTTATTTTCTTTAGTAAGTATAATTGGGTGTGAACTTAAAATAAATAACAATTAAAGATAACAATTGACAAGAAAACAGAAAATTGGAACTTATCAAAAAGATCACAAAGAGCCTCAAGATAATTTGTACGACAACCGATACAACGTAAAGAGAGACATTTTTTTAATCCACTTAATGATCAAATTCTTATTTACACACCTCTCCACACCATTACTCTTTCTTTATAATAATTCAAACTAAATGAAAAAATAAATCTTCTTCAGTTCCTTATTAACCTTGCAATATCTCTAGGACCAATAAATATTGCTTTTAAAAAATAGAACTCGTCACTTTTGACTACTATTTAGAGATGTACAGCAAGGAGATCATATGTGCACACATCAAGACCTTCTTTGTGTTGTGCACACCCAACCTCCCAATGGTATATCACATTGCAGTACATGAATAAGATTCTGAACTGGAATATTGTAACATGTATTAATCATTTTATGTTTGTCACTGCCCTCCTGCTTGCATCATAAGTGGGGACTACTTTCAATATCACTTCTTAATTTCATTGCATTAAATCATTTCAATTCTCATTATTAAAAAATTAAATTAGTTGATAACCTTTTATAGTTTATCAAATGTGAGATCATTAGTTCCCTTTCCACATGGTTTGTTGGTATCTGTTTATGAAAGGGTTAAGACAGAATTCGCATATTATTGTACAGTAAACTTCACCTGTTAGGCATTTTGTTATAAGAAAATTTTACACTGTGTTTCTGTGTTATCCCAGCATTGTTAACAATATTTATGACTTTAAAGCATCACAACATCTGAAACAAAAACATGTTACTACTTGAATAAGACTGTTAGCTGTGTCCTCCTATAAATCCCCCCCCCCTTTCTCCCTTTTAATCTAAAAAATTACAATACAATTGTGTTTGAGTGTGTACAAAAATAAAAGATTCAGATCTATCTGGCAAAGTGCAATTGGATTAAATCTATCAATCATTCATGTGGTGGGTCGGGATGTTATCACATCTTTCCCCATCATATATCTTGCCTCTCACATGACTAAGGTTTCTTACCAAAACATTGTGCAATTTGTGTTTGTTTTGTGGTTATTTTTGTGTTCATCTCACCCTACTGCCTTCATTTGTATAAGTGATGGGTTATTTTTTTTTACCCTATCTTATCTTTAAAATGTTACCCTTGTTTCAAGAAGTTCTGAAATTTGAACTGTATCATAATGGACAAAGTGTTAATTCTGGAAATTCCTTCCAAGCTGAAATGATATTAATGATCTACACGGCCAAAAGCCAAAACACCATCTTTATTTATAGAACCTACACTGTACGCATTTCACCAAGAGTTGACAATCTAAAAATTCACAAACCAGACTGGCAGCCAGCAACTCACCTGTTTCAGCTCAGCCTTGGTGCGTATTCGAGCTGCAAGACATGCTGCAGAATTATCAACCTCACTAGAAGTCTGGTCAAGGCATACAGAATCGACTGCTTTGGGCAAGTGTAGCTTATAAGTGGTGGGAGTGTCTTGTGCTTGCTGGTGTTGTTTTGGCTGCATAGGTTGTGGTGGCTTCTGCTGCTGTTGTACTGGTAACTGCTGTTGCTGGATCTGTTGTTTTTGTTGCTGCTGTTGCTGGTTCCGCTCCAGAGTGGTTTGCAGTTCATTCATGCGAGCCTCTTTGTGTTCAAGACTTGTACGCAGAATGCTCAAAACATGTTTATCTATTACAGGACCAGTATTTGTCAAACCTCCAGCTCGTACCTGTTCAAAAATATTTAGTGATTATTTTAGATTGAATCCAATTAGCAGATAAGCAGAAATAAGTATTGATTTGTAACATAAATTTTTAAATAAAATAAAACAGAATGAAAACACTGCTAACAATGAAATTATGTAAACAATAGCTACCTGTGCTTGTAGCCGGTGATGCTGTGACTGATGCTGTTGCTGCCTCTGTGCCTGTGGCAGAGCACCAGCAAGTAGCTTCTGCAATGAGTGGCCCTGTTGATATTGGTAGTTGGGACCAATGCCACCATATGGCATGACAGATTGCTGTTGTAAATGGTGCTGCTGTTGATGGTGCTGCTGCTGTTGCTGTTGTAAATGGTGCTGCTGCTGCTGTTGCTGTAAATGATTATGATGGGAATACGCATGTCTACCATTCATTTGCACCTGGCGAGTTAATGCCATCTCTGACTGTTGCGTTTGTTGCTGCTGTTGTTGTTGCTGCTGCTGCTGCTGCTGCTGCTGCTGCTGCTGCTGCTGCTGTTGTTGTTGTTGTTGCTGCTGCTGCTGTTGCTGCTGTTGCCGTGGCCCAGTGTAAGAGTGTATGCGTTGTTCTATCTGCTGGTCAATTGTGCTGCGCCAAGTATCCAGTCGTGGAACCTTTGCTACTGTGTGCTGGCGTGTTTCAGCTGAAGACGAAGAAGAACGCTTTTGTCCTGGAGTAACTGTAGGTTCCCCAGCCTGCATGAAGAGAGACATATTACTGCCTTTTATATTTTCCAATTTATTCTTTTTAAAAATAAGTGTTAAAAAACTAATATTTTTTCCATCTAAATAATTTCAATTGTGGCATAGTAATTGCCATTTGCTTAAGTTAATTTTATAAAATCTGGAAAAATGTTATTACAAAATTATTGTTATGCTTTCTGATTTGTATGGTTAACATTACTACAACAAATTGTAAGGCCAGAAGGGGAAACAAAGTTTTAAATGATGAAATTGATATATGATGCAGGAAACTGTTCTTTCGATTGGAAAGGACAAACACATAATTAGCTATAATGGTTGCATTGGTTGGGATAAGGCACAAGAGTTCAAACTCAACTGCGCACAGCAATTTATTTCCTGTTTATGTCGCAACATTTACACCATATTCTGACCAATAGTATAATAAAATCATTTTCTGTGGTCCCCAACTGTCAACTGGCAGCATCTCACAGTACACAGTTTTTACTACGTGTTTTTCTTATTTATTACTTAAATACCACTGATTATCTTGTGAATAAGAGTCAATGCAGTGATTTAGCCGCATGAACACCCTCCTCGTCCAAAAATTTTATTTTTGTGTATGGGTTTTTCATTTCTATGCCATTATATCTTCTGTTATAACAAAGTTATGGCCCTCTATATTCTTAACACTAATCAGAAAATAATTTTGGTCTTTCTCGCCGAGTCAGATGAATAAAATCTTCTCGAGCTTTCCGCCGGGACAGCGTGTCCATAAGAGGCGACATTTTGGAGCCAGACTCTGGTTCCGTTTTCTGTCAAAGCGCTATGCTGGTAGAAAGCTCGAGAAAATTTTATTAAATAATTTTAGTCATTTAAAAAATAAAATTAAAAAATAAGGAAAAATAACTGTTACCAGCAAGAAGATGTATTAAGAGAGTTCAGAACATGAAAAACCTGAAGAATGATATGACTGAGTGCTGACAAATCAATTATATATGATCTAGATAGCCCTTGTGAAAATTTCACGAATGCTAAATGATGAGTAGCAAGGTTGGCAGTTTATAGTAGGACAAAAGAAGAACAGGAAATCATGAAATGTTTCCCTAAGAGAAACAAAAATATCCAAATAGCTCCTTAATCTGGAAAACACGCGTAGTTTATCCACATCTCTATCTAGCAGTAATGCGATCACAACTTATTCCTTTCTTAATTAATGATGTCACGAAAGAGGAGATTTTAATTTTTAAATTGATACCAAATTTATCATTTATCGATTTTTATTAAGCAAGACGGGAGAAAGACAGCTTGGAATTAAAAAAAGTTTTTAGAAATCTTTATATATAAAGATGAATGTATGTTTGTTTGTTTGTTGGTTTGTTGGTTCTTCATACAAATCCACAGTTTTTATCCGTTCTCGATGAAACTTTGCACACTTATCCTTTGAAACAAGGAGAAAAATACTGTCTACATTTGGTTGAAAATTATCTGTATAAATAACACATTTGTCTCATAACTTCGAAATACGGCGGTAGACAGACACTTTGGATGTGGACGACTCCGTACCGAGTTTCCGCGTAGTGGCCTGGCAGCTGAGTGGCTAAAGCGCTGGCTTACGAACGTCGTGGTCTCTGGTTCGAATCTCCGTCGGGGACAAGATTTTTAAAAATTGTCTTTCATCGTAAGAGTCAGGCCTGGGCCGTAGGTTATTCGGATTGAATGTTAAACCGTAGATATTAGAAAGTTAGGGGTGCAATGCGAGGCAAATCGTAGGTATTCTTGCAATGTTGTAGGTGTATACTCTTTTACGTTATAATGATCCCTCAGGTTTTGTTCGCAGTCAGTGTGTAATTGTGAACCACAGTAATATTATTATAATTAGGGATGTAAGTCTCTGTTTTTTTTATACGTTATGACGACCAAATGGCTATATCGTTGTGATGGAATTTTATAAGGAAATCGGTATGAAGGGCACAGGATATTTTTTCCAGTATGATTAACAGTTGTAGTCACGAAATTTTGAGATCTTATCGAATAGTGACAGAAATATGTTGGAAATTAATTCTCTTCAAGAGGCAGGTTCGATGGTAGAATGATATAGCGATAGCTTTCCTGTCATATTATGCCGACTCGATATTGTTTGGGACTAATCCTTCATTACCAACAACTTACTATATTTAATTCTGGCAAAAAATTCTTAATCCACGCGTACGAAGTCGCGGGTACGAGGCTAGTAATATATATGATAACAAGCAGTCCCAAAATTCTGCTACAAAATTTTATCATCAAAAGGGCTGAAAATTTTCACATTTGTGTGGATAGTCTCCAAATATCCCATTGCAGGATAACTCCTCTATTTCATTTTTCCATATGGTGGGATTAACATCGAATATTTTTTGATAGGACCTTAATTGTCCATCATAACACTTTTGTGTAACACTTACCAGCTTCTTATTACTAGGTTCCCACAAATTTCATGATTTTACCCCTCTTCTCATTATGTTAAGTTAAAATCTGTGGGCATGTGACCCTGGAACACTTCCAGTATTACATCACAAAGCTTATGACCCCCTCTTTTGACATGCCAGGCAACATGTGAACCCCCTCCCCCATTAATATGTAAATTAATGTATGGATGGCCACTTAATACTATTACTTGATGACATCTGTTAGCTCCAAAACATAGCCATCTTTTCCCCCAAAATATTCAATGACAAAAATGGGTTACAAGGAATTTATAGACTCCTACCTGCACGTATCTTGGGTAGTCAACCCTTCCGTACGTCTCCCTTTTGGAAGGGTCATAAGTAGGATAAACAGGGCTGCCATATGACACTGTCATGCCTGCACGTTGTTGCTGTTGCTGTTGCTGTGCAGTGAAATAGTGGCCAGTCTGCTTGCCAGGCTCATAATTAGTTGCTGATGTTGCTGCATTACTCTGCTGGAGAACTGCATTCTTCTTGAAGCTTCCCATGTGGGGCAGACTGCCACCACTTGCCTGTTGTTGCTGTACTTGTTGTTGTTGTTGTTGTTGTTGCTGCTGCTGTTGATGCTGTTGTGGTGGTTGCTGGTGTGGTGGTTGCTGGTGTGGTGGTTGCTGCTGAACAGAATACAGTTGATGGTGTATACTTGGGCGGCTCTGGAATTGAAAAGAGACCGAGGTTATACTTGATATATTTCTCTGCTGGATCTTAATCAATGTTAGGAAATAAACAGAAACTAACAGTGCAACACATTTAGCATCTGGATGCAAAACTTTTTCAGGATGATGTACAACAAGTGTTCCTTATTATTGACACTAACAAAGACAAATCATTTTTAAGAAGTAAAATTTGGCAAAAAGTATTTAATATTAGTTATCTTATATAAAAAATCTTTTGAAGTTATTAAAATTAAATGAACCATTTTTTCTCACTATAACAGTTTCATACATGTCATAATTAATTTGTTGTCTATTGGTTAGGATTTACCGACTGTGAACTTTTTTCTTTTATGATTAGTTTATGTAAAATATATATGATATAGTAAACAGCTACAAGAGAAGAGGTATCAATAGATAAGATCGGTTTGTTTCCGCAATGATACAATAAAAATTTATAATGCTGCAACAGAATTTCCAATCAGTAATATTAATTAGGAAGAAGAAAAATAAAATAAAATAATGATATTGAAACTATAACCAGTGGCGTAAGTATAATGTTGCAGGATGTGCAAAATGCCACAGGCCAGAAAACAGCCCCCCCCCCCTTCCCCCAAGATCCGACACTCAGGGGAGCTTCATCTGATGAATTTGCCATAGTACTCAACTGTATTGTTATGCCACTATCTATAACTGCAGATAATGTAATGGTTCCGTTTTAGAAAAGAAAGTACAGTTGGATGAAAATTGCAACTCCTAAACAGAGCATTTCATAATTGTTTGTTTTTTTAATATAGACCATTTTACAATGGCAAGAAAATTCGATATATGTACAAGATTGAAGGAATATCCAATATAGCCAATTGATGGGTGCACTGTTCCTCAACAGCGTTTTATACAGTTTCCGAAGCAACAAAGTATTAGCTATTGAAAGTGCGGAAAAGGGTACAATTTCTTAGCCTACAAAGAATGGCAGTAAATCAGCTTCCACGAGGACGAAATCGGAACAAAATATGTAATGGACTATTATATGAGAAACTAAGCACCCAATTTGTCATGTGTATTTCGTAGAATTAAGCTCCTAAGGAATGTGAGAATCATGAGACAGTACTAACCCTGGAGAAAAAATATATATTTCGTTCAGATTACCTTCGAATATGTTGACAAAGGAACAGAATTAGCTCTACCAGCTGTTCAAATTATTTGAAGATAACTTAAGTAAGACTTGTGGTGACAAAAATCTAGGAAATGACCAAACAAGCCTAGCAGAATACAGAAACAACGGCAATCTGGTATTATAAAAAAAATTGTGCACATATATTCAAGTTGTTTATGTAAAAATCAATTACATAAAATATCATGGTATAAAGCATTCTAGGCCCTCCACTGTGGGAGCACATCAAGCTGATAAGACGTTTCAATACCTTTATCTTAACTGGTATGTCAATCTGACCATTATTAACATTAGAGTAGGGGTTCCTAAAGTTTTTCTTACCATGCCTTCTCCCTCCCCCCCCCCCCCCCCCCAGCCACAATTTTGCTATTAAAAATGCAAGTGCTTACTTCTCAGTACTAACAACATCTCAAAGGAAACTCGCTAGGTATGTGATGTTAGAATAAAGTTTTTCAACTCTAGGAGGTGGTGAAGGATTCATAGTACTTCCAACGGTGTAGTGCTAGGGTATCGCCTACCCCGAGGGAACCTATACATTAGAGTTATGATAAAGAAAGACGGTCAGTAGGTCCAGTAGTACTGTCCTGACCTGATGCTGATTCTGCTGCGGAGTTGTGGCAGTTGCGCCTGTGGCTGTGCGCTGCGGATCATAGGCGTGGTGCTGCGGCGAGGCAAAGTTGGGCAGGAAGTCGACCTTGTGCGAGGTCTGTCGCGCGCCCCTCGAGTCGAATGTAGGGTAGGCCATGCTGGAGGGCAGCTGAAGCGGCGGCAGTCGGCTGTCGGGGTCATCTTTGGCGGTGGAATCGGCAGACTGCCGAACTGTCTTGACGGACAGGTCGAGAGGTGACTCCCGCTTGTTGCGAGCGCCAGGCACCGTGGCAGACCGGCCTCCAACGAGTTGCGGCTGCTGAGGAGCCGCCACCTGTTGTTGGGGCTGGGATTGCTGCTGCGGCTGCTGCTGAGGTTGGGGGACTGGGGAAGCTAGTGTGGCTGTGGGGACAGCGGCCGGCTGCACAGAGCCGGCAGACGATGTAGACGACGCGGATGCAGACCGCTGATGGCCATTGGTAAGAGCCGTCGACACAATGGACGGCCTTGCTGCCTCGTAATAGGCCTGCTGCAAAACAACCGAAATGTTTATTCGTAATTGTGTGTATCTACCATTAATTACTACGAGGATAAAATGAGGAATCTAGATATCATAAATAAATATGTCCTGTCATTAATATTTATCACCAAAAACTATTTGTTTTTCACCATACATCCACATCCGTCAGATAGTATCAACGATGAGGGTTAGAATAAATATTCGTTTATAATGACGCTTGACGAGTTATCTATTTGTTCTGCTATAAAATACATACAATGATGAATTTGAACTTCTTGCTCTTAATAATCCAGGTCAGTTCATGATAGCTGCAATACTTACAAACGTTTGCGTTAGTTAAAGGTTCCGTTTGGTCAAATTTGTTCAAGTGCATAGTGAAACTAAAAGTATTATTTTTTTTATGGATATTAAGACAGCAACATTTAAGAACTTTCAGAACGCGATGCTATTACCAAAAATTCACCGTCTGCTAAACTAGGGAGATTTAGCCAGACAAGATTTGAAGAGTTTTGAATTAGTACGTGAACGGAACATTTGTTTATGATGAGTCTAGAATGTCGAAATGGACTGAATCTGGACAATAATCCCTAGGAGACCTCATTCTATTTGGGATGGTTGAGACGGGTGAAAGCGGCAGCGAGCGAGGCCGGTTGTCGTTGCGCAAGGCCGCACCTGCCCGGCAAGGCTTATCACGACTCACTTCTTGCTCGCAGTACAAAGTAACAGATATTGGCGTACAACAATGGATAGGAATAGTATGTCTTCATACTGGTTTATCCTCAAAAACAAACCAAGGGGAATTAAAAGTCTACTCAGTTACAGAAACAGAAAATTGTCGATGCTTGTATACGTGCAGCCTTTTCCACTTAAAATACTGCTTTAAATGTTTAAGAAATAACGCCCTCTTCCGAAATAGTTCAGAGTCAGATGCAAAATTGTGGAGGAGCTTGAAACAGTTTTATTTGTTTGGTTCGGGTTTTAGTGCTCATCGGAGTAAAGTTCAGGATGTGGGGGGAGGGGGGGGGGGAGAAGACTAAGTGATTTCCGGAAACCATGAAAAATCTGGATGATCGGATGGGGAACACAACGCTAGGCCCCAGCGTTCCTGCTCACCCATCGGATTCGGTTTATATGTAGTGGTACCTATTTCTTGCAAAATGTTTTCCATAATGTAACAAATTAATTTCTCAATCTCATACTGCTTTAAATTTTTAAAAAATTTACCCTATTTTAGTAAGTAAAATTTCTGGATGGAAACAGACTATCAACTAAAAGATTGTTATTATGATGGAATTCATACAACTGTGGCAATTTCACAATACAACCACCTATTATTCGTCTAGCTCCCTTACCAGCAAGACTGCCATCAGTGGTGTGTATACAACTTTAAGCTGCTAGCAGTTACTTGGACATATCAAGCAGTATCGTTATTAAATCTACTATGCAGTTGTCAAAACTAGAACTACCAATTATTTGAGCCTAATAAAGGTTATTATTGTGATTTGTAAATTTGCCTAATTTATGTGAATATGAAATTCACTGTAAACATTTAAACAGACACAAAAATTATTAGATATAATCGTCAAATATATCATTAGAGTGTTAATTAAGCTCGGAGATTGCTCCATGACTCCTAAAGAAGTTATACTTCAAAAAATAACCATAAATAAAAAGTGATTATGTGAGTTACAATCAAGAAGCATGGTGTTATAATTATGAAAGATAACATTTATTATATGTGGTTTTGAAGTTATTGATGACTTATAAATGGAAACTTCTAAGACAAGTACCTACACACTCATTATTTAGGACTTCTTCATTATTGGAGTAAATGTAGGGCTAAATTTAAAATATAATTATATAAATTATTACAATTACGTCCATGTCTTTTCTACTCTACTTCACAAGCAAAGTTAATGTGGAAAAAATAACAGTTTATCGTATCTTAACATTTCCAGATTAAATTCTAGGTCCCATACTGAAATGAACATTCTACACGATTTTCAGGGCTTGTTTTTGTTCGTTATAACCAATATAAAATAACTGAAAATATTACCATCTATGTGCTAGGTTATATGACTGCAACAGACCATCATTAGATTTAAATACATTTCGGAAACAGTTTAGCTATGCCTTTGTAACTATTATGGAAACAAACATTTTATTTAAATCGTTGCGTTTTGTAACCGTTATTTTTCCACAATTTTAACACTATAATCACTTCTCTATATCAGTGCAGAAGTAATCTATAATAATTAATCTCTAATTAAATATTCGAAGCCTTTAGCCGAATCAGGCCAACCAACCTTGAATAATGTTTTCTATTCTCAAACGAAGTTCCTCGCTACCACCTCGATTGACTTAATTTAGACGGCTAAAAACGAAATATCTGCGTAGTTTAAAAATTTGTTATAGATTTCTAAGCTGCATGGTTTTTTTTCTTCTTCTTCTTCGGCAGCCTGTGTAAGGTTTCAATAATTACGCAATGCGTAAAGAGTACATATTAAATTAGTATGTAGTTTTCAGGTCAGTTAAGAAACGAATTTATTCTAATTGATCAATCTATTTCATTCACTGTCTGTCCCCTTTGTATTTGTTCTGACGTTTGTTTCCTCCGTTAAAAAGCATATGACACTGTCACTGCCAAATCTCACATACATAAGCACTTTCTATTACTGGATTATTTTTTTTATGAAAGCGTATGTTTTTTCCTCCTCCACTCTTGTTAAATTAACGGAAAAACTTTTTCTACAAACATCACAGCAGCTTTTCATTTGGTAGTTGTTTTACACTAGAGTCCAATGCGCTGAACGTCAACCGTCCCGCGCAAGTCGCACTCGCGGAAATTATTTATTGTCAGCGCCCAAAACCAAACCCAAAGCAGCAGAGTAGTTCGAGACAACACAAATGACTTTTTTATTTGGGCTAAACAACTCAGTGACGACGAGGTCATAATAACAAGGAAGGAATGGTAAGCACTGAAAGATAATGAAACTTCCATGGTGTTTATGAAGACAATAATAGACATTCGCCTGGAATGATTTCGGGAAAGTAAAAAACGACACCTACTCTATCAGACCATGAACTGAACCCATTTCCATAATCTGAATGCTAAGCAACGCAGAAGAGAACGGATATTATAGCTTTCTATGCTCAGCTACAGATTTTGTAATTCTTCATTACAGAAATGCAGAAGTTAAAATGCTTCACCCTTTATCGCCCTCCATCTCTGCTGGAAGGTACTCTTCTATATTTTGCTTTGCGGCAAATGTTTACGCTAACTCCACATAGCTTGTTTTACGAAAGAGGAAGTGCAGCTTCTTCACTCGATTTAAGGTCATGTATCTCCGAACTCACACTGGTTTATACAACAGACAAAGCATACGAGGTTCTTAAGGTGGCCATACACGATCACTCCATCCGTCCAAATGGAGCGATGTTACTCCATTATCGCGTCGTGTGTGGGGAAACTGGGGTGGATGACGTGGAGTGACAGGATTATTTGGATATCCGGCCAGTCCAATATCCATCAGTTTCGTCCATCATGCCATCAAGCCAACTGACGGTGTGTGGGGAAAACCACGTTGAGCGACACCAAGCCATCACTCCAGTCGGCTCGTGTATGGCGAAACCGCGGTCCAAACTCTTATTCTGTCACCGACCACCGAGCAGACAACATCAGTGCCTTGAGTGGACTGTGCACCATTGTACCATTTCTTTTTTGTTTTGAATCTGCTGTAGAAATATTTGTTCTGCTACTAGTTAAATATTATTTTGAATGTAGAATTGAAAATAATACAGTTTTAAATATTATTAAGTAACAATTAGAGCGATTATTTTCTTTTTCTTTTTTACTTTTTTTAAATAAATAATATCGTCTCAATAAAACTTTGTGCTGGAGATTATTGAGAAGTATAAGGACTTACCATGCTTGTAGGATCTCTAATCCAGTGGCGTAGCTAGGTCAACAAGGGCCCCGGTGCAATAAATTTATTTTGGGCCCTCAGGCCAGACGGGCGACCTTTTTTTTTGCTTTGTGTGCTGGTAGGGGCCCCCTGAACTGAGGATGGGGGCCCTTGAATTGTTCTTTAGGGGCCCCTGAGCAGTGGTTGGGGCCCCCTGAGCAGCGAGGGCCATTAGTGAGGGGCTCCTGTGTTCTCAGGGGCCCCTTAGACGACGGTAGAGCTTAAAAAAAAAAAAAAAAAAAAAAACAAAAAAAAAAAAAAAAAAAAAAAAAACGCCAGTTTGCCGTGAAGGCTCGTGGGCCCTCTAAACTGCGGTTGAGGGCCCTTAGAGGTGCGCTTAGGGGCCCCTTGAGGTATGCTTGGGGGCCCCCTGAGCGTGAGGGCCCCGGTGAGTGCACCGCCTAGCCCCATAGTAGCTACGCCTCTGCTCTAATCCTGACTACCATGACAAAATATAAATAATTGTGGCAATTGCTAATATTATTTAAAAATAAACGCCAACGGAGAAACCGTGTTGGAAAAAAAAAAGATAATTCTTTGCGGTCTTCTTTGATGATAAGATTAATTTTATATGAGCCTACTTGTTTAAATATGTTGTTTTACTACATTTGACGTACCTGCAGGGCCGCCGTAAGTAGGCGTGCAAGGCGTGCACCGCACGCGGGCGGCACGTTGAAGGGGGCGGCAAAACGAGTGATTGACGCTCGCCGCCCGCGATAGTTGCCACGCCGCGACGAAATTTGCATCCTATTATGTAGCGGGCGACTTTTTTTTAGCTCAATATCTGCGGCCGACGACAGGCGACACTAGGGATTGCATGCAACAATGGGGCGGCAATCTCACAGTTTTTTTTACCCGTTTCGGAAATTTCATAAATCCACCACTAGAGCGGTGGGGAGGGGGGGGGGGCGCATAATCAGTATTGCACGCGGGCGCTCAAACAGCTAGCGGCGGGCCTGCGTACCTGTCACTATTTTCAGAGTGCTAAACTATTTCAATTTAATAAATCTGTTTTATAATCATTTTGTAGTATTTTTTAAAAGTTTTCGTAATATTACAGAGCTTATTTTTCATAATTTCGCAATTTTTTGGACGTTTATTTAAATCTCAGGACTTTTAATCAGTATAGGGAAGTACGAAATTTGGCCGATTGCTTACAAATTCAGCGTGATCTGGATGTTATTTTGGCTTGGTGCGCTGAGTGGCAACTTACTCTAAATTGTAAAAAGTGCAAGACAATGAGCATAACTAACAAAAAGAATCCGATTGTTCAGAAATACGAGGTAAACAGTTCCGTTATTGATATGGTCGATTCTATGAAATATTTGGGAGTAACAGTACAAAGGAACATGAAATGGGACATACACATTAATTCGTTAGTAGGTAGAGCAAATTCTAGGCTGCGATTCACAGGTCGAATCTTGAAAAATTCGAATGAACAAACAAAGGAGATAGCGTACAAATCTCTTGTGCGTCCACATTTGGATTAATGTTGTGCTATTTGGGACCCGTTTCGTAAGGGGTTGATCGAAAGTATAGAGAAAGTACAGAGAAGAGCCGCTCGATTCGTGACCGCTTGCTACAGTCCTTATGAAAGCGTCACAGAACTGATTAGTAGATTAGGTTGGGAGTCTCTGGTAGATAGACGACTCACGTTTCGTTTAAACTTATTGGAAAACATGCGTACTCCCACTTTCACTTTGGAGTGTAGTGAAATACTTCTTTCACCAACCTATTTGAGTCGGATGGACAGGAAAGATAAAATTAGAGAAATAAGGTGCCGGACTGATTCTTATATGAATTCTTTTTTCCCTCGTACCATTAGGGATTGGAATGCACAGCAAAGAGATTAGCTTTGGTGCTGAGCACCCTCTGCCACCCACAATTTTGTGAATTGCAGAGTATATATGTAGATGTAGATGTATTCGATAGTTTAAATATCCTTTAAAATTAATCCAGGATCATTTTGTTTAGTACTTGGCATAACTAGATTGTTGTATAGCAAATTGACAACCTATTGTTGCTTGCTTTGCCTCTTTTTTCATTGTCGTGGCTGACTGGAGTGATGGAATGATCGTGTATGTGCTACGCTTTTGGATGTCATCCGTATGGATGACATCCAAATGGATCGATCGTGTATGGCGACCTTTAGGGTGGGATTGTTATACGATACACCAGCACGTGCGATTTGTAGAGAAATAACTGTTGGTTTCGTCGTGAATTTGAAACAAGAGCTAACTGCATTACATGTATTCTTCTTAACATATATACTGGACTTTAAAAACACAGTTATATACAGAATCAAACAAGATTTACCTCAAATTCGGCAAGTAAATAATACTAGCTGGATAATCTGCTATACAGTAAGTCACTTTTAAAATGCTAGCTGAATTTTTTGCATACGTTTCAGATAGATTACGTCAACAGCTGTTGAATTTTGATCTTTTAATAACTTTCACCATCTCTTCATGCATAGGGAACGCTAAATAAACCAACCAATCTCTTTTACGATGCAGTCTTTCATGGATTAATATCGTAAAATACACACCAAGATTTTAATAGTTCTACAGAATAGCTGTACCCTCCTTCACACAGTATTCTGTTTAACTTAGTGCCACCATTACAAACTTGAATGAATAGCTGTCATATTCATTTCGCAAGTTCCCTTATAGGGTTTGAGGTAAATTACAAACTGCACAGGGTAAAAATCCTTCATAAACCAAAAGAAAGGAAATTTTATAGTGCAGATTAATGACGTACGTGCAAGGACTCACAATCTTTTTCAGAATACATTATTTTTATTTTGAGCCAACAGACTGATTATGGTTTTAGTAAGGCAAAGGAAGAAAAATATATTTTTTTTTTTAACTGCTTAACGTCTCATAACAGCGAGGTCTTTGGCCATGGCCTTTTGAAGGAAGCATTCCGGCATTTGCCTGGAGTGATTTGGGAAACCATGGAAAACCCAAATCTGGATGCCCAGACGGGGATTCGAACCGCCGTCCTCCCGAATGCGAGGCCAGAAAAAAATCAAAATATGGTATTAATTGCAAAAAAATGGAATTTAAATAAAAATGTGCCTTTTACAGGAGTAAATACTAATACATAAAAGCGGATGGGCAAGCAAGATGCCTTTATGTACAGCTGTTTGTTTTTTGGTAGTTCTTTCTTATGATTAAACAAGTACTACTGCTCAGAACAAGAGTTTAAAATCGAAAAACTGACCTGGGTGTAGTGTCGAGACTTTACTTGCTGCTGCTGCTGCTCAACAGCCTTCAGGTGAACCTCCTGTGAAATCTGATGGCTGGCTACAGTGGCTGCTGAACTCTGATGCTGCGAGTGATAGCCATAATGATGCTGCTGCTGCTGGTTGTGATGATGCTGCTGCTGCTGCTGTTGATGATGTTGCTGCTGGTGATGTTGCTGCTGCTGTTGTTGTTGTTGTTGCTGTTGTTGTTGTTGTTGTTGTTGTTGCTGCTGCTGCTGTTGTTGTTGTTGTTGCTGCTGCTGCTGCTGCTGTTGCTGCTGAAGTTGCTGCTGTTGGTGCAGGAGGTGTTGATGATGTTGCTGCAGCATTTGTTGATGGTGGTGTTGCTGCTGCGATTGCTGATGATGCTGCTGTTGGGCCTGCTGATGCTGTACATGTTGTGACTGCTGATGAAGCTGCTGTGATTGGGATTGTGGCTGGGTTTGTGGCAACGGCTGCTGTGTGTGAGACTGCTGCTGAGAGGTTAGGCTGGAGCCAGATGAAGGTGGGGTGGGGTAGTTGATGTACGGTTGCTGCTGCTGCTGTTGGTGGGATGGCACTGTGGGTATGGAAGTTGCACTAGCTGGATGGTACTTGTTGGTTGTAGCCACAGCCCTATACTGATGGAACCTATTCTGCTGCTGAGCGGCATACTCTGCTTGCTGGTTCTGGGTTCGTTGGGACGGTTTTTGAGGTTGTGTCAGAGTCATCCTCGCTGTCGGCTGCGTGATGCTGGTACCTCTGTATGCAGTATGACTGGATTGGCGACTCTGCATGAAGGCGGTGTGATCTGCCACGAGCCTCACACCGTTATATGCGGTCGGTTGCTGCTTGCTCGTAGTCACTGACGGAGCAGCACTCAGGTACCGATGATCCTGAATGAGCAACAGCCAATGTGACAGCAAATATGCTGTAAAAAATGCACCTAACTATCAACTCTCAAAATTAAATGATTGTAGTCCTAACATTTTCCAAAGGCTCTAACAGTCTTTAGTCAGCTGGTGTTATTAACTACGATTTATACCAAGGCTGCCCAACCAAATTTTGAGATGGGCCACAATTTCTATTCTAAGTTAGCCAGCGGGCCACAATTTCTATTCTAAGTTAGCCTGCTGGCCACATAATACTTGTGTATAGTTACAATAGATACTTAAATATAACGAAGATATAAGTAGCGCAGTTTAATTTTAAAAAAACCTTCAATGAGACTTTGCAGAGGTTTTTTAATCTTTAATTATAGTTAAAAAAACCTCGGTAAACATCAATGAGAACTTTGCAGAGGTTTTTGAGCTAGCATATTTTAGACCGTCACTGTTGAGAGCAAATTCAAATATGCCTGGGTTTGAGCAGCCTTGATCTATACTGAATGAAGGGAACGAGAGTTCCATTTGACTGCTTTGTATTATCAAATGGTGTTAATTTTGAGGCATGAGTTAGGAAGCACTCCAACCTTCACCTATATTGTGACGAATAATTGGCCACCAAGTGCGAACAGGTTACAGGTTGTATAGCAAGTAGATTATGGTAACACCTTGAGAGAAGAAAGGAAAACAAACAAAATAATATACAATATGAAAGTCTCAATCACACATATATATATATATATATATATATATATATATATATATATATAAACCTATTTTCCCATATTTTCCTTTTCAAGTAAAAAAAACTTGTAACTAAATATAACACTTCGGTCTGGCTGTTCATAACGCAAGATACTTGATAAGCCTTATAAGCCAGTAACTCTCATCAAAACACACAGATATCTCTGTATATAAATCTGTTAGTTATAAACAGATTTTGATGCGGCTTTAACAGTTTGAAATCTGCGTTATTATCGTAAGGCTCTACGTGATCTACATAGGGTGGCGCATAAAATGTCATACTTCTCAGTTGTTTTATTAAAGTATTATTATTGGAGTATCAATTGTGAAGTTATGCATGAAAATTCTTAAGATGCAAAAATGCTAGATGATGTTACTGGCTAAACTCATTGCTTTGTCTAGGTCGCAGAGAAAAAAGGCGCAAAAAGTGAATGATAAGTTGCTTTTCGCAAAAATAACTAGTTTTCCAGTGATTATTTTGGAACGCGGTGGCCTGTCTAAACAAATAATTTACAAATTGTCTCACCAATTTGAAAGTTGTGGTCCTTTATTGGAGAAAAGGGGTGACATGGTATTGTTACTGAACGTCATGAAGGCGACCGAATGTTGTGAGTGACCCATAGCTTAGATATCAATCCACGTGACTTCTCCCTGCAGTGTTTCCTCAAAGAAGTAGTGTACCAAGGCCATCGTCATCGAGGTATGCCATGCGACATCTGATGTTTTCTGTCCAAGAACCCGTAAGGCATAAGGGCGGAACAATAACCATATTCTCCATTAGGGACTTGTTTCCACGTTTTGGTGTTTACTTTTATATCCATCGTGTACAGTCTTATCGGAAACATTATATACCAAACAAATGGCATGACATTTTGTGCGCTGCCAAGTGTATATATATATATACTAGCTGGTACCCACGACTTCGTTCGTGATT
The DNA here is from genome assembly GCA_031002005.1 of Vandiemenella viatica. Classification (NCBI taxonomy): domain Eukaryota; kingdom Metazoa; phylum Arthropoda; class Insecta; order Orthoptera; family Morabidae; genus Vandiemenella; species Vandiemenella viatica. The sequence goes on along the minus strand of JARYHS010008074.1, from coordinate 272,594,858 downwards.
GTAAAGAATTCATATTGACAGCTATAGACATCTAACCACCCTAGTACACGATGGGAGACTCGATACTATTACCACACACAACTACCAGTTTTCTGCGCTATGTAGTTCCGGCAGCAAGGTAAAATTTACGGATACACACAAGTCTTTGGATGAAACACGAAAATATTCATGATCGACCAATTTCAAACACCATATCTCACACACTCCCACAGTTACCGAATTTCGGCCAACGTTGTAATCGATGGGAGACTCTGTGTTACTACCACACACAAACGCCAGTGATCTGCGATTGATAGTTTTCACTTAAAAGTGATACACCGTGACACATGCGTCTTTGGCAGAAATATGAAATTGCCGCAGGTCGACCATTTTCATCCCCCATATCTTCCACACCCCCATAGCTACAGACATCTAACAACCATAGTGCACGACAACAGACACGATTCTACTACCACACATAAACACCAATGCTCTAAGCTATGTAGTCGTGGTAGAAAAGTGAAATCTGCGGAGACACATGCCTTTCGTCGAAATACGAAAATATCCTTGGGCGGCCACTTACAACCACCATGTCTACCACAGTACCACAGTTTCTGAAATTCGGCCGCTGTTGTGATCGAAAGGTGACTCTGTGCTACTACTACACACAAACGCCAGTTATCTGTGATCTGTAGTTTTCGCTGAAAAGTGATACACCATGACACTTTTGTCTTTGGCAGAAGTATGAAATTGCCACAGGTCGACCACTTTCAACTCCCATTTCTCCCACACCCCCATAGCTACCGACATCTAATAACCATAGTGCACTACATGAGATACGATTCTACTACCAAACACAAACACCAATGCTCTAGGCTATGTAGTTGTGGCAGAAAAGTGACATATGCGGAGACAGTCGAAATGCGAAAATATCCTTGGTCGGCCACTTACAAACACCATATCTACCACAGTACCACAGTTTCTGAAATTCGGCCGCTGTTGTGATCGAAAGGTTTTCTGTGCTACTACTACACACAAACGCCAGTTATCTGTGATCTGTAGTTTTCGCTGAAAAGTGATACACCATGATACTTTTGTCTTTGGCAGAAGTATAAAACTGCTACAGGTCCACCACTTTCAACCCCCATATCTCCCACATCCCCATAGCTACCGACATCTATCAACCATAGTGCACGACAGGAAAGACGATTCTACTACCACACACAAACACCAAAAGTCTATGTTATGTAGTTGTGGCAGGAAAGAGAAGTATACGGAGATACGAATTTTTGGTCGAAATATGAAAACGCCCTGCACTGACCAACTTTAATCATTATATCTCCCACATCCCCACAGCTATCGGCATTCGGCCAACGTTGTGCACGACAGGAAACGCCATGCTACTTCCACCCACAAACATCAGTGATCTGTGCTAGGTAGTGGTGGCTGAAAAGTGAAATATAGGAAAAAACACGTCTATTTTTATATATATATATATATAAGATATAAGATATATACGGTAGAAAGAAAAAATAAGAGAGATTGCAATGAAGAGATATGAATGGAGACGATGGTAGAAGGGTGAGATAAATACTGAAATGGACTACGGAAGTACAGTGCAAATCTGGAATGGAGACTGCTCAAGAAAAATAAAAAGCAATAGAGCGATGATGGAAAAGGAAAGAGGAAAATGTTAACTAGATGACAGAAGGGAGTAAGGGAATTGTTATAAAGGAGTAATACAAGGACAAAAATGTGAAGGGAATGAGACAGCAAGAGAAAAGTTAGTGAAAAGCGAAGGACTATTTGTTGAAATGCATCAGGGTTATTTTTACAGTAACATTGGAATATCTTCAAAAACTATATCACATCTGTAGAAATTTCAGCTCATTCTGGAGGTGCGGGATGGTGCAAGAATAGGACCCACCTCATATACATAAAATTCACTTTTGGTGATCGTTAACTAACATCATTTATATAAAAAAATTTACAATAATGTTAATCCCTTCTTCACATATACAGTGTTAAGCTGCTACTACACAAATTTTTATAACTTTGTGAGTATTAAAAAAAATACATTCTCCTTTACGTTTAGAAACTAAATAGTAGCCTACCTCAACAGTTGCTGCAGAACTTTACCAGCCTCTCACAGAACAACTATTTGCAATTTCTGCCTGTTTACGTATGCAATTAAAAAATAAAGTAAGCATTTTAGAGTTTTAAAAAATCTTTGAAATACATCCAATGACGAAATTTCTCCATATTAAGGATGAAAAACTCACATTCTTGCGGTGGTAGGCGGAGGCGGCTGAAGAGGCCTGAGGGGGCCAGTAGGCTAGCACGGTGGGGGCGGCAGTAGAGGTGGGGGCAGCCGCCTCGGGGACCGCTTGCTGCTGGGGAGGCGCCGCCACCTGCTGAGGGGATGGCTGCGCCGCAGGCGGCTGGGGGGCGGGCTGGGGGGCGGCGGCAGCGGGGGACGGCAGCCCCTGGAAGTACTGGCGCGCGCCCTCCAGCACGTTGCTGAACGATATGTCCATGTCCAGAGGCAAGCCTGCAACACCAGTCAAAAATAACTGCACCGCTTCAAATAGGTACGGAAAGCACCGACTGATTTAAAATTTTAATTAAAATTAAAAGGTGGGGTGACAAAGAGGGTTAAAAAATACAGGCCGATTAGTTTGACATCAGTGATGGACAAAATGACAGAGAATAATATGCAACTATATTAGAAATGTCTGTGAGAAAAGAAACTAGTTCGCTAACAGACGACATGGCTTTTGGTAAGGATATTCATGCGAATCACAGTGGGCTATTGGAAGATATTACTGATGAAATGGAAAAAGGAGGCCAAATTGATAGTGTGGCAGCTTTATAATGAATTTGGCAAGCCCTAAAAATGTTGCTAAATAAGGTTAAATCTATTGGAGTGGATGATAAAGTGAATTTATGGGTAGAAGAATTTTTAAAAGGAAGAAAGCAAGAAGTTAGGGTAGGAAATACAGTATCAAAACAAGTGGAAGTCAAAATGGGCGTGTCACATGATGTGTATTGGGACATTTGCGATTTGTTATTGTAACGAATGACTGTGTTACTGGTTTAATATCAGAAGTTAGGTGGTATGCAGTCGTTACAAATAGGATCAAAACGGGAGAAGACTGAACAGCTGGTGGGTGATCTGAACAGGTTATCTAGCTGGGTAGGTCAACAAGGGACGAAGGTGAATGCAAAGAAGAGTCAGCTTATTAGATACACAGATAAAAAAAATTAAAGGTTGATTATGACTATACGATAGGGAAACAATTGCTTGTTGAAGGCTTGAAGTGTAAATATCTTAGCATAACATGTGTCAAAGTCAAGTGAGCAGGATACATTGTGCAGGTCGTTGGAAAATCTGTCATTAAATGGATACGGTGATGAGAGGGTTTACCAGATAAGTGAGGGAATTGGGTCCAAAACCTTGATCAGACCATTGCTTGAATATGGTGGTGTAGTATAGGACTCACATTTTAGAAATCAAATATAGGAATTAAAGGGCGTGCAAAGGATAGCCGCTAGATTTTTTTGGAGAAATTAACGCAGGAACCAGTCTGTAACTGACATGATAAAGGAGCTGGAATTGGATTCATTGGAAGACAGGAAGAGGGTAAAAGAGTGCTGGGAGTGCACAAGGCGTATGTTGGTGATGGGGCTTGGAATGTTACTAGACGAAGAATTAGTAGTAGTGCATGGCAGGGAAAAGATGACGATGAGCAATGCTGATACTCGATTTTATACATTAGGAAGTGAGAAATGTTTTGAGGTGAGAGCGTAAGGGAATGGGATAAAATACCCGGGAGATGATGAATATTTTACCAAAAAAGTATGAGGAATTTAAAATTAAAATGCGTAAATGGCAAAAGTAGATGAATGACGGAATTTCACACCCAAAGTATATCAGACGATGATTTAAAAGGAGAAATGGGTAAATAGAGGACTAGGGAAATTGCCACAGGAGCAAGCACCCCATGCAATTCAATTCAAAATTAGACTATTTCTTTAACTGTTTCATTAAGGTAGAAGATAGCGTTGCAGTAGTTGTACAACACAGCTTTGTTATTCCTGTGATGATACTGTATTGTTTTGTTAGGTGCGAAGTGCTACATTCGATTTCAGCGCAATCTTAATACAGCGGTTCCCAACGGGAGTGGTACAACCAACCGGGGAAGGGTGGGGGGGATGGGGGCGTTAAAGAGATAGTCAAAGGCAAATTGAGGGGGCGTGGGAACCACGATCTCAAAGCATGTGCATCAAATCAATTGTTTTGTAGTCTATTTCATTCATGTTTGAATAACATCCACAGTTTTTTCTTTTCCAGCATCAATACTGGAACTCTGAGGATTTTAAGTTCGCTATTTTCAGCTTCTGACCAGTTCTTTACTTTTGAACAGCTTGTTTGAAGTTAACAAATTCATTCCGTGACATTCTCACAGAGGGTGGTGGGTGAGCGGTACCTCCAAAGGCCACGGCCGAATTCCTTCCAATTCCGTGCCCCCAGTGCTTTCCCGCCTCTAATGACCTCGATGTCGACGAGGCGTAAAGCCATAAGTAAAAAATATATCTCTCCGACATCTCACATAGATTTTATCGCTTTCAATCTTGTTTCGCCCTGGCTAGCATTGTGTACCACTGTACATGTAAATGTTCACTCCTGTTTTTGACCTTCACAATGCATACTATTGCCTTCATTCGAGATGTGTCCTTTTCGAGAAACTTGTGTGTAATTGAATTAATAGGTTGTGCACCCACACTCACCAGATACCTGAAAAATACATATCGATTCCTATTTTGGCCACTGCAATTATCGGAAAAGAATGAAAAATTTTGACAGTCACCTTGAAGAATCTGTAGAAACAGCTAGCTATTTCTATGGGCCGTCTATGCCCAATGCCATTATGCCACACGATTCCTTTTGCTTCTCTAATTTGTACATTACAATATTATAGGTGCTAAGCTTTCGTTCATGATAAACTGGAGATATTCCAAGTTCAGCAGTAGTAGAATATCAGTGCCGCTTAACATGAATGTACAGATGATACACGTTATAAATTTGATGTTTGCGGGATAGAAGCATATAAAAGCACCTACGACGGTAAGTCAAGCGAGCATTGGACAATGTAGGTGCCAGAGTATCGTAAAATTACTTACGATTATATAACACAGAAAGTTGACCGATTTTGTAGTCAAGATGTTTTATGACCAATATTTGCAAGCTGTATCAGCAAAGGTATAGACATGATCTTACTGCACTGACTGAACACAAGGTTTTCCTATAGAAATACATCTTAACCTCACTTTCTGCAAAAGTGTCCGTTACGATAGTATTGTTCCGAACCGACAAATATGTCATTACACCGAGGTCAGCCCTCTAATTAATAATATTTTTTTAAAATATGTACTTTTTAAACTGTGAATAATACACCAATATTGTTAATATCTTTTAATAGAGCGATTTTATTAAAAAAAAAATCCTTGATTTTCTGTATACTATGTTGTACACTCAACCTATAAAGGGCGCATCGAGTCAATATTTCAAAAAGTGTATTACGAGCTAAAAAAAGTTGGAGCACTGAGATTTTTCCGAAAATTTTGCCGGAGGCCAAAAAAGGTTGGGGGCCCCTGTTTTAATACCGTACAGTCGACAATCTGTCAGACTTTTTGCACTAATTTACTCGCTTCCACTACCGTTAAAATCAGTAAATTCCTACTGAAAATTATGGCAGATCCAACACTAAAACACCATTTTACTTGTTGGCACCAAAATTTGAAATAAAATAAATCAAACGCAGACCTTTTGGAACAAAAATTCATTGACATCCGAAACACCACATGGACTGACCTTTATTTTCTAGAACTTTACAGCTTCTCATTCGCAAATCGTCAGAAATGAATTATTGTAAACACTAATGTCAACAAATATCTACTACTTGTGTAAACTAACTCTCACGCTAGTGCTGGTTGGAACCGCTAACTTCAGGGTAGCTCACTACAAGTCCCCTTACGTAGTAAACAATGTTATGATCAATTATTAAATTCTTGAAGCGCTAGAAGAGATTATATACCGGTACTCGAGTGTGATCTAAGGCGAGATAAGACGACGGCTTCTGGTGCAGCACTGCCCTACGAAGTGTGTCATGTCGTGACGAAGAAGGGTCAAGAAACCATAAATTTGTGTAACAATTTATGCATGTCCACTTACCATAGTGAAAAGTAGTTCTAAAGATTTAATTTAATTGCAATGGAGCACAGGCTCCGGTGGCAATTTCCCTACACACCCATCTTCCCCCTATCCTGCACCTACCTACATATACCTAGATATAAATGAAAACAGGACATTCGTGCTAAATCAACTGAACTTGTTATGTAACATCTCTCAAGTCGATACAAATGTATAGCGAGTTTATTTTTAAAAAATACAAAACAAATTATTCCCATCCTTTCCTGAAACATTAAAATCATACAACGTGACTTCAACGCGTCAAAAACAATCAAGCTCGGCGCAACAGCAGGTTGCGTACATTGTTCAAATCAAGTTCTTTTATCACAAATTAGGTCTCTGCAATCACTGAAGAAATCTACGTTTAGTATTATAAA